>PTEX01000479.1:13355-56570 GCA_003342815.1 Eudromia elegans
TTTTCCCTTGAGTGAAAAGGCACCTCCATGGGAATCAGGAGAGGAGGAGCTGTCCACTAAAGGAACTGCAGTCCCAAGCAGCCCAGGAGGAAAACAAAGGGGATTGGACTTTTCGCGGCAAAGAAGCCACTTTGAATTGATGTTTTTGTGACTGCTCATAAGAGCTCTACTCTGTGACTACATCCAAGCATGTGGCCAGGTCACGGCTGTGGCCTCTGCTGTTGTGTGCTGGTGCGTACACTCAGTCTGGATGCTCAGAGAAGAAAGCAGAGTGTGAGAGAAGATGCCTAGAAAGTCACAGAGAACTCAAGAGCAGCAGAGTCAAGGGGCTGAGGAGCAGCAGAGGCGGTCTGATCCTTGGGCTGCATGCCTCAAGGGTGGTCAGCGCTGGAGGAGCTGTGCAAGGGCAGAGGGGCAGAGGTGCCTGGTGTGAGGGAGGACATTGGCCAAAAGCATTCCTAGCAGAGGATGGTTTCRATCCATCGACCTCTGGGTTATGGGCCCAGCACGCTTCCGCTGCGCCACTCTGCTTCCTGCAACAGTTCTTTGCAGAGCTGGTAGACCCCTTCCTTGCACTCCTGCACAGTGACACCTCCGGCACCTGCGCTCAGCGGGGGACGCCTTCCCCCTGCCTCAGCAGCTGGACGGGAGCGACCAGCCATCCCTGAAAAGTGATGGAGCTGCCTTTGAGGCAGTGGAGGAATATGGGAGACTCTGGAGTGATGAATAGGGCACAGCTTGCCTCAAAACTGCGTTTCCTTTCCTCCCTCTCCACTTACAGCTTGCATCACTTAGCTTGGTTTATGGTAGCTGGAGGGAAAGAACTTGAACACTGAGCAGTTCTTGTAGTGGAGAGAGGTGGAGAGGTGCTCCAAATCCATATCAATTAATGGGAGATAAATTTAGGGTTTCCCTCTCAGTCTTAGGCCTCTGTTGCGCTGATGTGCAAATCCAGCCCAACACTGCACTGTGAACACATCATTTTCACAAGCTGGCACGGAGAAAGGGCTTGACATTGTTAGCAGTGCCAAGGGTAACAAGGGCCACTGGCTTTGCCTTCCTGACGCAGCAGCTGTGTCCCAGATGTCAGGTCACTGTGGCTTTACAGTCAACTGCTAATGGTTCTAGGGACAACACTGTGCATGAGCAGGGTCTCTGGGACTAGGGGAGACTGCCAGGAGCTCTGCCACTGCCTCTGCTCTTCTCAGCCCTGAGTGCCACTTCATACTCACTTGTGTTGCAGCTCTGCTTTTGACACCCTTGACCCAGGGAAAGGAGAAAACACCTCCTGTTTCTGCCTGGAGCACTAGGTGGTATTTCAGGTCAGATCAGCCTCTTGCTTCGAGTTCTKCTCTCCRTGCAGAGACTTCSACAGAGTTCTGCATGCTCCAATTCAGAMTCTTGGCATGCGCCTCAKGTCCYGGAGCGGGARCAGCAGGCAGSAGKGTTTGGCCTGCATGCGTTGSTGGTATAGTGGTGAGCATAGCTGCCTTCCAAGCAGTTGACCCGGGTTCGATTCCCGGCCAACGCACACCCACTTTTCTTCTTCTAGGGCCTTGCTGGGCAAGCACCATCTCCTGACAGAGCACAGAAAGTGCCTGCCCTTGCACAACAAGCTCATGTTCTTCCCTGGGGCAGCCACTCACTCCCCTCCCTGCATGCACAGGCAGCACAGGGCACTTCACAGAGCCCACGAGAGACACGCCTGGTCTTCCACCTCTCTCCATGGTGCTGATGGCCTTTAGCCGTGTTGACATTTGGCCCCTGAAGGACACCTCAGGGAAGTTTGCGCTTTTAGTGGAGGGACTCAGATTGACCCTGACAGAGCGCTCTCTTGAAAAGTCACAGCAGATGCTCAGGAGATGTTGTCTGCATTCATGGAGAATGTAATGCAGCGGAAAATCTTTGTGAGAAGAGTGAGGGTTGTGATGACGTTGCTGATGGTGCTCCAGATGAACTACAGACTCTTTGGCTGCCTTCCAGCACGTTCCTGATGAGGAAGAGGAGGCCAGAGAGTGTTGGTTCCCTCTGCTGTGGAGGGACAAGCATTGCCACTCTGCGATGTCCACAGGCATGTGAGTCAAAGCCTTGAGTGGTCCTTCATGCTGCTCCATGTCAGGGCTCTGTGCTTTGTTTGGACAGCACGCAATCTCCTGCAAACAAGTCGATCAAAGTGTGGGAAGGGGATGAAGGAGGTTCCTACATCCAGGCCTGAGGCCTGCCCGGCATGGGAAACTCCTGTCCTCATTGTTGAGGACCGTTCTTGAGACACTTTCCTGAAGGGCATTTCCCAACAGTTTCATTACTCCTAAAACCACGGGTGCTTCAATGCAAATGCATGCTCCTGCCTTGAAGTCACTTGTGGCTGGTGAAGGGCCTGTGTGACTCAGTGCATCCCAAAAGAGGTGAGCAGGAAGGAGCGTCTGAAGTTTGGATTGCCATTCCTGGAGAGAGGGGAATGCTTTATTTTCCTGCAAACATTCCCGAGCAATACAATGTAGTCACCACTTCATTGTGTAAGGGGTGGGACTCACTCCTGGAGATCACTTCCAACTCAAATGGTTCAGTGCCAGCAGAGTCAAGTGATCCCTTCTCATTGCTGAGGAAAATCTTGAATGGCCCCCTTGTTGGTTTAGAGCAATGTCAGAGCCATATATTATGCAGGAGGAGGATACTGTGCACATTCTGAAATCTCGTCAAGAGCTCCTTTGTATTGCCATTGCAGAATTTGCTGTGGTCTTTTGAGAGCGAAAATAAATTTGGTGATCTGGTGCCTTGGTCATCCCTTGTGTCTGCTGTGAAATGCCTCCCGCTCCTGGTGTTGTCTGCCAAGAGCCCTCATGTAACGAGGGAAAGGTTATGGAGAGAAGACATCTGCCCGTTTCCCTCACTGAGAAGGACCGTGAGTTAATTGCTGTGGTACGGGCAGGCTGTAGGGAGAAGAGGCTTCTTGGCCAGGATGTCAGGATGGCCGAGCGGTCCAAGGCGCTGCGTTCAGGTCGCAGTCTCCATAGGAGGCGTGGGTTCAAATCCCACTCCTGACACGCTTCTCTCTGCCTCTTTTCCTTTCCYSCATTGGCAGGACAGYGCCCAACACCAGGACCTTCCTCCTGCAAAGCCTTCTTTGCAGGTTTGTGCTCTCCATCTTGAGTCCTTCCAGTCTGGCCCCATTCTTTGTGGGGAAGGAGCAAGTAGAGTGTCTAGGTTCAACTCCGTGCTCTGTGTCTGATGTCATGAAAGAGATCAGGGCATTGGAGTGACATCAGTTTCAGTTCTGCCTACCTCATGGCTCTTTTGCGACCACCTTTGCACAGGTGCCCAAAGGCTGCTACATTTAGGTCCCCCACCTATGACCTTCCCCAAGGCTAAGGCCTTAGCTTCCCCTCACCTCAGCTTCTGCTCACAGGACCAGTCACTAATCCTCCAGGACCTGAGGTTCAAGTGAAGCAGGCTACTGCTGTGGCATTCTGTTAGAGCTTTCGCTCTCCATGACCCTCAGGGTGTGTCTGAAAGAGAGGCCTCTTGTCCAGTCAGTCTCCAGGGCGGGGGAATTAGTGCAGGTGCCAGACTCTGCATATCTCCTGGCAGATTCTCCATCCAAACAGACCATAGTGTATTACCCTGGGTGCAAACAAGCTTTCCATGCCAAAGAAACCACTTTGAATTAATGGTGTTGTGACTGCTCATAAGGGGTCTGCTCTGTGCCTGCGTCCAATTGTCCAAACATGTGACCAGGTCATGGCTGTGGCCTCTGCTGTTGTGTGCTGGTGCGAACACTCGGTCTGGATGCTCAGAGAAGAAAGCAGAATGTGGGAGTAGATGTCACAGAGAACTCACGAGCAGCAGAGTCAAGGGGCTGAGGAGCAGCAGAGGCAGTGTGATCATTGAGCTGCATGCCTCAAGGGTGGTCAGCGCTGGAGGAGCTGTGCAAGGGCAGAAAGGCAGAGGTGCCTGGTGTGAGGAAGGACGCTGGCCAAAAGCATTCCTAGCAGAGGATGGTTTCGATCCATCGACCTCTGGGTTATGGGCCCAGCACGCTTCCGCTGCGCCACTCTGCTTCCTGCAACAGTCCTTTGCAGAGCTGGTAGACCCCTTCCTTGCACTCCTGCACAGTGACACCTCCGGCACCTGCACTCAGCGGGGGACGCCTTCCCCCTGCCTAAGCAGCTGGACTGGAGCGACCAGCCATCCCTGAAAAGTGATGGAGCTGCCTTTGAGGCAGTGGAGGAATATGKGAGRCYCTGGAGTGMTGAATAGGGCACAGCTTGCCTCAAAACTGCGTTTCCTTTCCTCCYTCTCCACTTACAGCTTGCACCACTTATCTTGGTATATGGTAGCTGGAGGAAATGAACTTGAACACTACACACTCCACGGCATAGTGGAGAGAGGTGGAGAGGTGCTCCAAAACCAAACAGTTAATGGGAGATAAATTTAAGGCTTCCCTCTCAGTCTTAGGCCTTAGCTCACTGTGGCTTTACAGTCAACTGCTAACGGTTCTAGGGACAACACTGTGCATGAGCAGGGGCTCTGAGACTAGGAGAGACTGCCAGAAGCCCTGCCACTGCATCTGCTCTTCTCAGTGCTGAGTGCCACTTCATATTCACTTGTGTTACAGCCCTGCCTTTGACAACCTTGACCCATGGAAATGAGCAAAACGCCTCCTCTCCATCCATGGAGCACTAGGTGGTATTTCAGGTAAGATCAACCTCTTGCCTTGAGTTCTGCTCTCCATGCAGAGACTTCCAGAGAGTTCTGCTTGCTCCAATTCAGACTCTTGGCATGCGCCTCAGGTCCTGGAGCGGGAACAGCAGGCAGCAGGGTTTGGCCTGCATGCGTTGCTGGTATAGTGGTGAGCATAGCTGCCTTCCAAGCAGTTGACCCGGGTTCAATTCCCGGCCAACGCACACCCACTTTCTTCTTCTTTTCTTGTCTTCTGGCCAAGGCAAGCACCATCTGCTGCCAGAAAAGAGCAAGAGCCGTTCCATAACCAGTTCCTAGCAGAGCATGCTTTCACTCCATGGACTTTTACTCATGGGCCCACCACACCTATCCTCTGCCACCCTGCTTCCTTCAGCAGCTTTCTACATTGCTCAGAGATCCTTCCCTGGCATTCTACAGCAGTGACACCACAAGTGGTTAAGCTCAGGGTTACGGTTATTCTCACTAGTATACCACCAATGCACAAAAGCTGCTCTCTGCTCTTCTCTCTCCAGCAGAAGCTGCACAAGGTGCAAAGAAGGCTTTGCAGGACGAAAGTCCTGGAGTGAGATGCTGTCCTGCCAGTTCAGGAAAGGAAAAGAGGCACAGAGAAGCGTGTCAGGAGTGGGATTTGAACCCACGCCTCCTATGGAGACTGCGACCTTAACGCAGCGCCTTGGACCACTCGGCCATCCTGACATCTTGGCCAAGAAGCCTCTTCTCTCTACAGYCTGSCTGTACCACAGCAATTAACTCACGATCTTTCTGGGCAGGGAGAATGGACAGATGCCTTCTCTCCATAACCTTTCTCTCGTCACATGGGGTCTCTTGGCAGACATCACCAGGAGCTGGAGGCATTTCACAGCAGACCCTAGAGAAAGCCAAGGCACCAGCTCACCAAATTTATTTTCACTCTGAAAAGATGAGTCATTCAGTGGAAGTGTGCTGGACCTATAACCCAGAGTTCGAAAGAAGCACATCTCTGCTGCATCACGCCTTCAGAGTAATAGGAGGGAGAGGTGCTTCTTACTGAATTGGATTCTTTGTGAGCCCCAGGAAGAGTTCATCTCTCTGGAGAACTGCAGCTGAAGAGCTGCATGAGTGAGAACATATGACATACAGTTCAGCTTATTTTTCAAATGGGAGTGTTTCCAGAGGATTAAACATGAAAAGAGGATTTGTATCATACAGATTGTCCTCTGCTCGTCTACCTACTCATGGGAAGCGTGGTTATCAGCCACAGTGAAATTTAGCTGTGATGCACCATGAAAGTCATCTCTTGAAACCTTTTGATAGAGGATATCTCTCCCTGCAAGTCATAGAAACTGTGATATAAATTCAGGCAAATGTAAAGACTGCACAATCCTGGAAGAGAGAAGAGTCAGAAGTCTCCAAGGTTGTGGTAAAGCTCAACAGCAAGGAAGAACCCATGTGAGCTGAAGGGAAACAACTTTGATTGCAGAGAGAGGGCTGTGATGGTGTTGCTGATGCTGTTGTTGGTCAGTCTGCATCACAGCCTATTTCTGCTGTCCTGGCGTCCAGGGAGCAAAGGCAGGTTCATAATGAGGAAGTGGAGAAGGGATGGGGTAGTTCCCTCTAGTGTGGAAACAGTAAGAGATTGCTTTCTGGGATCTCCATAACTATGCATATATAGAATCATAGAATACTTAAGGTTGGAAGGGATCTCTAGAGGTCATCTCGTCCAACCCCCCTGCACACACAGKGTCTCCTAGAGGATGTTGCACAGATTGGTGTCCAAGTGAGTTTTGAAGATCTCCAGAGAAGGAGCCYCCACCACCTCTCTGGGCAGCCTGTTCCGATGCTGTCACCCTCACTGTTAAGAAGTTCTTTCGCAATTTCCTATGGAACTTTTGGTGCATCAATTTGAGGCCGTTTCCTCTAGTCTTGTCGCTGGCCACCACTGAGAAGAGACCAGCCCCATTCTCTTTACTCCCTCTGTCGAGGTATTTATACACATTAATCAGGTCCCCTCTCAGCCTTCTCTTCTCCAGGCTGAAGAGGCCCAGCTCTCAGCCTTTGCTCACAGGGCAGATGTTCCAGGCCCTTAATCATCTTTGTAGCCCTGCGCTGGACTCTCTCTAGCAGCTCCACAGAGGGCTTGACTAAGTGGACCTTCATGCTTCTTCTTACCAGGTGTCTGTGTTCTGCTCGGGCAGTGAAGAATCTCATGCAAACAAAAAATCAAGGTCTAGGATGGGGATCCATGAGGTTCCTGAGTTTTTCTCTGAAAGTGACCCACATCAAAACGTACTTGTTTCGACTAGCAAGATCATGATAGAGGCCGAAAGCAAGTATGGCTGGCTTTTTAGGAGTGACTTGCAGCAGCAAGCCTCAAGTTCACTGCTGTTTCTCCTGAGTCAGGCACAGCATGACCCATTCAAATCTTCACGTTCCAGAGAAATGATGGTATTGGTCTCTTGTAGCCACTGGTAGCCATTGCACTATGGAAGAGCTGAACTTTTTTGTTCTCCATCCTACACCTTGATCTGCTTCCTTACATGAGATTCTCCACTGCCCAAGCAGCATACAGAGCCTCAGAAGGAAGAAGCATGAAGGTCCACTCAGTCCCCAATGCACATGACTATGGAGATCCCAGTGAGTGATGGCTTGCCCATTTCACACTGGAGGTGACCAAGCCTGCTCTCTGGCTTCATCCTCGTCATCATGAACCTGCCTGCGTTCCCAGGCTCCAAGGTAGCACAGCCTGACCAGCATCAGTCACATTATCACATCCCTCACTCCTGACGCAACAGTAGATCCTTACAGATCACAGTAGTCCTTCCTTACCGTTGAGTTTTGCCACATCCCTGAAGACTTGAGTCCTTTAACTCATGAGCATCTGCCATGGCCTTGCAAGGATAAATGTCACTCAGGGTCAGCCCACGTTTCTCCACTGAAAACACTCAAGAGCTGGCTTAAGGTGTCTCTCACAAGTAAATATCACCAAGGTGTATAGCCTTGCTCACCAGATGAGCCAATGGTGTTTCCAAACAAAAACCAAGGAATGACAATTCATAACTTCCAGTAGATTTCTTTCTTTTATTGTCTATATCTATGTACCTTGAACATGTCAAGGAATGATCCTTTCCAGTGGCTTTGCAGGCTCTTGCGAAGACGAAGGTATAGAAAAAAAAGTAGTAAGCTAACAGAAGATTGAAGGGAAAGAAAACAAAACAAACAAAAACAACAACAAAAAAGAGGTAAACTAAAATTAAAAACTTTCTTTGAAAAGCAAATTAGTCAAAAGCAAAGTCTAAAGGAGACATCAGAAGTTCCACAAACTCCACCTGGACTCTATGACGTAAGAGGAACCAATGAGTCAACGCAACAAATATGACAAATATTTTTAGTGAGGAGGAGCACAAGACACAAGCAAACATACATTACACTGGACTGTCCAAAGTTCCCAACCATTCATAGTGCTGAATAGAAGTAGAAAAACTCTTTCAAAACAACAGTATTTGTGGCTTCACACAGAAAAGGAAAAAAAATAAAAACAACAAAAAAAGAAATACTGCTGATGGCAGACTTGACACTGTGCTGCAGCCCTAAAAACAAGTCAATTATAACAGCAGGGTATCTTGGGAAAGGGTTTTTTTGGAGAGACAGCCAAGAATTAAGATCCATAGTCAAAGATGTTAGGGAACTCACACCCTCTGTGTGCCCTAGTCTTCTATTCCAAAGAGTTTGGATTAAGAGGCTTGAGGGCTAGTAGAGGGGAGAAGGGAGGAGCAAAGAAACTCGCTGCTCATGTTAAGGATTCTGAAGTTCACTTGTTAGTGTGATAGAAGAAACTGAGCTAGAGTTTGTTATCATGTAACCTGATACTAGGAAAATCTACTTAAATTTCAGTGTTGTTTTAGAGAGAAATACTGTCTCTGTCTTCCATAAGTCCCCCCAACACATTGCCTCCAAAGTAGGGAGGAATGAAAGGTCGGCCTTGGTTTAAGGAGATTTTCTAGCATGTCTTTGAAAGGTCTTGATGTAGGCACAGGAGTCTGGTATGTGGACCTGTGACTCTCTGCTGGGCTGGTATAAGCATCTTGCTCACATCCACATAGGACAGAGGAGAGGAAATTATGTGAGATTTCCTCTTCCATTTGTGTTACTTCCTCTGAATAAATGGCCATTCCAGTGTGATTGATAGGATGAAATCCTGTGCTTGGATGAAACTTCTTCAATTTTCTAGAAGACATTTTCATTTTTTCTGGTCTCACAGAGTCCTGATTGACAAAGTTGTCTTTTCTATACATCAGTCCACGCTCTTCTGCTAAATGGCTTTCAGGGTTCAGATCTGAACTGAGTTCATTCAGAGGCTGATAGCACTGATTTAAGATGGAATCCACTATTTCACTCACCACTCTGTCTTCTTCTTCTGAACTGTCCTCTGAAAGCACTGCTTTTTGATTCTTTTTTTTTCCAATCTTTTCTTTACTTAGGGAGTCTGATAGCTGCTGCATGTGAGAAGCATTTTCAACAGGAAGCTTTCCTATTTTGTTTTTGGTGTTTTTGTCATTAGAAGCTGGGTAAAATGCTCTGTCATAAATAGGTATTCCAGCTTGCCTGAAACTCTTTTCTCCTGATTTAGCAGCTTGCCTTACTGCTCTGGCAATCAGCTCCTGGTTCATGGATGAAGCTCCTGGCTGTGATTTGTCTGGCATGCTAGATACCAAACGCTTGCCAAAGTTATCAAAAACAATTGCTACAATCTCTCTAGCAACCAGTTGAATTTCCTCATGGAGGTCTAGATGCAGAGTTGCAGATGATGTTGTCCTTTTAGTGCTGCCAAACAATCTTCCTCTAAACTCAAGGGGAGCCTCCCTTAAAACGCAGACAGACGGACCCAGCTCTTTCACTCTCTCATACACCTCCCAGACCACTCTCTCAGCCACCTTAACAACGTCCAGGGCTTCTAGATTTTTAAAAACACTCTCGCTAGGATAGTCTTGCTTTTGATCCAAGTTAACTGCGTGGTTATTCCAACTGGGAAGCTTGCAATCTTTTCTTCCTAATGAGGATTCCGAGTAAGTTTTCTTCAAAAGCAACTTCTTTGTCAGCTCTGTCTTAGATCTCGTGCTTGTAATGTCCCTCTGAAAGCTACAGACGTCCTGAGGCACTCTTCTTCTCCACGCTTCCAGTTCCAGAGACATCTGGGTCCTTCCAGACACTGATGGAAAAGATGTTTTTTGAGGCTGCAGAGTTGTCTTCCCTCCTGCTATGGAGTCAAAAACACTTGGTGATCTGTTGTGCTTTATGCTGGTTTCTGGGAAAACCTTTCTTGTGTTGTTGGAGGGCCGACTTTCCCCCAAACCATGCAGCTCCTCCCTGCATGGCCTAGAGCTGCCAGAGCTGCCTGAAGAGAACTGGGCATCCTCCAAAAGAGCATCACATTGCTCTTTACTTCTGGCTTTCCCATCTGACACAGCTGTATATAAATTGTCAGACAGTTCTTCTACAGCTTTTGCCAGTATAGCCTTAATATTCAGCACTTCTTCTGCAGTCTTCTGTAACACAAACAATTATTAATTGATGAGTGAATGCTTTCCTTAGATTTGTTTGCTCTTCTCCATGTAAACTGGTCACTACATTTCTTTCAGTCAGTCAAGTTTGAAAACAATGCGATCTAAATCCAGGAAATGGCTGATTCCAGACAGGAACTGGCTATTGCTTAGTGACCTGTCTTCATTTTGCAGGTGAAAAATATATATATATATATATATAAAATATATATTGCTAACGGGACATCATTTGGGATGCATTATCTTACTGAAAATCAGTAAGATGAGTTTTGCTAAATATAAGGGAACTGCACTCAACCTGTTCTCATGCTTTTGGATCTCAGTATGGTAGGCAATGTTTCAGGTCTCCATTTCTACTTTCTGCTGCAAAAGTAGAGGAGAATAGTCTAGACTGATCAATGAGGAGATGGGCATGATAAACCTCACTCCTAGTCATATAGAGCCCTGAAGAGGGTGATATGCTGTGCACTAGCATAGCAGACAAGCTGAAGTTCTCGCCTGCAGACTAGTCTTATTGGGAGGTAGAAACTGAGTGTCATGTGAGTTAAGAAGGCCAGAGGCCTCCAGAGTTAGGAAATTCTTTGGGGAATTTCCACAAAGGGCAGAGGCTTCTTGGTCGTCCAGGGAAGGAAATTTCCACCAAGAATCCAGGGGGAACCCTTTCCATGGCTCCCCAGAAGCCAAGTGTTATCCTTTATCTTTGGAAAGAGGAGCCTGCATGAGGGCAATTCTAGGTTCTGAAAAGAAGGCCCTTTCTTGCCCAGCAGATCTCCCTGGTGGTGGAATTACATTGGCTGCCACTTCACAGCAGATCTTGTCCAGGAATCACCTCACAAATCCCATCAGCACAGCTGCTCCAGGGCTTGCAAGTACCCCTAAATGGTAGAGTGACAGCTGGAAGAGAAATCTGAGGACACACCGCTGTTTGTGCCTCAGGATATTTTCCAAAGGGCTACAATGAACACTCATTGCTTCCAAACCTCTTGGGTTTCTCGTGAGAGCCCTGATATGCCACTTCACAGTACGGCTGAGCTCTCCCAGGCTGTTGCCATAGGAATAATTCTTAAGAACTTGGAAGAAGGAGCTAACTCCCTCTGACCTGGCAGGAGGCTGAAGCCACAGTAGCTCTAGAGCACTCAGTACTCTGCAGCGTGCCTAAGCAGTGTACTCAGCCAAGCACCAGCAGCATTGAGTTGAGGGATATTGCTAATCTGGCTACTCATCGGAGGGAAAAACAGCAACATTGAACATGGGGACGTTTTTTGCAGGTGATATGTGCTAAGCATATCAGCCTGGAGCTGAAATGCCTGTGTCTTGTGTGAGAAATGGAAAAACACCCACTTGTGATCCCTGACATCCAACCCTGAAAGAATGCACGTCAAACACCAGCAAGGTAAGGTCTCCGCAGTGATCAAGAACCACTCATAAGATGAGTACAACTGTATGCGTCAGCCTGCTCTGTGAGTCCTGGGTGCCGTAACCCTGCCGTACTGGATCTGCAACCACCAGCATCCACCTAGTTCTGACTTACAGGTTTCCCACGTGAGCACTCTCTGAGCAACACCTTCAAAAGCACAAATGGATACCCAATCAGAGGTGGAAAGTCACTTTGGAGCAGGAGGGATAAAGGAGCGGAAAGGGGAAAGGATGAGAATAAGGCAAAAGGAAAAGTCACTCCTCTGGTGACTCCCCTACCCCTGCCCAAAACGTGCTTGCTGTGCTCAAGGGATGTTACCAGGGGTTCCTGTTTTCCTGAAGTGGACCAATGAGGCACAGTGGCTACCAAGTGACTGACCACTCCAAAAGGAAAGACAGACATTAAAATGATCTGAATTTGAAGATCACGTTGGTCTAATTAGAGCCTGAGAATGGGCTCTCCAGCCCTTATTAACTGAGGGAAGACAATAAAAGCTAGAACAACCTTTGTTGATTCCCAATTTTGGTGAGCTGGAAAATAAGAATGTTACCTGGGAAAACGGCTTTTCTTCATCTGTCTCTGGCTCTTTCCCTTTTGTTTCAAGTTTATGCCATGCAGATGGCTCACGTTTTGGTCTGGGTGATAGTTTATCCAGTGGTGGTCTAGGCTTGATTTTCAACAGTGGAACTGGCACAGATATAGGCCTGGTCAGATTTTGCACCCCAGGTGACTTTGTCTCAGCCTCTCTCTGGGGTTTGTTGAGGAGGTGACATCCATCTTCCATTGCTTCTTCCAGTACTTGGAAAATAACCTGATTGGCAAAATGTTGGCAATATTGGGCTGAGAACAGTTTCTCTTCGTGGAGGCAATCAGGAGTCCCATTGGGGAAGCAGCCAGGACAGTGGCAAGGAACATCAGGCAGGGTTGTTTTCTTATTGACACCTGTGATTCTTTTTTCAAGCTCTTTGCTAGTGCCTAGTGGAGATGTCAGCATTGTCTTGAGAGGTGAAAAATAAGCCGACTTCTCAGAAACACTCTGCAAGAGAAACAAAGAGAGTGAGGGTTTTACCCAATTAAACAGAAGCATGCATCAAAAGAAAAAGATGTTTTAGCCTTTTAAGCCTGTGAACCACAGAGATGAAAGGAGGGAGAGCCCAATCTGAAATCCAAGCGTTGGTGAGCATTTAATGAGAGCTCAGTGGGAATCCCTGTATTTAAATTAGGTAAGTTCAAATATTGAATCCAAGGTGGATCCAAAGTCAGGCAGCCTTATGTTGTGGTCACCATAAAATGCTGTTCAGCATATGTACTCCCAATAGTCACAGAAAGCAGGGCAGTTTGGGAACATAGCTGAGCTCATGACATAGATGAACTCATGACTCTTCTGGAACAAGGGAAGGACCACAAGTATCAGACCAAGACTGCAACTTTTGTTCATCTGCACGTGGAGAGTTGTCAAATCTTTCTCTCTCTTTTTTTTTTTTTTTTTTTTTTTTTTTTTTTTTTTTTTTTTTTTTTTTTCTTAAATCCCCTTCCTCTTTTCTTTTTTTTTTTTTTTTTTTTTTTTTGAAATTTGCTTAAATCCCCATCCTCTGGACATAAGCTTTTATGGATTATGGAATCAGAGAATGACTGATAAAGATTATGTAGTCCAATAGCCCTGTACAAGAAAGGCCCCAGAGCTATAAGTAGCCTATAGAAAATATACCTTTTTAACAGCTGCCTCCTACCAACACTGGGGTTCATGTTTCAAGTGATGGAAGCCAAGAGAAAGCCTCCATCTTCTTCCTCTCCATCTCCCTCATGCAGCAAGGTTTAAGTACAAGGAGATGTAGAAGAGATATACCTCTGAGTGGAAAGTCCTCTCCACTTCTTCCATCCACTTTCTCTCCTCCACATGTGCAGTCTGGGCTGTGAATTCATCCAGCATGCTCCCCTTAGGGCCCTGGCCAGCTTTGCCTGTGACTTCCTTTTTCCATTCTCCTCCTGAGCTGTGTGGGGCAGAGTAGTGGCCAGAACAGAAATGACCCTGCGCTGTCCAACAAGAACATTTTTGAGGCTCGCTTGCTGAGCTCCAGCTGAGCTCTTCATACCCCAACATGGCATCCTTTATTTGCTGGGCAGCTTCTTCCTTGACAGACTGGAGGCTCCTAAATGCATCCATATTGGCAAGGACGTCTGCAAATTGGAGAATCCCTCAGCATTGGAAGGGGATAAAGAGGGAGTGCTACTCCTCTTTAGCCTTTGCTGTGGTGTTCCTCTCAATATGCTCGAGGAGGAACCCCCCACTATGACACCATAACTCTTTTGGGTTCTGGCATCCACAGTGGGCCAGTAATGTAAGCTGGGTGCTCCAGCTAGTGGGCTTTTGGGAGGACATGTCTCACCACACAAGAGCAAAACAAAGCTTGGCATTCAGGAAGGGCCAGAAAAAAAGTATCACTTGGAGCCCCTACAAAGTCAATCACTTACGCAGCCTTAAAGGTGGACCAGAATCACAACTCCATTGTAAAGTCACTGCAGGAAAGACGTATGCTGTGGCTGGTGAACAGGCTTCATCCATGGTGTTATAATCACTAAAACAAGGTCACTTCACACTCCCCTCTTTCCTTTCACTTGCAGCTATCAACCTTTTAGTTGTATTAATGTACTGCACCACACAAGACATAGGAGTTGTTTGGACTCCATAGTAAACCAAGGGAAATATGATGGGTCACAGGTTACAGGATGAGACACAGGCATCTCCACACTTTATTTGCGAGATTATCCTTTCTCCTTCCTGACTTCTGAAAATGGACTGACAGAAGCTATGCAAAGTATAGTGAGCATTGAAAAAGTCTTAATTGAAGCCAGAGTGGAGACCTCCTTAATATGTGGCAATCCCAAGAAATTTAAAGGAAGACCTGTAATAATTATGGTCTGTGGGAAAAACAAATTGAAGCTGTGCAAACACAAATAGAAATGAAAATTAAAAAGCTCCTAAAATGATTGTATTCAGTTATGATTGTTCCTGTACCTGAATGTATAACTGGGATCGATATTTTAAAGGGACTGACTTTGAATCTTTCTGTTGGTTTGTACCAATTTGGAACAAAGAACTGTATTAGTGCCTGGACAATCTTAGTTGGAAAGATAAAAGTGTCCTCTCTGCAAATTCCTGCTGTCACTAAATTGGTGGCCATGAAAGAGTACAAGACTCCAATGGAAGGGGAACATGAAGACATTTCAGAGGCAGTGAAAGACTTAGTGGATGCAGGAGTTTTAAAACCCACTACTATAGCTTAAAATAACCTGGCCTGGTCCATCTAGAAGAGCGACGCGTCATGAAGAATGACCGTGGGTTTCAGAGAATTAAATAAACACACTCCACCTCTTACAGCAGCTGTGTCAGATACTGTCAGCTTGATAGAAAAAAATAATATCAGAAGCATTCTGGAACTTAGTATGCAGTAATTGCTTTCTTTACCATACGCATTGCTGAGGAACATTGGGATTTTTGCAGTGCCACAAAATAAAAAAGAGGCACAAAGATTCATCAGATTTTTTGGTTTTTGGAGACAACATATCCCACATTTAGGAAAAAATCTCTACCCTGCTCTATAAAGTAATGAGGAAAAAATATGGAATTGAGCAGCAACCTGCCTTTGAATTAGCAAGAGAGGCTATTCAAAGAGTTTTAGATTTATGGCCCATGCAAATGGGAGAAGATGAGCTAAAGGTTTCTGTGAATGGATTTCATGCTAATTGAAGCCTTTGGCAGAAACAGGGAAAGAAGAATGTTCCCCTGGGGTTTTGGGGGAGAAAGTAGCCCAAAGGGCAGGAACTGACTACATTCCTTTTGAAAAACAGTTATCAGCGTGTCATTGGGCATTGGTAGAAACAGAACAACTTACAATAGGAAATGAAGTGGCTCTTCGTCCAGAAATTCCTATTATGCAATGGGTTAAAAGTTCTCCAAAAGCCCATTGAATTGGGCACGCCCAGGAGACAAGTGTTACGAAGCGGGAGTGGTATATTGGGGATAGAGTCAAAGTAGACACTGGAGGAGTAGCTACCCTTCACGAGCGAATAGCTACTGCCCCCATGAGGGTTAGAGAGGCACGTCCCAATTTTACAGCCGAACAGGAATTCCCATACGATGAGAAAAAACTTTAGATCAACACCACTGGAAAAAGAACGTGTTTGGTTTACAGATGGCTCAGCTAAATGTATAGGAGGAAAGAGGATTTGGAAAGCAGGAGCGTACCATCCTTATTCAGAGAATTTTTTAGAAATGACCAGAGAAGGGAAAAGCAGTTAATATGCTGAATTATATACAATTTATACTGCTTTGAAACAGGAAGATTTAGGAAGATACCATTTATATCCTGATTCCTGGTCAGTAGCCAACGGGGTAGCTACTTGGTTGCCAAGATGGGTAGCATGCCAACATGGGCATCCTCTTGGAGGATATACTCCAAGAACATCTGAGGAAAGGAGCTATGGAAAGATATCTGGGAAAAGTTACAAAGAACTAACATGATAGTATTTCATGTCGATATCTACAGTAACATGGACACTTTGGAATGACTTTCTAACTCTGTTGCAGATAATCAGGCAAAGATCTCCCAAGCTGGACTGGAATTCCCTCTGAAGGAGAGTCAAGAAGGCTTGGGGAAACGGGCACACCAAAAATGTGGACATCTCGGAGAAAAGACCACTTTCAAGTGGGCGCAGGACTGTGGCATTCCAATGTCATTCAATTTGATCAAAATTATAATTGCCCAATGGTCTGTGTGCCAACATATACACAAATGCACGGTGCAAAATATTGCAAAAGGGCAACTGAGGAGAGGAAAATTGCCAGGACAAATATGACAATGGCAAAACTTTGGACCAAGGATGCAAATATATTTGCACTGCTGTAGATACATACTCTGGATATTTAGCTGCCCATCCTTGTCAGAAGTCTACTCATTGTAGAACTATTTCTGCTATAGACATAATAAATTTGTGTTATGGAATTCCATTACAGATTCAAACAGATAATGGGTCTCATTTACAGATAATGGGTCTCATTTGTTCAACAATATGCTGAACAGTAAAATATTCACTGGTTTATCCATATACCTTATTATCTCCAAGCTGCAGGATTGATTGAACAGATGAATAGGCTAATGAAGGAGCAGTTGAGAAAATTGGGAGATGGACACCTGTTCTGGTGGAGGACCCATCTCACAGATACATTGCACATCCTTAAAAATAAGCCCATAAGGGACATGGAGACCCCCTTGATGAATATGATCACCCCCAATTTGTGGATATAGCCTTCAACTGAGTGAGATTTTAACTTATTGAGAAATTACCCCAGGAGCAATGGCACCCTACCAGGCCACTCTCAAGGTGGCAGGGTTGGATCTCTGAGCACTAGAATTGATCAAAATAAATCCAAACCAGACATAAATTGTCAACACCGCAATAGGAATTCAAATTGCCCTAAGACACTTTGGTTTAATACCTGYTCATTTGAGTTTAGCTTTGAAAATTGTCCATGTTATGGGGCGAGTGAGTGATGCTGATTATCAAGGAGAGGTTAAAGTGATCCTGTTAAATAATGGTGACTAAGATTTGGTTATCCAACCCCCTGACAGAAGAGCACAATTATTGATACTGCCAGTTTTGACTATGATTGCAAAAAAAGGGGATCCACCTCAAGTCACCACCATTCTTGGGGACAAAGGGCTTGGATCCACCAGTTTAAATAATGGGGCTAAAATATGGGTCCAATGGCTGAATAGCCCTCGCGAACCAGCCGAAGTAATAGCAATAGGAAAGGACAACACTATTTTAATCATGAAACCTGGGCAGGAAAAATGGAAGTTTGTCCCTGCAATGAAATACTATTTGCGAGAATAAGTAGATGGTATAGGATTTTGCCTTGCACATCTTGCACGGCAGAATCTGTCTATTTACTGCAGCAGCCCCTTTGGAAGAAGATGTTATCCACAGCACCTGGCCTGAGAAACCAACTTTGCAGAGGACAGAGAGGACTGGGACATTGAGGTTATTTTTGGTGTTATTAATAGTATGTTATCATTACAATCCAGTTATGAATTAATACAACAGATTTTTACCCTTAGGGGAAACAGTGGCAAATGCATTCAATCTCAGTAACTGCTGGAGCCCAGGTAGAGTTGACGATTGCCCTTGGATAGCCCAACCAATATCCCCTAGGTGGTGGACCAGTGACCAAAGCAAAATATGCAACGGAACGGGCCTCTGGACTTAAGACAGCGATCCTTGGCAATTGTGCTTTCACAGGAAAGACAACTACTATCTCAATGGGACATGAGAACATGGGGCTCAAGTGGGGGAAAGTGTTTGTGAATGGACTTTATCTTTAGGTTTCGACTGTCAGACTCCCCATTGCCCTCCTTATGATTGTTATTCCTCAGTGAGAGTTTCCACTTGTGATGCATTGGTAGAACAATATTCTCCCGTGTCCAAGTTAACATTTGGTTGACCTGCATTTTTAGCTTTTTCAGGATATAAAGACAAATTTTACTGGAATGCTGTTAAGTACTTCAGTCCTGAATTCTTATGATCTTATTCTTCCCCTCTGCCTTGCACTGAGTAACCATATCCTCATTAAAAGTGCTTCAGAGGACCAAAGCAGACATCCATCAAATGATGACAATCTTTCATTTTAAGATTTAAGTGAACAAAAATAATTAAAAAAGTTATAAGAATAGCTGTTATTCTTGTACTGTTTAGTGCTATGCATTACATGGTTCTCATATTGTAATATTCCATATGTACAAGATGACTATTTATACAAATTTCTATTGAAAATTCCCTTTTGTCTAGTATTAGTTAGCTGGATAAGAATAAGAAATTATATTGTTGTTAGTGATAGAACTACTGCTAACAATTATATCAGTTACTTGTGGAACTGTGTTTGAAAAGAAACCTCACTTACAGTACACTTAGACTTCCAGTATCTCTTAAAAAATGTTGCATGCATGTACAGTCCATGGACTAAAAAAAAAAAAGTAATTTTAATTTATGATTTCATCGTAACAACAGATCACTCTCTAGAGACCGTGCCCTTCTGGGAGCACGGGAAAATTCAAATACCTCCATCCGTGAGCTCTAGGAGCCTTTGAAGCCAGAGGGGAAGTGTTGTTGTTTTTTACCAAGGGGAAAAAAAGTTTGCTTTCTTTCATCTTTCTATTCACAATTTCTCCTCCTTTCAGTCCCTCCTGAAGAGAGAGAGAAAGTTATAGTAACATAAGGTAACATTTTTATTCTTCATTATTAGTGAATTTCTATGACAAAGACAAAACGTTAACTCTGCTTCCAAAGTTTGTATTTCCAATTGGGACCCAGAGCTTCTATTAAGATATACTAGGGGTGGTCAACCCACCAGCTTTAGACTTTGGCAATGCAGAGTTTTACTTCTGAATTATTCAATTTGGCGTCTGAGAGAAATAGGAACTTCTACAACAGGAACAATTTGTACCATTTTAAATGCTTATGGAAGAGAAAGATTAATTGTTCCCCAAAAATCGTTCCTTATTTATGTTGTCTATAAGATTACCTGGTAATTGTAGTTGCCAATACTGCTTGTAGTTATATTGAACATGTGAAATACACCAGTTCTTTCTAGACTTCTCTTTCTAAACTTCAGGTATAATTTTCTCTTTCACGAATGCAAAGGCAAAAAAGTGTTTTCAGAAATTCTGAAAGCCCATAGCCCCCCAAATCATAAGATATTTTGTATGACTGAAATAGTTATTAATGATATAGTTTTACCACAGTGCCCGTGGAGGGGGTCTTTCATACTCTCATGCTCATGATTACTYTGCTCTTCTAGGTTGAAGTCAGATTCTCATCAGAGACAGAGGTACACCATGGGTGTGACTTTCCTAATTTGCAAGCTGGAATTTATCCTGCTTGATCTTAAATATCTACATATAGACATCTGTATCTAAGCCATCTATTCTCTGTAAACAGAGAAAGAGACAGTTTTGTAAACATAATATAMTTCTAAAGTCTTCTTTAAAATTCATCGTGTTGCTATGCTCTAAAACCACCTCTTTCTTTCTAATACTAAGTTGTAAATTAGAACAGATATGCCCATTGTTATCATCCAAATTTAGTGAGAACAATTTCCCCTATGATCTGGCTCTGCCATCATTTTATCAGCTGTATTTATTACTCTGCTTTGAACTGGGTTGCACTCGTGAGGATCGATATTGATATTACCTAGTTTCCACTGCACAGCTCTTACCTAAGTGAGAGACATTAGTCCATCCAAATTAACTTCTTCTAGCTCATCATAGCTGTATCACATGATAAAATAACCTGTCCATTGAAGATATCCAATTTTTTCAACATTATATTAACATGGAAAGGCTGTTCCAATTTTGTATGTCTATCTACTGTTCATCTAATTTAGAGAAGATGAATCTCACCCTGTGATTGTTAAAGATCATCTTGTACAGGTTGCTTTCCAGAGCTCTTTTACTCTGGGGTCACTGGCATATCCATACCTTGTCACATATCTCAAAGCCAATTTTATCTGCCACTTTATCTGTTTCTGAGACCATAAGTCTGTCTCAAAGTGCTAATTCTTCTGTTGTTTTTTCTTTGTTTGTTTTTCCTCTTAGGATGCAAATTGTTGAGGAAGTGAAGCCAGGAAACAAAACAATCATGACGAACTTCATACTTTTGGGGTTTGCCTTCCAYGGCAAGACACAGCTCCTATTTTTCACAGCAATTTCCGTCATGTTCCTGGCTATCATCATAGGGAACTCTCTTATTGCTGTCATCACAACCATTGACCCTACCCTGCACACTCCCATGTACTACTTCCTAAAGAATCTTGCCTTGGTGGAGATCTGCTACAGCTTGAGCATTGTCCCCAAGATGCTTGTGACTCTCCTGGTGGAGAGAAAATTCATTTCCTTCACAGCTTGTGCCCTGCAGCTCAGCTGTGTTGTATTTTTTGTCACCTGTGAGTGCTTCCTGTTGGGCGCAATGGCCTATGACCGACAAGTGGCAATATGCCATCCGTTACACTACAGCACAATGATGAACAGGAAACTCTCCGTCAAGATGGCTATTGGGTCTTGGCTATCTGGTGTCCCTGTGGCTGTGGGTTTCACCACGTGGTTATTTACCTTGCCTTTTTGCGGGGCAAACAAGGTTGATCATTTCTTCTGCGATGTTTCTCCTGTCTTGAAGCTAGTGTGTGCAGATACAACCTTGTTCGAATTACTGATTTTTATTGCTATTGTCATAATAGTGATGATCCCGTTCTCACTGATAGTCATCTCCTATCTTTGCATTATCCRTGCTGTGCTTCAGATACCCTCAGGTGTGGGCCGGAAGGGGGCCTTTTCTGCCTGTGCAGCTCACCTGATGGTAGTAACTCTTTTCTACAGCACAGCCGGCATCATTCACCTGCGACCCAAATCCAGCCTCTCGCCYAACATGAAGAAAATGGTTTCCCTCTCTTACACTGTTGTCACCCCCATGCTGAACCCCATTATCTACAGCCTGAGAAATCAGGAAGTCAAGCAAAGTCTGAGGAGRTGCTTTGAGAGAAGATTACGTATGAAGCTGCTTGCCCTTTTTTTCTGACAATGTGATGGACTCCACCTGGATGAAGAAATAATTGTTCCTCTAATAACAGATTATTATGTATTTGTCTCATTTATATCTGTTTAATTTTTCTAAACAATCCTTTTTTTTTCCAAAAAATATATATGGTCCACTTCTTAAGAAGAAAGCTGATGTTGGGGAATTAAAATATACAGACTCCATAAATTCAATGTTTTCCATATATTCAAATCAATTCATGTTGTTCTGCCAAATTATTCTCTAAAGTTTATTCACATCTTGTAAATATTACCCTTCTTCTATAATTATATTTCTCTTTTGTTGGAAGAAAGGCAGTCTGGGTCTGTATGACACACAGTTTTATTATTGATACTTTAATTACCTAAATTTTTTTTGTCTGCCTCTTTCTGTATTTATACACCAGTATACCCACCTGCCTATTTGCCCTGCTGTCTTATACTTATCAAGCATTATTTTCCTATCCATTTTTTTTCTACTTTGAAATTGTCTAATTCCCCAACATACATCAAAAAGGGTCTCATTGTTAACTCCCACTAATTGTCCACTCTTCTTTTTATCATCTTGTTCACATGTCTAAGTTCTGGTTGACATGTCTCCTGATCAATACACCTGTCTCTGGCAATGCGGCAATAGTTTGGTCATTCTGGTACGTCACACCATCAAGTGAAAGAGTTTAAAAGTATATATTCAAAATGTTAATAAAAAGTTATTTAACTTAAAAAAAAATAAAAAAGTATGACATGATTTCTTGTAACTAGGGGATTACACAACCCAGCTGAGTGTCCAGATAATTTTACAAAAACTGCTACAGAGGGAACTGCAGCTCTTAAAGGAGTGTAAGGCAGCATTATTTCTGCTTTCWAAGGGGCTGGTGAGAGGGAAGATTTTATCAATGACATCTGATTCCTTTGGGATTCATGAGAGAAATGGCCGYAGTTCACAAGATGCTTAACCACAAGCATAATGCTCGTTTTTGTCTGACATGGTCAGACATTTCCCTACTGGAAACGGGCATTCTTTAGATTTGTTTGGGGGGCATATTTGTTTAATAGTGTCAGGCTTCAAAATAAGAAACAAACAAAAAAACCTCCTCTTATGTCCTGTGTCCCAAGTGCAAGCAAATCTCTTAGTGAATGCTAATTTCTTCTATTAGTACCATGTGAGTGTACAGAGAATTAGAGGCAACAAAAGCTCRTTATAGCTTCCTCGCTCTAACAAGCCCTAGGGGAAAGGTTACGCAGTGAGAAGGGCAGGCGCAGAAGCAAACTTTCCTGAAGTTTTAATGGGGCYTGCTGAGAGGCGCTAGGGGAAATGGAAGCGTCCCTCCCAAAAGAGCTGGTTAGATGAGAAAATCAGAGGTGTGTTTGCAGGAAGACAAAAAGAGTTACAAACTTTCCGATCAAGTAGCTCTTTTCAGTCSGTCTGAAGGAGATGCTTTCAGCCCTCTCCTGCTTGAGGTTCCYATCTGGTTGGTGGGAAGTGTGGGGCATGCAGAGGGGCTGCAACAGCACAGCACCTCTGCACACTCAGGCTCCTGAGAAGGAGCAGAGGTAGCACGGTAGAGCAGTTTTCACCCCTCAAGCCTATCCTGCAAGCCTCCGGCAGCTTGATACCATATAGATGGTATACCAGCTTCTCCTCACAGAGACACTCCAGACCCAGGCCTATTCCCTGCCCCACCAGACCCCACTGCTCAAGAGCTGCCTTTTGGTCGTAAATCACAACCAGCTGTGCTTCACACCTGCTCCTATTATCACCAAGATTCCCTTCCCCTCCCAACATCATTCTACATTTCCAGAAGTGGACGAGTGATCTTTGCACATGGAGAGCACCTTCCCTCAGGTGATGCGGTATTCCTCAAGGAAAGCTCACACGGACAAGTTATTCCAATGTTGCTGTCTAGCTCAATTCTAGACCACTCTTTGTGTCATACTTTCCTCATTATCCCAAAACCTCGGTCAAGTCTCTGGAGAAATCTTGCCTCCTAGACCCTACCACCTCAGCAATACTCCTCCAGCTCACCCAGTACTCCTCAGTCCTGAATTACCAGGAGCRTTCCCAAAGGGATATTCAATTCCTACCTGGAAATTACTCCATTAAAGTATTCCAAACCTTCAACCTAAGCCTCTACCAGTATTTTTGGTGGCTTAATACTGGAGAGATGTGATGCATCCTATCTTCACGGCCTCTCACTTTGAAGGTTTTTATAGATCTGACATCAGGCAATGAATTGCTCTCTACTGAAGAGAGTTGTTTTAACAATAAAATGCATAGGCATTCATGGTGTTCAAAAACTACAATTCCAAGCCTCTGTTACTGTCTAAAATTAGAGGGAAATATCTGTCCACAGCATCTCTGGGCGTGGGTTCACATACCTTGGGGATGAGCACATCATATCACAGCCTCTGAGAGAATAAAGTAAAATCCAAACTATTTCATTAAAGAGTAAAAAGGCAACTTGAAATGCACAAAACAAAAGAGAGGAAGATGAAACAAATAGAGGAAGATTTTATTTCAAATTAACTCAAATTATCAGCTCATCTTTTGCAGAATGTAAAGATATCTACTGAAAAAAATCAGAATATTGAGACTGTCCAGAGAAGCTATCTCAATCCAGTCAGAAATTGCTAATATGCACAGATATGTGTTAACACTATCCCATAAAGAACATTTCAACTCTCAAAAAAAAATAGAAAAAAAAAGAGCAAATTTCTCCAAATATGGCTAGTGCTGACACTGGAATTGTACGCTGAGGAAAAGAGAGCTGTGATTATCCAAAAGGATAGCTAAATGTTCCACCAAAATGCCAGATATTTTACATCTGAATATGCTCCAGAGACACCCTTCCCTTGGCTTGCTTACTACAGGAACAGTTCTGTCTCATTCCGTCTCATACAATGGCCAGCAGACAGGAAGACGTTTCCCTAGACTGTCTGAGTTGCACGATCTTAGCAACTCTCTTGCAACCAGCTTCGCCAGGAGAAAGGACAAATAGGGCTCTACATATCAAGCAGATGTCCTCAGCCTGGTTGTCAAGACTTGGGTTGCYCCTAAATCCTCAATAGACTCCTTATCAATTTTCATTATGAATTTTTTTTTCTTAGGCATTTTGGGAATATCAATTACCTTTGTTTATTTGTATATTTTTTAATTTCCTCTTTTAAGAAGTTTCACAATATTCACATTCAGTAGGAAACAGGCTTCTGCCCTCCCTATTTAAAAAACAAAATAAAAAAAAAAAAGGTGTTCTTGAATCACAGATTTCAAAATTCCATCAGATATAGTTGAATTACAGCTTTCAGATTGTTTTCTGAAACAATCTCCAGAAAATTTCTGGTCTTCAGAAAACAATCGTGTGTTGACTTTGGAGAAAGGATTACTATGAGGCACAGTAAGTGGTGGACAATATTAGAAGAAATAGTTATCAAAGGAAAAAGAAATTAAATTACTTTTTATCATACCTAATGAGATCACAGGCTAGCTCTCTAAGYTAGTGTGGTACCACTACATGTGTGGTAGTGTCACAATGAGAAAAGATTCCTGTATCTTTACTTTAGACACTCAAACGATACCTAAAAGTGCAATTCATATCCTCAGTCTTCAGATGTCAGATGTGTTATTTTCTTGGAAATGTCTATTTCTTTCCATGAATTTCAAACATAGTTGTAGCTACCAAGATGAGACCAGACATAGACTTCTAATTTTCAGATTCCTCTTTATAGTGTCAMTAAAAATATATGGATGTCATTATCATTTTTGTCCTATTGGAAGCATTGACCCCCATCTACAACTTGTGCCRTAGGATAGATGTGCTTTTAGAGCAGTAGACGCAGGGAGGCATTCCTAAAGCGTTTAAACAGATAAAACACACCTACATTCRGGCAGATGAGTCCTACCTTTCTCATCCACATGATATGATCCTTTTGCCAAGGTCCTTTTTTATGTCCAGAGTGTCTGTATCCATATGAAATATTTTTTTCTTCCTGTGGCTTTTAATTTCTAAGGGACTGAAATAATTTAAAAACATAACAAAAATGCTTTGAGGTTAATCAAAAATTGGGGGAAACAATTTATTTACCTTTGGGTTTTCCCATTCTTCCTAAAAGAGAGAAATTTCAGCTTAATCTAAGATGTATTTCTCTCTCTTATTTCTCAAAAAACCACACAGACAGAGAAATCAATTCAATTTATTTCACTTGTGACCAGGTAAATCACCACACCTGTGACTACACGCCTGCTCCATCTTCAATAGTTTCAAGTTGTGCCAGAGAATGTTCAGGTTAGATATTAGAAAAAAAATTACACACAAAAAGAGTAGTCAAGCATTGGAACAGGTTGCCCAGGGAAGTGGTGGAGTCACCATCCCTGACAGTATTCAAGAAACATGCAGATGAGGCAATTAGGGACATGTAGGTATCGTGTTGAAGAGTTTACAGTTGGACTCAATAATCTTGAAGGTCTCTTTCAACCATAATGATTCCATGATTTTATTTTCATACATGGTCAAAAAAAAGCCCCAGAAAGCATAACTCTTGAAAAGTCATTTAAATAACTGCCCAGAGTGCTCTCCCTAGTGTTCTTCTGACTTTCTCATTCCTTAAGGTGTAGATAAGTGGATTAACCATGGGTGTCACAACAGTGTAGAAGACAGAGAACAACTTGTTGAAAGCTGTGAAATTGTAAGTTTTGGGCAACATATAGACAAGGATGAGAGTTATGTAGAAGAGAGTGACGACGGTGAGGTGAGAGGAGCATGTGGAAAATGCCTTTTGCTTCCCTGTAGCTGAAGGGATTCTTAAGACGGCAATGCCAATTAAAACATAGGATGTTATCGTGAAAAGAAATGGTAGCACAGTACATGCAGCAGCCATCAGAGAAGTTACAATTTCTATTAGGAATGTGTTACTGCAAGCGCATTTTATCATAGGTGTGAAATCACAGAAGAAATGGTCAATCTCACTGTGATCACAAAAAGTAATTTGCAACATAAACAAAATGATAATAAAGCTAATTGTAAAACCRCTTATCCAGGCCCCAGCAGCTAGTGCTATGCAATGTTTAGGATTCATTAGGGTGGTGTAATGCAAAGGTTTGCATACTGCTAAGTATCGATCATAAGACATTACTGCCAGCAGATAACACTCTACCCCAACTAGAAAAGCAAATATGAAAAACTGTGTCATGCAACCTCTGTAAGAAATACTTCTGTCCCCTGTCAAGAAGCTGACCAACAGCCTGGGTAGGATGGTGTTGCTGTAGCAAATCTCCAAGCAAGACAAATTGACGAGGAAGAAGTACATTGGTGTGTGGAGATGCTGGTTAGCCATGACCAGCACAATGATGAGGATGTTCCCTGTCATTGTCACCATATAGACCGTCAAGAAGAACACGAAAAGAGCAGGCTGAAGATCAGGGAAGTTCCCAAATCCCAGGAGGATGAATTCCGTAATGTAGGTTTGGTTTTGCTTCACTATAGCTGACATTGTCCCGAATCTTGAGAAAAACGAACACTGAAATGTAAGGCAAAAATTAATAAAGTTATTTTCAAAGCATATCTACAAAAATACACTTTCAAAATCAATATTTGATCCAATCTCCATGTCCCAATAATTTATCTAATACTCCAACTCTGAAAGTGTTTCAGCAGTATTTGCTATGAGAAAACAAATTGCCTTATTTCACTTTTTCTCATTCACAGTTGGTATGCCTTAGGGATAAGATGAAGCAGGGGTCAAATGTTGGGGTGTTTTCTTCTTTTATAAGAAGTATGGATGATCACATGCCATTTTTTTGGCWCTGTGTCTTGGCCTATTTCATTTTATTAATTGTGCATACCCCAGTTCTCATTTTTTTGTGCTCTTGATATACTTTAACATCCTCATGCTACCTTGTATATTACCCAACTATGCCACAGTGGCAAAAGATATTCACACCTCTCTACAGCAGAGTTGTCATACAAGCTTATGGTCACATCAGATTAGATTCTCCAGCCAGTCATCCTAGACACAAACTTTCTAATATTGAGGTGGCCTCATTGACTTACAAGATTGGCAAAATTCAGACTTGAGAAAGGACTGTCGCACATTAGGGTTATGCTCTACAGACAAGTGAGTTCAAGTTTTGGAAGCCATTTGACTCAAGTTTGAATGCAAAACTGAGCACAGCTAGTGAAAGCAAYAGAAATGAAGTCTAAGAAAAGATCTAAGTCTAAGAACAAATCCAAAACCAGATCTTGATGAGGAGGAAAGTGTAATATAAATGTCATTATCTTCAAAACACACAAACACACCTATCTATACACACACCTGCACGCACACACAAAACAAAGCAAAACAAAATAGAACAAAACTTCCTCTCTGGATCAATTTGTTCAAAGAAAGCATTTGAAAAATAATGGGGCAAACAGACAAAAATGCGCCTGCCATAGGAAAATCATGTCAGTGACTGCTGAGTTTTACAGCTCAATAYGYTGGCAATTTCCAYTGACAGAAGAGCTTTCCACAARCAGTRGAAATCAATCTTTTCATCCATTCTCYGTTCCCATTCTCCTCCAGTCTGAACACTTTCTGTTTGATAGCATTACCTACATAGCAAGCGAATTATTCATTGAGAAKACCATCCTCGGGTACCAGCTCGGTGGATTCTGCAGGCTGCCTTCTTTCCTCATCATGTTCACATAAAAGTCAAGAGACTCATCTTCTAAAGTGGTTGCTTTGCCCTTAATAAAGCTCTGCACATACTAGAGCCAAAATGAGCTCCATATAAGTCCCTCATGACTCATTATAAGTTCTCTAAAATGAATGCAAAACCTCTTTTGACACTTTTACTAATGGCAGTTATAAATATTTTAATTTAGCAATTGATTGAAAACTTCCCAATAACATTCCACAGAAAGGTTATATGGTAACACTGCACTCACATTTAATAATAAAACTTTATTTCTTCCTCTCTTACACATATTATTATATTCTATTTTTCAAAAGCATCTATATACTTCCTGAAATTTCTGTAAGCTGGGTGCCTGTTATGTCAAATAAGACAGGACTATCTGTAGCTCAAATGATTGCCTAGCCAAGAAGCAAACTGAAATTTCTGGACAGAATCCATCAGATATAATCTGTTTTGCTGGATACTCCTTGGCTTAAATGCTGCAGGGACCTTTTTTTTTTAATGATTTATGATAACTATCCTGAGCTATGATTATCTGATCAGAATATGAATGTGTCTGTATTAAAGAAGAAAGAACAAGATTAAGATTAAGATTAAGATTAAGATTAAGATTAAGATTAAGATTAAGAACAAGATTAAGATTAAGATTAAGATTAAGATTAAGATTTTACGGCTAATGATTTGTCATTCACAAGAACACTAGCTAAAAGCCTGTTCTGTACATCAATGTACGTACTGACCTGAGATGTGCAGGATTCTCTTGTGATGGCCTGGGGTTTTTTTTCCCTAATGTATTTTGCATTGAAGAAAATATTTCTGTGATATCTCTGTGGGACAGCCCCTAGTTGAGTCACTCTCACCACCTTGTAGTCACTCGTGAATCTCACATTGCTTTCCACTCGCAGCAATATACAGAAAGGGAGATGAAAAAAAGAAAATCTGATATGAGTCATCCTGTAGCCTAGTCATTAGGATGCCAGCTGGTAGTAAAGGAGCTGGGAGCAGCAACACTTTCAGCTACATGAGAGCTAGGACTCAGCTATTTTATTTGATGCGCAAGTGCTATAACAGTTCTCYAAATTTAGAAAAGGAAGATGGAAACCTCTTTAGACACTCTGAAGCTGCAGTCATCTTGCTCAAATTCAGCCTCTTGAATATTTGGCTGTTTCAAGGAGTAGATCTCAATGTGATCAGTGAAGAGAAACAGACAATTCTGAGAGTTTCCATAGCCTCTTCAGAAGACAATTTGGCCTTGGATGATTCACACTACTCCAAAGCTATTCCCTCTCCACTTTCCAGACGGAGTCTGTACATAAGCCATCCTAGGCTAGGTATAAACTGCTTGCAAATTCATTATGTGGAGGTCTTCCAGTACCAAGAACAGAGATTTGCCTTCTGATGTGTCCTTGCCCTCCTAACTGGAGCCTCTAAAGGGCACGCACACGCACAGACCATGGAAACAACATGGTTGAGATCGTTGCTGAATGAATGCAGGCATTTTCACTCTACCTTGGCATTGACAGAGCCAGTGCTGGGTGGGAAACCAAGGGTATCTCTTGTGGAAGTCAGTAGATAGATTTTGGGCTGTTTGAGGCAAATTTATTTCATTTCACACCAGCAGTCAATATGTACAGCCTTCAGTCCCTGTTGTTACCACGTTCTTTGTGCCTGCTGTGCCCTGGGGTGGTTCGCCAGACTCAGCTCTGACAAAGTTTTCAAGGAAGGAGGGGAAGGGAGAAACACTCTCTGCCTTTCAGAGAAGCAAAGAAAAGTTATTGTATTCAGCTGGTAACAAAAGAAAAAGATGAGAACCATCTCATGGGGTATCTTTTTTTTTCTCTCATTAAGACAGGCTTCCTTGACGATTCAGGAAAAAGGTCTCTAAATCATGGAATCACAGAACGGTTGAGGTTGGAAGGGACCTCTAGGGATCATCTAGTCCAATCCCCCCACTCAARCAGGGACCCCTAGAGCACGTGGCAGCCAGTCACATCCAGGCGGGTTTGGAAGATCTCCAGAGAAGGAGACTCCACAACCTCTCTGGGCAGCCTGKTCCAGGGCTCCATCATCCTCACAGGAGAGGTGTTCTTCCTCACATGGAGATGCACCCTGCTGTGTTTCAGCTTGCGCCCTTTACCCTTTGTCCTTCCACTGGTCACCACCAAGAAGAGTTTGGCCCTCTCCTCCCTACATTCACCCCTCTGATATTTGYACATATTGATAAGATCTCCTCTCAGTCTTCCCCAGGCTAAGCAGGCCCTGTTTGCTTAGTCTTTCCTCATACAATAGATGCTCCAGGCCCCTGATCATCTTTGTCGCTTGATGCTGGACCCTCTCTAGCAGCTCCACATCCCTGCATCATCCCTTGCAGCTGAGGAAATTCCACCTAGGCAAGAAAAAAAACAAAAAGAGAGAAGTTAAGGACAGGAACCAGGGCCCAGGGGGCTTTGTAATCTCTAACCTCGTAAATTTCYAAAATTCAGGTGGACAAGGTCTCGGACAATTCCATCTACTTTTGAAATTCATTTTGAATTCCTCTTTGGAACAGGAGGTTGAAATACAGATCTGCAGGATCCACTTACAGAACAAGTTTTCCAACGATTCTACAATTCTTGATATTTTTGAAAGATTTCTTRTAATTTTTAAGTCATGAACAATATAAAAGCACTTCTATGATTATATTCCTTTGAATTACTTTCCCCTTTTTTTTTATTTTTCAAGGAAGAAAGCAAAATTTCACTTATATGTGAAATTATATTAATTCACATATATATTCACTTTCATATATATTCATATATATATTCACATATATGAATATATATGAATATATATATTTCATATATATTTCATATATATTCATATATATATATTCACTTGTAGTAATAATGACATGATCTTTCAGAGCCATGTCGTCATATGAAGGACCACCACATATTAGCCTTTTAAGTTATCCTTTTATTGTTGCAAAAAGTTCACAATACTATTTGCAGCAGTTACTCTAATAATAGCACTCATAATAGCATGATCCCTAAAATGTTCAAGTTCGTATTTCCTTTCCCTTTAATAGAAATTTCATTGAGATATTGCTATTTTAGAAGTCATGGATTTCATACAATTTTATACACTTGTTCAAATTTGAGAATAAATGACACATTATAATTCAAAATAAAATATTTCTTAGTAATTAATTTGGGTAATTTGGAGGGAAAAAAAAAATCCCTTTTCATAGTTTCTTTACAGGCATATCCCAGATTATCCACTCTTGCTGAAGGAAGTTCAGGAARTTTGCTGAATTTCTAAACTGTATATTGGACCGTGTAGGTCCCTCTGAAAATCTTCACCTCACTGGAAGACAAGAAAACATCACCMAGATTTAACATTGCCATTCTATACTGAATAAATTTTCGCATCTCAGTGGAAGTATTCAGCTCATCTGGCCTAARCTCTCACATCCCAGATCACGTTATTTTATGTAGTATATTTTAAACACTATCTTATTCTCATTTTCATTTTTGAAGTAGGAAAAGTATGCATCTCATTCCAACAAAAATATTTAGAAAAAGAAGACATGAAATTAAGAAGCAGTAGTTTGAGTGAAACATTTTGCAATTATTCAGCAAATGGAATTGGAATTGAAAGACCAAGATGATAGAAATATCTTGCTTGTATTTTTAAAAAGAACAAATGTGATAGCCTGTTTAATTTTATTATTTCATTCCTGCACTGCAAGTCGTGGCAAGRTGGATTCTAGAAAATAAGTGTGTTGGAACAGCATACTGAAAGAGGWTGTGTAGTCTAAGAATGCAGGTTTTATTTCAGATAGGGATATCTTCATTGCAAACACCTAAATATGGCCAGGTCGATTGTAGAGCTTTATAGGAAAGTTACTTAAAATACTGATTCAATAAGCGATTGTTYGGGGAACTGAAAATAGAGCAATGCTAACTAGAAAATACAAATTTAGTATATCATTGGTTTATATTTGGGTAATGATGAGACCACTAGCTAAATATMTGCTTTGTCCACTCTTCAAACTGTCAGAAATGTGCAATGTATGTGTGTATAAAACATGCGGAAATAAGAGGAAATGTACTTTTTTAACAAAGCAAATCCTTTGATTATACTGCAACTCCAGAGAAAATAAATCSATATTTTGTACACACAAAATATATATGAACTGTCAGTGAAAATAATTTTCCCCCCCAAAAAATTAGTTGACGTACAATGCCAACTAGACATGGCAAAATCATAGCTTGCTTAAAAAGAAAACAATCAGATTAGAGGCAAAGCAAAGGGGTAAAAAGGAGCTCTTCTGCATTTAATATGACTGTTTTTCTTATTTCCTTGTTTTGTTATAAGCATTTACATYGAGTTTATTATCGACGGATCTTAATTGTCTATCTACAGTCGATCACTGAGCCTGCTGGATTCATGTGTACGTCCTTCATCCTTATAAACATTTTCTTCTTTATTTGTTTCGTGTTGGGTCACACAGACGGAGCTGGAAGGCCTCAGAGGAACATCTCTCTCCGATGGAAGCCCCCAAAGCAGCACGGGTCACCAACCGGACCTATTTCACCTCGCAAGGGTTCTCCCACCTTGCCACCTTCCAGGTCCTCCTCTTTGAGGCAATCCTCCTGATGTTCTCGATCACCATGACAGGGAACATTCTCCTCATTGTCATTGCGACCGCTGACCCTGCCTTGCACACTCCCATGTACTATTTTCTCAAAAACTTGTCTTTGATTGAAATTTGCTTTTCGTTAAACGTAGTGCCCAAGAYGCTTGCAGATTTGTTGCTGGACAGAAAGGTTGTCTCCTTTTTCGCCTGTGCTCTGCAGCTTTACTTTGTCATATTCTTTGTCACTTCTGAGTGTTTTCTCTTGGGTGCCATGGCATATGACCAATACGTGGCTATACGTCATCCTTTACATTATGTCACCGCAATGAACAGGAGAGTGYGTCTTCACATGGTCATAACATGTTGGACTTCTGCTTTCCCATTTGCCGTAGGRCTTACTAGTTGGCTGTTTAGCTCTCCTTTTTGCAGCCCAAAGGCAGTTGAGCATTTCTTCTGTGATATTTCCCCCCTTCTGGACCTAGTTTGTTCAGACACGAACTTATGTGAGCTTCTTGTGTTCATTGCCGCTGTCGTAATTGTTTTGATCCCGCTCGTTTTGATAGCAGCATCGTACGTTCGGATCATCTGCGCCGTCCTCCACACGCCGTCCGCCGAAGGAAGGCGCAAAGCTCTCCCCACCTGCCTTGCTCMCCTCGCGGTGGTGACGCTCTTCTATTGCACGACGGGCCTGATCCACTGATCCAGGCCTGATCCAGCCTTTTCCTGAACAGCAAGAAACTGGTGGCTCTTTCTTATACCGTAGTAACGCCTACGCTGAACCCAMTCATCTRCRGTTTACRGAACAAAGAAGTTAAAAACGCTCTGAGCAAAACCTTGGGAAGGAGACAATTCCTCAGCAAGATGTCCTTGCCCAGGGAGTGTCACTGATTTTCTGACCRCTCTTCACAATTTACATATTAAATATCAAGGAATTTGTGTTCCTCAAAGCCTTTAAAGAGTCTACGCATTTTATTTTTTATTGAAAAATGCTAAAAAAGTAAATAAGCTGGCATTCAATGAATAAGTATACTTTATGCGAGCTTCCAAACATTGCATAAGGTACAGAAATGTAGCCATAAATTAGTGTCTTTAAGCCTTTTGCCCTCTTTTTACTTAATGATTAAGCGTCAAGAGGGTATAAAAATTAATTACAGTAGTAATAAAACATGGCTCTGGCCATACAAAAAAAAAAAAATAACATGCAAAAAACTTCCAGAAAAAAAATGGAAAAGTCTTAGCTTCACCTCATCACCAGCAGAGTATGTTCTCCTTTCCCACCCAAGGCTTGCTCCATGGAACCACTGTGATTTAATTGATGCCCTTTGAGGTCAATTTCAAGTGTGCAAGGTAACGAGCAGCACAGTTCCCGATTTTTCTTTTTCTTTTTTTCTCCCCCTTTTTTTTTTCTTTACTTTTCATTTTCCCCTCCTTCTTTCTGCTTCTTCTTCTTTTCTCCTTGTTTCTTCTTCTTCTTCCTTTTCTTCTTTTTCTTTTCTTTTTTCTTTTCTCCTTTCTCCTTTCTTCATCTTCTTTTCCTTTTCTTCACCTGTTTTTTTTCTTCCTTTTCTTCTTCTTCCTTCTTCCCCTTCCTTCTTCCTTCTTTTTCTAAAGATCTCTTTTTCCCTCTCAACTGCCAGCATTCGCATAACGGGTCCCCAGATTTGAGAGAAACCCGCACAAAAACACCACCGACTTGCTCACTTTCCTACCAGCCCGTTCTCGGAGGGAGGTGATGCAGGTGGCGGGGGCGCATCGCGCTACCTCTATTAGTATTGGTTGSAAGTTGWGGTYGTRCAGAGCAGAGTGGCGCAGCGGGAGCGTGCTGGGCCCATAACCCAGAGGTCGATGGATCGAAACCATCCTCTGCTAACCGTTTTGCTCTTTCCCCAACGCCCTTACTTCGCTTTTGCAGTAGGGGGCGCCCTGCTCCGCGCGCGCCCGTGTCCGCCCGGCGCCGCTCCACGCTGCACTGCATGATGGGCTGGGACAAACAGTAATAACARGGCCGGTTAGCTCAGTCGGTTAGAGCGTGGTGCTAATAACGCCAAGGTCGCGGGTTCGATCCCCGTACGGGCCACTTGCTTCTTTTTTTTCACCCGTTTTCTTCCCGTCTCTCCTCAAAAACTCCCTTCTTCCGTTTTGCGGGGCTACCGCAGGGGTTCGCACGACCGGCACCGACGCCCGAAAACCTGCAGCTGTGCGGGGAGAGCGGATTAAAGGGGGAGGGGAAAAGAAAAAAAAAACTAGCAGAGGATGGTTTCGATCCATCGACCTCTGGGTTATGGGCCCAGCACGCTCCCGCTGCGCCACTCTGCTCTGCACAAACAGCTGCTGCCTGCGCCTCTTACAGAGTCTGTGCCCACGCACTCCACTGCCTGCCACATTCCCACCTGCCCCAACCTTTCCTGGTCTGCTTCTGGGAGCCCCTGCGGCTGCCCAGACCCCAGGGAAAACGAGCACGGGAATGCGAGAGCAGAGATGGGGCTGGGGTCAGACATGGGCACACATCTCCAAAAGGCTCAGGGTTGGGAGACAGATTCAGATGAGGTTGAGGGCCAGATAGGGGCACGCAGACACGAGGGGGGTCAGATACACTGCTGAGGGTCAGATACAGATCTGAGCATCCTTCCTAGGGCTCAGACATGGGAATGGGGCAGGGAAGTCATCCACCTCCCTGCCCCAGACAAGGCTGGGAGGATGCTTGTGGATCTGCCTGCAGTCTCTGAGCATGTGRCACAGGGTGGTGTCCAAGCAGGCTTTGAAGTCTCCAGAGCAGGAGACTCCACCACCTCTCTAGGAAACTTGGTCGAGGGCTCTGTCACCCTCACTGTTAAGAAATTTTTGCTGAAGTTCCTRGGGAACTTTTGATGCTTCAGTCTGTGGCCTTCTCCTCTCTAGTCCTATCAGTGGCCACCACTAAATCAGCTATTGTGTTCCTGCTGCTGTAAATGTGTCAAACTGGATTTCAGGGAAGGAAGAAACATGTAGGATTGCCTTGAAAGATGTCTTGACCTCCTCTGAGAAAAGTGAGTGCTACTGCAAGTCTTCCTAGTCTTCACACCTCTTTATCTTTACCTCTCAGTAATAGGAGTTGCCAAAGAAAGTTTCAGAAATAAAAACCCACACAGTTAAAGATATTACAAATATTGTCTTACAAATACATACAAAACATGCAATTTTACAGGACAGGTTATGTACACTTTCAAGCACCAAAACACATCAGAGCCAGTATCCTATTTAGGTACTGTTGCCTCCGCTGCTCTTTCCAGAAGCTCCCGCTTTCTGCAGCCGGCTCGCGCTTGGCTGTCGAGGCATCCTCTGGGCAGATCCTTCCCGGCTGCTCCTTTCTCCTAGGACCTGGCTCCCACTGACAGCAGAACTGGATTTATTTCTCCCTGAATGAACAAACACACACATTAATTTTGAAGCCCCCAGACCCATACACCAAGTGCACTGCATCTAAGCTGCAAGCGTTCCTTGAGAACTCATGCAAAAGGCAAAGTTTTATTAGATGGCGCAAATTTATCCAGCATCGAAAATAAAGCAAATTTGTGGATTCAGCTCAACACACATCAGGGTCACAGAGTCCATATGCGCTGCGGTAGGAGCATTATTARCTGCCATCAGTTTTAATCCACAAAGTAAGCGGTCACTTTGTTCTTCAAATACAATCGCTTTCGTTTTGCACAGGAACATCAGCATCGCAGGCAGCAATTCTAACAGAACACGAAGAGCATCTAACACCTCACAGCTGGGATAAGTGAAACGCGGTGCCAGTGTCCGCTTCTTTGAGGCCTGCAGCGATATCACAAGCCCATCTGTTCACACCACTTTTGCACCTTCATGAGCACRTCTGGATTTCCTATCATTTTCTGCAGCTTGCCAGCAGCTCCAAATCCCATAAAGGATTTCCTTACCATTCACAGAGCTCCTCACCGTGCTCAGAAAGTAAAGGTGTTGCTTTCTATAGGCACAATGCACTGTCTCTATAAGGAAACAGACTAAAGAGAAGCAATGGGTAGAGGTGCAGAGTGGGGCAGGCAAGAGGCATCCTGCACATTCAGCCTGAGGACAGACAGAATGAGCAGTGCTGCAAACGAGGGAGCAGTGGGGAAAACTGAGCAAGAGAGGTGAGCAACTTTCCCTGCCTGGCACTGCGGAGAATACTTCAGATAAAAAAAACAGCACTGGCATTGCAGGAGAGGGGGAAAAAAGCAGAAATAAAAGGACAAAGAATCACGGAGCGAATGGTGAAATGGTGACAGCTTTTGGACTGAGTACCAAAAAGCAACACAAAAAATATACCAATAAGGAGAAGCAAAAGCAGGGATCCAGTAAGCTGCTTTTTTCCTGAACTTCTGTAGTTACATGAATGCAATTAAAATGGCGAGTGATACGCTGGTAATCATAACAGAATAAAACTTTCAGAATGCCAATAGCTCCTCCACATGGGGAAGTCTTTACGTGCACGGCCTGGATAGGAAGCAGACCATAGATATATACGACTGCTTCACTTGCCACGACTATCCTCCTTCCTTGAGGGGCTGCCTGAGGGGAGGACTCATGCCAAAACCACAAATTAACACTTTGTAGCACTGGAAAGATATCCCCAAATCTTCCACCTAAGCACATGTGGCCCCTTCATATCTGTAACATTTGACAACCYAAGGTGTCAAAAGAAACAAATTCACTTATCCCAGCCAAGTCAGGTGCTCTTAAAGTCTGTTCTTGTACCCCAAACTAGGGATCCTGCCAGCAGTTATCAGCCCAAGCCAGCCAGCCTTGCAATTTTTCTTCTTAGTTCAAGCTTGTAAGCACTTTAGCAGCTTTTATTAATGCAAGTGTGCAATTTGTTTTCATAGACAAAGGCAATTGATGATACAGGATCCTACAYGATCCAATTGGAAAAAAAGTGGCAGGAATGGAGTGTTGAGTTCACCATGATGCTTTTAACAACCCAGGACATCTACATAGGTGAATGCACACAGCTTCCTGACATATCCAGGACCAAGCCTCTGTCCAACGTGACTTTTGTACAYGTGAATGTACAAAACATGCCAAGTGCTACACTGGGAGTCAGGCCCTTGGACCTCTGATCTACCTGACACTACCTGGGAAAAGAGAATCATCATCCCTTGTGACGAGAAACCATGTTCGGATAAAACAAGCACCTTCAACCATGGTAAAACAAGCCAGCTATTTCATCGGCATGAGACCCTGCATGCTTTTGGAAGTGTCATATCCACGAATCAAGAAGAGCTCACAAATTGTGCATATCCTTGAGTTTAAGGCATGTCAGGATCGACAAGAGCRAAGCACAGACTTTCTGCAATTCAAGCACCACAAATTAGGAAAAGGATTCTACTGATGCTCGGCTTGACAACACGAGATGTCCTTATGTTGGACGTATAAGGTTGGCACACACACAGTTGCAGTTCATGGATAAAAATCTAAGAGTTGCATCAAAAGTGAACCTAATCAAGTAACTCCCAGCTCAAAGAAGACTCAAAAAACTGAAGTCAAGCCAAGCTAGAGCAGCTCCTCTGCGAGGGTCTAGTTGTATTGGCCTCCCTCCATGGCAGAACATATCAAATTCAGCTGAACAGCTTTCAAACACAGGAAAAGGCAAAGTAGGGGAATGTTTTTTACATGCACCTTCCCAAGGGTTTCAGACCTGGAGTATGCACTGAGGCTAAGTGYGTTTTCTTTTGCATGCACTTAACTGAAGAGACTGTGAAAAACCAGAAGAGAACACAAGAGTCAAGAGCAAAAGGCCCGTTTCTGCAGTCAGCTGCAGAAAACCTTTCTCCTCCYTAATTCTCCTTTAAAAAGGGCTGTGTATTCAGCTACATCACTCAAAGCAAGTTGACAAAATAACTCTCGGAGGCTTGTCTGTGTATTGAAAAGGATGAGTTGCTCCAGCAATTCACTTKAAAACATGCAGTACAAACCCCCTACATTTCAGAGGTTGGAGGTGGGTTAAGGCATGAAGCAACACCTTATCTCTTAGGGCAGCTTGCCTTAGTTTGGGGAACACAACCACCTCTTTTTCTAGACCAGTCCTCTGTAAAGCCCTGAAACAGCCCATACTCCCCTTMTATCTGTGCCACGGATTCTTCCACCACCCCAGTGACCACGTCTCCTCGGCAGGCTAACACCTTAACCACCTGAACAGTACCTGGTTTATCCTAATTACATTATGTTGGTTTTCATACATATCTCCCATTCTTCAGAGATGGTTCCCTTTGACCCTGCTCACCTGAACCACTGGAGACCATTTCCCATCTCCCAACCGACATAAGACCACCAGGCTTTCCCTACAAGTCTACCCCACACTGCTGTACTGGTTCTCTTTGGATTGGTTTTCCTGATCACACCTGGGATAACTCATTTCTTCCTCCTCCTCGCTCTTGGACATAGATTACATAGGAAGATGGAGACATTCCTCACTTTCCTCAGGGATCTTTTCCCAGGCTGTTTTCCTGGCTCCTRGTGTGGCTCTACCTTCCATTATGCACAAGATTTTTTTTCCCAGATTTTAAGGGGAGCGGGAACCAAGGGGAACCAAAAAGTTTTGCAAATAATCCCCAAAAAGCTACTAAAAGTGATCCAGCGCAGTGTTTATTCCCTATAGAGCAGGGAATTTGCTCAAATACAGCAGAGAGAACGCCTTGCAGCCTGATGTAAAACTGAAAGCCTTCTGTGCTGAGAGCACAACTGAACATGGTCACCTCCACGCTGACCAGAGACTGCAAACTGCCTCCGCGACCTCCTCACGTCGAGAGCGCCCGCAGTTCCAGACAACTCCTGGATGGTTTAGCCATCCATCTACGTTACCTTGAGCATATCCATGCCCACCATACCTAGAGAACAGGTGAAAATAAARCCTTCACAGTGCAAAACCATGATCAGAACAACAAAGCACAACATACCACGTACCCAAAGCACAAGAGGCGGTATTACCTATACAAAAATACACTCTATAGCAAGAGGGTCCTTGGAGCAGTAGCTCTCACCCTAGAACCGGACTGCAGCTGAAGGCAAACTCAGAAAGCACAAGGAGGAAAACACTCTGATCTCTGCTGTGCACAGCGGGCTAAAAGGTTGCAAYAGTCTACAGCAGCTCTAAAATTAATATGTCAAGATGCCTGAAATAGAGACAGGATTCTGAAAAGCAAGCTCACATTAGCAGCTCACTGGGTATCAAGAGGTAGCTGGGGAGGAAGCTCTGGGAAAGAGCTTTATGGAAGACACATGGGATGGGGACGAAGGGAACAGCAAGAAAAGTGGAAGTGTGAGCGGTAGAAGGAGCCCGACAGGAGAGTCACTAGCCTGGAAAGAGCGAGCAGGGCTTTGGCATATGCAAGAGTAGAAACTATAGGGAATGTATCAGCAGATTGATAGGCAATAGGCAGGAAAACTGCATATTTAACAGCCATMAACTATAGCAGCACTGCTGGTCCTTCACACGCCTTTCCCCTGTATCCACAGAAGGAAATTGCCCAAAACATACAATTTCCCTCTAAAAATCAACACTTTCTCTCTCAGATAAGTTACTGGTGATGAACAGTTTTGTGCACAGCTTATAGCAGTCATTCCTAGCTAAATCTGTCACACAAATGCTCTAATGCTCAAAATGTCTCATTCTGAGCCAGCTATCAGAAACGCAGTTACCAGCAAACGTTGCTCCGGGCTGAACATCAGGTCTACCCTCTCTGGGAAAACACAAGACAAAGCCATGTGAATCAGATTCCCAGCTACGTAAGAGCTTTAGTTTTATAAAAAGCCAAAAGAAATGTATGTTTTGGGGGGAGGAGGGGACATTTTTGGKTTTTTTTTTCAGGGACAACAAAGGGCCCTAGTGAAACAAGCCACTGCCTGGCGGTACATACAGCACAGCATGGTATCAGCCTCAGGTGGTTGAGCAAAGCACATATATGGCTGGTAGYGACCACCCAGCTCTGCTTTACATCATCACCACCAGTTCACACCGGGAGATGTCTGGAAGTTCGTTCATTGTCACAACCTTCAACCACTCYGCACGTCTTCCATTACCTTAAATTAGGTGAGGCTGGGTACTACACTAAAATACCTGCTTCTAAAAGCAGACATGGGACCCCGCACCAGCCAAGTTGGGAATACATCCTCACAACCCGGTCCAGAGAAAATGAGTKCTTTTCTTGATGCCAAGGAGAGCTCACAGTCACTTCTGCACTCACAGAAGGGAGAGCACAGGACTAAAACAGTGATGAGCATAAGTGGAGCCCAAAGAATCTTTTGAGAGCGCTGACTTTACAAATGTTAATGAAATCATCAGTGAATCAGTTTACTTTCAACGGACCCAGCATGAGAGCAAAAACACTTGGGTTGAGAGGAACTAAAAAGAGAAGTTTTCCTTCAAAGTAAGATACTGATCTAACAGCAAAAGCTTCCAGAAAACTAAGGGCCCAACACGACTGGGAAGACCAAACCTTCCAGCAAGGGTGGACTAGTGTTGTCCATCAGGTTAGGATTTAATCTGAGAGGAGAAAGAAGAGACAAGCATGCATCTCTATCTCCACCAGTACTAAGCACCAACCTCCAAATAAATGGAGGTCCAAGTTGACCATTTATTGGAGATACACAGTAACACATTGAGACTGTGACAGGCAGGATCCTCCCGGTAACCTGGCTGSTCCAAATTAAAGAGCAATCTCAGTGTGTCAGCTAGCCCTGAAAGTACTTACGGGATACCTCAACCTTATGAGCAAAAGCCAAAGGCCAGACTAATACCCTAAATGTTTACTAGAAGCAAAACAGTACTAGTATTATCGCTTCTGTACTTCACTACATACCTCCTTTGCTTCAACTGAAAGCTGAATTAAGCCCTGAAAACAACCTAACAATTCCTGGACACTCRACCTAAGATGCTCGTACCACCTCAAGCTGGTAGAAGGCAATTGCTCAGGGCAGCTCAATTCTAGCAAAAGGCTTCTGGATTTTCCCCTTGAGGAATTTCGCAATGATTATCAAACAAGTGGTCAACGGGCAATTTCRGATCCAAATTAGCCTACAAGCAGCAAAAACTTAAGAATCGCAGCAGCAGCAGCAGCCCGGGTTAGAAGACAGGCAGGAACAAAAGCCTTACCACAAAGTTCACGCACAGCTTTTGAGCGTCTCCCCACGCCTGAAGCATCAAGAGAAAAGAAGAAAGAGCAAAATTTCACAGCACCCTCCGCTCAAAACTGCCCCTCCTAACGCAGCACAGGAAGAACAGGCTCTCTTTGCCGCGGACGGCCTCTCAGGAGGGAATTCTCAGTCCAGAGCACTTATTCCRCTCAGGAAAAAAAGAGGAAATATTCACGGTGAAACACGAGATATCACGGACACACTCTAGGCCTAATTCCSTTTAGTAATTCAGCAAGTTTCCACAGTCTGTGCAGCCACCTTCAGCCACTAGGCTAAATGCTGATGTGACAGGTAGAGCTTACTGCTCTTCCCATTATATGGGCTGGGGAAGGTTGCCCCGTCACCACCCACCCCATCCACCACTTATCTCATGCTGTCACCACAGTCCTGGCCAAGCAGAGCTCACTGCTGCACTTTCAGGCCGCGATTCCTTTGTGGACCAAACTACGGGCACGAGGGTTTTCACCTCGAAAGGCTGAGAGGACAGGAAAACACCACAACGATAAAACTCAAATCGGCCTCGGCCACTTCTACGGAGCAAAAGAGCCCTCCTGCATCACGGGTTTAGCAGTGGGTGAGACATGGAGAAAACGGGGTGTTAGACATGCAATTTTGTTCTGCGCAACCACAAGCACGAAATCTGACCGGTTTCACCATTACCTCCTTTTACCGTATTTTTAAGCAGAAGAGCAAGGAGAAGCCCTTTAAGGTGAATGTAAGAGCAGCGACGACAGGCGCAGTTACAGTTACCTCTTTTAAACCTTTCAGACGTAATCCACAGATATCCAGAAGYTGCAGGCTACCAGCCCAAAGTCACTTCGGGAAGATTCAGAGAACAAGTAGAAGTTTTATTAGAACTGGGTTTGGAAGAAGGGGGGAAAAAAAAAAAAGAAAGGAGAGGCACAACTTCCAAAGCAAAATCCTCCAAAGCAGCCCCTACTTCAGCTGCCGGCTCTGCAGAGCTTCCCAAGGCCGTTTCACCCCGGGTGTCCCAAGAGCAACAGGCGGCAAAATGGGATAAGGCCCCYGGGAGCTCATGGTGCCACCGGACGCCCCTCGTGGCGGCGGAGGGCGGCGGGACGGGCGGCCAAAGCCACGGGGCGGCCCGAGCACCACGACTGCCCTTGCCGCGAGGCACGGCCAGCACCCCGGGCATTCGTTTTGGGGAGTTAAGCACAACGGGAGCAGCACCGGCGAAGAGTCGGTAGCAGAAGTCCGAGGGGCTTGTTGGCTTTTAAAGGCTTTAGAGTGAGCCGTTTAACGTAAACRGCCGGGAAACCCAACGGCGGCGACTTTAGGAACCAGCTTTTCCCGACGTGATGCAGCACAAGCCACTATCGTAAGGGAGCATTAAAAGGGGGGAATGATGAGGGGGGTCGGGTGGGGCATAACGCCCGCGAAGCCGCCGCCCCGCAGCGGCCCCGGCCCCTCACACGGAGCGGGCGCCCCGCTCGCCGCCCCCCGCCGCCCTGGGC
>PTEX01000479.1:57136-87515 GCA_003342815.1 Eudromia elegans
ACGGGAGCGCCGCCGCCCGCCCCACCGCCACCGCCGCTCACTTGAACACCTCCGGGTCCAGCCCGCTGCCCGCCGCCTGCGCCAGCTCGAACAGCTCCGCCTCCTCCGCGCTCAGCAGCTTCCGACGCGGCCGCGCCGCCGCCGCCGCCTTCCCGAGTGCCCCGTCCAGCGCTGCACCCGACATGGCCCGCCCGCGAAATGGCGGCCGCGCCGCACCGCCCTAGCCACGCCCACAGAGCCCAGGCCACGCCCCCTCGCCGCGGCCAGGCCCCAATGACACGCCCCCGAGACACAGCCACGCCCCCGTCACGGCCACGCCCCCGATACACGGCCACGCCCCCGCACCACGTCCGCCATGCGCGCGCGCGGCCCCACAGGGTCTCCTGGGCCACCGACGGCACCGCTTGAGTCCCACGCACCCTCCTAAAGTCCCCTCAGAGCCTCCGCTCAGCCCCTTCAGGCCCCCCACGGCCACCTCAGCCCCCCAACACGCACCCCCACTCAGCCGCCAGGGTCCCCGTGCAGCCCCCTCACACCCCAGGCCATGCTGCCAAGGTGCCGCYGTGGTCACCCATTGCACCGGGGCAGCTGGGCCTGGTGTGACACGCGGGGACAGCAGGGCGGGCCTGGGCTTGGCCCCCCGCTGCTCTTTGCTTCCTCTGGAGCCATGAGGGTGGCAATGCTGGGGCTGCCCGGCCGGGAGCAAAGCACGTACTGAATCCCAACCTGTGGCTATTCCTGTCCAATGCGCCTTGGAATTTACTGCAAATCTCACCCCAAAGTGCTARAAGTGAGCTGATCTCCCTTTTGTTCACACACATTTCACTAACAGGTTCTGCTTGTGGGCAAGTTGCATCTCCTTAAGCTGCTATTAGCCCGTGGCGTTCGCATTCACCTCCACGCTCTGCCGCTGGGCACGCGCCCCACGGATCCCACTCAGCAGGACCTGGGGGGCGCTCCAAGAGCGAGCGCCCCGTGGTGCCACGGCAGTTCTCAGCAGCTCCTAGAGGCTCCCGCACGCCCCAGGTGACACTCTGCGGGCTGGTGTGCAGCCCCACGTGCCAACGTCGCGTGGGACAAGTTGAGCACCTCCAGCAGGTCACTGCTGTCAAAAGAGCCCGTCTTGGCGGCGCTCCTTAGCCGTTGCAGAGCCAGGAATGAACTCGGTGGCGCAGGAGGGGTATGAAAGCAGAGCCTGAGACAGTATGGAAACCATCAAGATCTTCTTGGGCCTGGTTTTGGCTCAGCTCCTCCAGTCCTTTCACCGAAGCCCAGTAGATGGCAACAGCATTTCACAAACGCCGTGCTGTTTGTCTTGCTCCCTTCCTAGTCTGCTCGTCGCTGCTCTCCTGGACAAGCAATGTCTTTCAGCGTTTCAAGGTGAGCCCCAACGAAGTGGCCGCAGAATGCAGCCCTGCTCCCTCCCACGCTTATCGCACGGTGCGGGTTTGGGCTCATGGGGCAGCCTCTTGGGCCACGGGGTGCTGCCACCCTCTGCTGGGCATGTGGAGGCTGTGCCAGCCTCACTTACACACCTGTACCAGTTCTCTTTGCCCCCAAGCCCCATGGAGGGGAATGTACTTCACCRGGGTCAAGCAGATGTCTTTCTCCTATTCCTCACGAGGAGAAAGTCCCTGGGACACCAGCTCTTCATCCAGCCTCTCGCAGGCCACCGTTTGGTCCRTCTGCCTTTCTGCTCTTGGTCACCTCCCTCACATTTGTACTYGGCTTCCTTAACTTCCTTTCCCAAGGCTTTCTGCCTTGGTGGTAGACGTCTCTCCTGAAGGTCCAGGCGGCGGTTGTTGGTCATCACACRAGCTTGCAACTTCCCCCGCAATCCTCTCTAGCTTCTTTATCTTTCACAAAATTTTGCATTTTTAGTCGAGCAAAGCTGGGCTGGATGTGGGTGTTTCTCCATTCCCACAGGACTAGAGGCCCTAAATACACAATGAAGGCARCCACATCAAGGATCTTTGTATGCAGCTTGCCCCTGATCCTTCAAACATGTACCTGATGCAGGCAATAAATGGAGGCATCCCACCCCCCTGCTGAATTTCTTCTCACATTTTTTCCTGATGGAACAGAAAAGTACTCAGTTCTTTTCGTTGCCTTTGTGTCAGGATAATCTGGGCACCTTCTTCTGTGGCTATACTTCATCCTCCAAGCCATATGGATCCTGCATCACAAGGGAGCTACTCTGGCTGCTTTTACATGGGTATTTAGCCCAGGATGGTGGTGGGGTGGGAGGTGTTAATGAGAGGTGGTGCAAGCTCTGGGAGCAGTAGGCAGGACAGCAGGGAAGGACCCACAGAGCCCCCTGCGTGCCAGCTGCCCCGTGGGGCTGCCCGTGAATGATCATCTGCATTCCCGCCTGCGCTGTGCTGCAGCATCGGGAAGGCACTTTGGTTCACAGGCCAGCGGAGAGCATCTGGCGTTGTGTGGGAGAGAAAATTGGAAATTCGGGTCTCCCGTTCCACGGTGGCGAAGAGACGTCAAGCTCAGATTGAAATTCCTCTATCTAAATGGAAATCAGCAGCGTCCCCGGCATCAAGGAGGGATCGCCCACGTCTCCGCTGCCCCCACCGCAGCGCGTCGACAGACCACAGAGCGACCGGCTCCGTTCCTGAGCGGGTGGCAAAGCCGCACGAGGGGGTGGGCAGGGACGGAGGGARATGTGGCTTTGTCACCCCCCCAGCACCGCTCTGAAGGAGCCTGGCCCGGGTCTGCCGTGCACCGCGGGAGACACGCGCTGCCTCTCCTCACTCCGAGCGACCTGCGAGCGTGTCTGGATCATCCCCCGCCACGGGGCGACTCGACCTTGTGTCCTTACAGGCGGCAACAGACAGACGTTTGCTGTAGCTGTCAAGATGCGAACGAGATACATTATGATAAAGGAACGAGGCTGCTGCTAATGGCCCTGAGCGGCTCCAGCCCGGAAGGGACAATTATCGCGGCRCTGATCGCGGGAGCAGCAGCTGCCAGCGTGGATTACCGTAGCAGCTGTGGGGCTGGCGGTGACAGGGCTGCGAGGCCCGGCGCTGCCCCATATAATGGGTGTTCGGAGGGGCTCGTGGCTCGCCTGCTCGGTGTCAGTGATGTGTGGTGCGCGGGTTCCTCCGGGACTGTCTGAAAGTCAAACGCAAGGACAAGTGCTGTCTGCAGGGAGCCTCTGCGTAGGTCCTGGACAGGGGCATCACTCAATTGGGGGTAGCTGGAACAGTGTAGGCTAATCTGGTAATCACCCTACACCCTCTGCAGACCCAGGGAGTTCCCCTCAGTCTGGCAGCTCTYTCCGTGTGCTCCAGCCACCAGCATCGTAACTGGGCCTGGACAACTTCCCAGAACGTGGCATGGGAGGCCCGGCCTCCCCAGCGCTCTCGGCCATGAGGTCGTGTCTTCCTGGAGCATTCCGCTTCAGTCTTGGTGAATATACMTTTGCTCCGTTTTGTTTCTGTGTTGAGCAACAGGGAAAGTGGGACGGAGAGGCTCCGAAATCCATTTGCCCAAATGTTGGGACACCAGGATAGCACCTGCTGCAATAGGTGGTACCAYGCTTGCCGAAAGCACTGCGTGGGCACAGGGAATCGGGAGCTGCTGCCAACACGGATGCAATGAATGATGCTGTGCCATGCAGAGGCAAGGAAGCCGTCCTGCTGTCCAGCTGAGAATCCAGCCATTGCACACACGCTAAGCCCGAGACCATGCTGAGCACCGGAGGCAACGGATCAGACCGTCCCCCTTGAGAAGAGGCAGCGGCGTGGATATGCGGTGGCCAAAGTGCTCTATCCAGCGGCAAAGAGATGCAGGAGCCTGCCCTGTAAATCAGGACACGCTGTGCACGCTCGGAGAGGGTGCACTGAGCACAGGCACCAGAGCAGACGTGCTGTGAATGTGCAGAGAAGTAGCCCTTAATGCGTGCAGTAAATCAGGAGCCACCGTGCATGCACGGAGAGGCCGTAATGCGGCATGTGGGCAGTAAATCACCCCGCGCTGTACACGCGCAGCAAGGCTACCTCGCATGTGGGCAGCGAATGAGGACATACACGTGCAGAGAGCCCGTCGGTCACGCGCACRCACAAATCAGGGCTTGCTGTGTGCTGCTGTTTAATGGAGAAAAATTCAGCGTGCATACGTTTATCCCAGAGATTAGGGAAAGACTTGTAGCTGTGTAGGTCGTCCGGCTGCGCAAGATGGGATGGGGTGAGTCCTGAGGCACCACCACCACATGAGGACATGCTACGAATGCATGGGCTGATGGTCAACCAGGACGTGCTGCATGGGTCACTCTCCCTCCCCATTTGCTAAAAAGAGTCCTACSTTTCATTTAGGCTGAACTACAAGCCTTGAGAAGTCCTCCAAATTTAGCAGGTTGCACCAGAAACASAAAAGAGTTAGGGACAGTAAGTGGRCTCACAAGCCCAAGGGAATAAATGTGGAAGAGATGGAGCCTATTCTATGCAGCATAACCTGACACTGACCTTTCAAACAAWTACGGTCTGCTAAAAAAGAGCTCGGGATGCCTCTGTACATAGGAGCACCTCAAACAGGAGAGCACAAGGCCTGAAGAAGCAACTCAAGGGGCTTTTCCAGATAACCGTGTCCCAGAAAGTAGGAACTGCCCAAAGCACTGTTGAGCTGCACTTCTGCGTGCCCTCAAATACCAAAACGATGTTCTCAGGCTACATAAGAGGCAGCTCAAGGAGGAAAAGAGCAGGGTCTCTTCACTCTGAAGAAAGGGCACGTTTTAAGGCAATCAGGTTATGGCTCAAATAGCAAAACAAATGTGCCACCCACATTCAGTAGAGGAAAAAAAAACAGAATTAAAACATATATAGTCTTTAATAACCTGCTAAGGCTATGGCCAAGTTTGGAAGGAATTGATACTTAAAGGTAGGAAGGCAARTGGGAGCAGGATTTGTCACAGATGCATTGGGTCAGTTTAATATAATGATTTTTTTCTTCAATAATTAACTCAGACGTGGTGACACAGAGCATTTAGGCCGTTCAGATCTAAATGAAGGGTTTGATTTGATAGCMAATATGAACCAGTTTCTAATGATGGAAGTGATGGGGATGGAGACTGGGTAAAGTGGAAGAGGAAAGGGCTAACCAGCTTAACGATGGATTGGATTAAAGGGGGAAGTCCATGAGCGAAGCGGCGTTCCTAGCACCGTTCCTCCATCCCTGGCCTCGTGATGCTGCTGCTCTTATTTGCAGTGAAAGGTTCAAGGCTGAGACCAGGGCATGGAGCCATCACGTCTGCGATGCATTCTCAGGAGGGACACAACCTCATCAGTAGGAAGAGAAGATCTTCACTTGAAGGATCGTGTTGAGCGTGCTGTTTTGGAGACACCCTTTGAAAACTGTGCAAGGAAGAGGACAGAACTGGTGACAAATATACAGTGAAACTTGGATGGAGGCATCCGAGCGGAGATGTTTCAGGGTAATTTTCAAACAGGGCACCAWGGAACTGCTATTGAGATTGTGCTGGAAAAGTGTACCAAGGGGGCTGAGCAGCACTGGTCTTTAAGTTAGGAGCTTGCCCCCTGTGTCAAATATGCTGGTCTCCACAACAGGGTTTGAAAGGAGGCATTTAGCCAGGCCATATGTGCACCATATGCATATGTGCGCCATGTATGTGCTATATTGCTTTTTTTTTTTGCCCGTAGCCTGCAGGGATCAGGAAGAAATGTCTCTCYTTTGCTATAAATTTTGGCAGATGAGTTGTCAGGGTGTTTGATCCTTTTCCTGCAGCACTGGGGATTACCGCAGTCGGAGACAGGGCGCTGTGTTTTCATTCTGTTCAAGTGTCTCGAGCCCTGGTAGGTCTGAGGTTAAACTCATCGCTAGATTTGGGCTGAAGGAAACTTTTCCTCTGGACCAGACTATCAGGGAAGGGGCCATGGATGATGGACCACATCTTGCCCTCATCTGAGGGTTTCACCCCATCCTGCGTGGATCAAAGCGATGCTCTCCAGTATCTGAAATATTTCCTTCCTGAAACCCAGTGTGAGCTCCTGTGATGTGTAATCCTTTGGGGAGAACTCCAAAGCTAAAGTGTTCAAGCAAGGAGGGACTGGAAAAAGAGCATGCTGTGGGAAAGGCTGATGCCACCTCTGAGGTCATCCCTCCGCAGGAATAACCCCCGGATTTGCAAGTCTAATCACCACTGTGGTGGGACTCAGGAGCACCGACSGCTCAGGGCGGGGTATTGTGAGAGACTTGAGGCTTGATGCTGACCAAATTGCTTTACTTCCACCAGGTAGGAGGCATCAGGATCTGTGAAGCAACTGGAGAAACACATCTCCACTTCCAAAGGGGACAGSGTGAAATTCCACCCTGGATCAGCCTTTCAAGCCCTCTTGACTGGCTTCCTCCTGCAAAAATATGGGTTTTTTTCAGCCAGCAAAGTCCTGTGGAGGAGTGAGAGCAGCCAGGAACCTATGCCGAGCACAGCCCCAAGCCCTCGCTGGACCACAACCAATGGAGCCACGCGGGGCTTGGGGACTGCGCCAGCTCGGCCCCGACTGCCATGCGAGCGCCTGTTCCCAGCAGCGCTAATCCAGTTAGGAAACTAACTTCCTTTCTTCATTACCAGGGCCTGCAGCATGCTAAAACAGCTTGGCGATTACAGGGGGCTTAGCAAGGGACTAGAGGAAAGGCCGTGAGTGACAGAGCTGTTTCCCTTGCAGGGAGGAGGGACGGAGAACAGAGGCAGCTGCCAGGACACGAGAGGCTGCGACAGTGTCGACCTGCTTGAAAATTACTGCAGGAGAAGGTGCCTGGTCTACCTCTGTGCCCAGAACAAGGTAAAAATCCCATGCCCCATCAGGTTTCTCACGGCCTTGTCCGCTGCAGGAGTGAGGATCCCCATGGATCCTCTCTAGCTCTGTTGCAAAGTTGCCCCATTTTCATTTCCAAACAACCCTCAGTTCAGTCAGAGGATGGATGGCAGAGGGAACACTAAAGTACCCCTAGAAGACTGATTCAAACTGTCTAAACTTTCTGGAGGGCTCATGAAGATCAGCGCTCACACAAACAGCGGGTATGATGCACTCACTAGATRCAGAGCCAGTACAAGGTACTTTCTATGGGGAACCCAAGCTGAGGTTGGAACCTGGACCCTCCATCACGCTGTGGGCTGACTCTTCACTATGGCTCTGTATTCTGCACCTTGCCCCTACTTCTTTCATGTAGGACCTCTTCCATTGCGGAAGGTCCAGCCCGTTTGCTTTCCTCTTGCCCTTAAGTTGCGAGGAAATTGCAGCCTGCTTTATGCCTGGTTCCATCCCAACCCATCCCGCTAATGCTATGAAGAAGGCAGAACGTCTAACTGAGCCTGGAGCGAATCTGCTTCTCTCCCTAAAAGCCTTTCCTGGCCCTGGTTTGACCTCATGGCTGACCCGGCTTTGAGCAGGAGATGGGGCTAGATCCCTCCTGAGGTCCCTTTCAACCTGAGTCACCCTGTGAGTGTAACCAGCAGGCTAAGGGAAGCGGTTATTCCCCTCAGCTTGACACCATTGAGGCTACATTTGGGCACTCTGTCCATTTTTGGTCCCGGCCAGTATAAGGAGACAGTCCTGTGGAGAGTCACCAGGATGGCTGGGCTAGAAARCATGATATACAAGGAGCTGCTGAGGGAGTCGGTCTTATTTAGCCTGGCAAAGAGTGGGCTGAGGAGAGATGTCACTGCTATTTCCAGCTCTGCAGAGCAAAGCGGCGGGGAAGCTGTTTCTCAGAGGTGCCCGCTGAAAGGCAAAAGCAACGGCACAAGCTGCGGGAAGAGAATTCCAGGTGGACACAAAGGAAAAAACATGTTCCCTGCTCTCCCCATTCCCAGGGCAAACTTCTTTTCTTTTTTTTTCCCCTGCTCCTTCCCCAGGAAAGGGCCGTTTCTGCTGACTGGGGGTTGGACTAGATCTCTAGAGGTCTCTTCCAACCCTAAAGACTCTGTGATACCGATTCTGTGACTGGGGAGAACTGTGCCCATCTGACTGCAAGGAGCAGAGCTGGTTGCTACTGTCTGTAGCCCYGCACTTTGCCTGTGCCAGGTCCCGTGAAGTCCATCTGCTGGGTTGTCACCTTCCCTGAGTCAGAAGTAGGCGCTAGGCTCCATTCAAGCTGGTCTGAACCTTCTCATCTGCTGCTAAATGCCAGCACGGCTGCACAATTTCTCCCTGCAGCTCAGGGTCTCTTTCAGCATCGTGTCACCCCTGACCGTCAGCCTCCAGCACACCAGGCAAGATGCCATGGGCAAAATCCTGCTGCTCTTTGGATAACAACCGGGAGAGCTRCAGGGATCTGCTGCCCCTGTTGCAAGCTCAGCACAGGTATTCCAGCCAGCAGTCCTACTGCCTCCTGCTATGTGTATGTGCACTCTGCTCTCTGCAGAGAGCTCCACACTTGCCACGTTAGGAGGATTAGGAAAGCTGTTTAGTTTAAGCATGTGCACCCAAATCCCAGCTTCAGAGCAATTGTGTTAGCTCCAGGGCTGCCAGGGGGCCTTCTAAACCCTTTAAATGGATCGAGGGTATCTAAGGGTATCGCTGAAAGAGCATTCCTGCATTTCCAGCCCTTTCTCTGGACTCTTAGCACTCGCCCATCCTCCTCACAGATGCCCTGAAGGGAGGAAAGCTCTCCAACCAGAGCTGGTCCATTGCTGGAGCACAAGCTGCCTCCCTGAGAGGCTGGCAGGGCTGGAGCTGCCACTGGGCAAGCAGAGCCGTAAGGTGACACGGAGCTCCGGAGGGGCTCAAATCGCTGCCTTTTAAGGAGCGATGGAGGCCGAGGCATCCAGAAAYGTCAGGGTTCCTGCCGGCTCCAAACTGCAGCTGCAGTTTGGGAGTGTGCTGGTCACACCCCACGGTTCCCATGACAGCTCMAAAGCCACCATCACCAGCTGGGACTGCACTTCCCAGGCTAAAAATTGAGAGCCYGGAGCCCTCTGAGCCCCAGATAGGCACAGATGGCACAGAAGATCCCTGTGTTCCTGTGGAACATCACCACCTTCTCCCCCAGAAAGCTCCAAGATGGGCTCTTTCTCAGGAGCACGCGATGGGGATGAGCATGGCTTTCAACGCACGTTTCAACAACCCCCTGGACCCCCGAGCACCATCGATGGCCACCGCTGGATCTAGATGCTGATTGTAACATAGACAAGGAGGACAGACAGAGGACTACGAGCTCTCCAAGCCCTTTGCTCTGCTGCCGTTTGATGCTCAAGTTTTGAGGAGTTTCAGTAGTGAATCTGGCCCTGCGACCCCCTCTTGGTGCCCCAGGAAAAGAGGGTCAAGGAAACCTAGTGGACACGAGTAACAGAGAGCTTAAGCTTGGCTTGATCACCGGGTGGAAATGGATTGGCAGGAGCATGGCAGAAAGCGTGGAGGAAAAAAAAGGGAAGGTGAATGGCAAGACAGGCATTAATGGCTACGGCATGCCTAATGTAACCTCATTCTGAGGAATGGATGAACAAACTCACCTAAAGTGACGGGAAGACGAAGAACAGGACTGCAGTCACCGACCACCCGGACAAGAGGGTACATYAGAGCTTTTCCCCACTGTCTCACAAGGAGTTTTGCTCTATATTGCCCTTGCAGAAGCACAGGGCAGCAGCCAGGACTTGGTCCCAGAGGTYGGAGGAGAGCACGAGAGCGGGTTTAGGGCTTCACGAAGCACAAGGCTGGCAACCAGGGAGACTACGCACTGCTTTATTAGGTAGCGGTGCTGCACGCACGGCCCAGACGGTCACTATTTACATTTGGCAAAGGAAGGTGGCAAGTACCGAGCACCCATGCGGACTGGGGCCCCACAAGCCTGCCCGGTCCCCCCAGCTCCTCGCTGGCCCCAGGCAGGCCCTGCTTAGCTCCCCTTGCCCTCTGCCAGAGACAGCTCTGGGCTTCCTTGGCTGCAGGCTGGGTCTTTCAGCTCCCTTGTGCATCGTGTGGGTAGAGGTTTTCCCCCCARCTCGTCCTGCCCCAGGCCTCTCCCACAGCCTTAGCTTCAGTTCTTGCTTCCTGAACTCTGCCCRGAGGCTGGCGAGGGCAGCTGGGGAGCGGGGCAGCATGCCCAGCTCAGCTCCTCGCACGGAGGCATCTCCTGTAGTCAGCCTGGAAGCAAAACAGGAGCACGGGAACCCCACGTGAGAGCAGGACAAGGGATCTGGCTGCAGCAATCCCAGAGAGCGCCGGCCGTGCCCAAGGAGCCGCTCGCGGGGTGCCGCTCCGGAGCTCGTCCTCGGCATCACAGCGCTCAGCCCCGAGGATGGGCCAGCTTTGGGTACACCCGGCCTCGAGCCAGGCTCGTGCAGGGCGAGGACTATAGGGTACGGATAGCCACCGGGTACAGCAAGGACATGTGCTCAGCCCCCTTGATGGGCAGCTTGCGGCTGGCGTAGTGATGAATGATCTCGGGCACGCTGTCGAAGGGCGGGCTGTGCTGACCCAACACATACTTGTTCTCTTGGGTCCGGGACAGTTTCATGTGCATGAAGCCCTGGCTGCTCCTGAAAGGGAAGGATGAGGCAGGGTTAGAGTTTCCCAGTGTCTTACCCTGCTTCTGGCCCCAGGGAGTTTGGTGRCAGCTACACCTCTCCGGGACGTTGTTGGCTCCCTGCCTCAGCCACAACTGGGCCCCCGCTGCCCCACATCCTCCACCTCCCAAACCTCCAGGCCCGTCCTCCTCCCAGACCGTGCGTCCCTCCACGAACACTCTCCCCACGCCGAGGAACGAAGCCCGTGGCACGTGGCACGCAGAGGGAGGTGCTCACGGGAGGCTGCACCAGGAGCACGGCAGCCTCGCCGAGYGCAGCAAGGCCACGCGTGGGGACCGCGCTCGTGCCTTGCAGCCTCRCCACGAGGCAGCTGAAGGCGAGATCCCTCCTGCAACCGCGGGCGTCCCCACGCACGCAGCCCACGGGCGCCATAAAAAGCCCGCTAAGCGCAGCAAGGCCGTTCTCCGGCACGGCGCGGGCGCCGAGCCATCCGCGGCCGTGCAGGCACATAACGCCACGGGCTCTGATTCCAAGTGACGGGCTAATGGCCCTGTTGCTATTAATTTGCGTCTCTGAGGAGAGCCACAGCCTGTCTGCAGCGTCTGGAATGCACATTACGGCAAAATATTGATGACTTAAAAGCAGACAGGACCTCATCAGCAATGCTGAGCTGTTTCCAGCTCCGTGGAGCCCGGCCCCATCCCCCCAGCTGGATCTCCGGAGGAGACGGTGCCCGTAACGGACAGATTGGCTGCATTAGCAGAATAGGCTTGCAATCCATTTAGGAGCCGCTCAAGCTGAGCGGGAGGGAACCGCCCGCCCCGCGGGAAGGCCGGGAGGAGGCGGACGGGGGAGAGGCACCGTTCCCTGCGAGAAGCCGGGCCAGCGGATCGCCACAAAGGCCACGGCACTCAGTGCAAGGCGGGCTATCGAGTCTGCCAATGGACGCGAGGGGCTGCACCCTCATGCAGCGGGAGCCGGCGTTGCACACACGGGCATCCCGCGTGCACATGTGCGTGTACCAGGCTTCCAAACACACACAGGTGCCCATGACACTGTGCCTTGTGACACATAGACCTGCTCCTCTTCTACCACTGAGACACGCACAGGCTTTTTGCCAGGTCCACAGCAAGAAGGCTGTGATCCAGGCCCAGTGATATGGGCTGTTTTGCCTCAAATGGCTCCCTGGATTTGGGTGTTGAGCAAGGGCACGGCTCGGGGTCACCTTCCCCAGCCCTCAAGCTGGAGTCGACAGCAATGGGAGCTCAGAGACAACAGCGAGCGCTGCCCAAGGACCTGACTGACACCAGACACACAAGGAGATGCTCCAGCCACCCCACTGCAAACGACAGCCCAGCTGCCACTAGGACAACAAGGACAAGAGGAGGATGCTCCTCCTACGGCCCGCAGCCTCTGTCCCAAGTGAGGGGGACAGTCCCCCATTGTGTGGCTTCGGCCACTGCTATGCAGGCACGAACCACCCAGGACTCATCTTCAGAGCATTTGAGACAACAGGACAGTTCTGCCCAGGACCAGCCACAAAGCAGGGGCCGGCTAGGCTGCACCAGACAGGACTGCCATGGCAGGGTTAAATCCTTCAGGCTAGCTGACATGCTATGGATACAGTCACTCCTGCTGCTCTCTTTTGTGCATATTTTTCTTCAGAGTGGCACAAAAGGGCTTTAGGTCAGTACTAGAGCTCTCCTTTCAGACCATCTCCTTGGTGGCTCCTCCTTCCTGAAAAAAGGAAATAGGAAAAAAAAGAGAGAGATGCAGAAAACCAGCTTACAGCTGCACGAAATCCTAGGGGATTCGCCTTGAAAAGGCCCCACTGAGAAAGGCAGCAGAGTAAAAATCACCTTTTGGAGGCTGTGTGCTCCCTGCAAACACAGCCAGCAGACAGGCAATGTCCGAGCAGCTGCCCGGAGCTCCCTGTGCCACCAGAATTCTATCCTTCAGGACCACAGCMGGAAGGCTACAGCTCTAGATCACGTGCCATCTGACAAGGGACAATTCTTGGTGAAGGGGACTTGGCCATTTTTGTCCCAAGGCTAAGCACTGGCAAAGAGAACTAAGAGCAAAAACAAAGGAATGGGGAAGAGAAGGGAGGTGGAAACGTCCAACTGCCATGAGATAGACCAAGAGGACCCAAGGCCAGCACAGGGTGACCCAACGGGAGTCCTATCAACACTAACAGAGACTTTAACTTGCAAAGATATGTGATGAGTGTGACAACCTGCAGAAAACTGTGCTGGGAAGAGCCATCTAAGCACACAAGCAACAGCATGTGGTGATACCCCAGAACATAGCTGGGAACTACCACTGCTGCCCTGCAGGACATTCAAGGCACTCTCCACCCGGACTGGTGGATACAGGGAAACAGATAGAAAGGGGACCCCAGAAGAAAGCTGACAAAAATGAGACAGGTCCAGCAACACCAGTGCTTTCAAGCTGGCCCGAGCCTAACAAACCTGCTGTCACCTCGCAGACTTTCCAATGCAYCTTGTGCCAAACACCACCTGCAAGGGTGATGGTTGAGAGGGCTTCTTGCAGCCTCAGCCACCACCAGCGATTTGTCACTTCCGTGATGCTCATGTCCAAAATGCTCCTTTGGAAAACAGCTGCTGAGAGTCTCACTGTGGCAGGAGGCAAATAATCATTCACATTGGTACAAATTAGACGAGTTAATCTGACCAAAAAGAAAAATCAAAGCAGGGGTTTTTTTTTTGAAAGGTTTGTTGAGAGATCTGAAAGCTGGAAGACAGACTATTTTCAGGTAAATGTCTGCCCTGGTTTGCTATTAAAGGCCACAAAAAAAGTGCAAAATGAAGACAGACAAACAACYCAATTCCCAGCTGTGGCATCGGAAAATATGTGGGGAAAGCTCAAATCACCAGAGGGAAACGCAGGTAGGAGAATATAGAGTATATTCAGAGAAGCGTGGGGATACGTGGCCTGTTGTCGGAGCAAGACAACCGAAGTGCTCCATAAATACGTTTTTTCATGTGTGCCAAGAGCAGAGTTGACATACTTGTACTGCAGGAGGGCAACAAGTATTTGCTAATCCATCTTCAAGCCAGGAACAGCTCTGATTTCACAGGGCGCTGCCCCGAGAGTCCCAAAAAAGACAAAAAAAAAACAACAAGCTGGACAAGGAGCTTTGGGAAGCAGGACTCTCTTCCTGGCAGGATTTGAGCTGCGATGGCTCATGCGGCTTCAGGACTCAGATTTTCTAGGAATCCGGAGACAGTACGAAAACTTCTACCAAAACAAACAGAAACCAAACTCTGCTGAGAAGGTGAGGTCTCCTTCCCGAGAAACCCAAGTGGTGTAACCCAGTTTCTCGGAAAGAAAACTGAAAGGCAGCAGCACCACGCGAGGTCCCCGAGAGGGAGCATTTGGGCATCCCCAGGCTGGACTTTGTAGCATGTAATAAGTTGACAAACTTCCCCTGCAAGCCGGGGGGTTCTCACCTCTCTTGCCCTGCAATCAGCAGTCCAACCTGCAGCCTGAGAAGGGCTAAACCCACTCTGAGGGCTTCTCCTTGGGAACCTGAGAGAGTCTCTCAATATCTCTTTTTGTGCCCACTTTTTATATCTGTTTTCACAGGCTGCGTTGGATACAGGCACTTTTAAATTGCTACCCTCTCTACAGCGCAGCAGAGCAACAAGCTACAGCASTTAATTGGGCTGGGAGGCGCAGAGGGAGAACCTCAATTCCATAAATTATGTGATCACACAAACTTKCTTCTTCCCCCACAAAACCAGGCTAGAAAGGGATAATGAGAAGCCTGAACTGGAAGCTGCAATCAGGCACATTCAGATGAGTAATAAGGCACATCATCTTATCCGGMTGGATTACAAACATTGCCAAGGGAAAGAGCAGCATGCCTTCAGACTTGCGAGGCTTTCTGCAAGATACTTTGCCAAATGGCAATGCAAACGTCAAGGGCCCGTATTAGGCAGCAAAGAATCACAAACTCTGTTACAGCAMATTATGAGTGTCTTGGAGTTGGCTCTAAGTCACCCCGTTTCCCTCAGCTCACCTCCCAGTCCAAGACCCACGGCCCAGAGGATGTGCACATGCACACTTCCCAGCGCCCCACAAACCCAGGCAACCATGGGCACGATATCCAGGGCTATTTTCACATTCATCTCACCGCGTGCAGCGTGGGGACACTGGGCACCCTTGCACGCAAGTCCTTAGTGCTCAGGGCCACGTGGCAGTGTCACTGCTGCTGCGGCCAGACGACGGCACAGCCCGGGGGGTGCCAGCCAGCCCTGGCCCCACCACCCCGAGGAAAGCCACTCACTTCAAGGAAAGGGAGAAGTCGTTCTTGCTGGTCTCGCTGTTGCGCACCAGGTAACTGGCCTCCTTGCAGAGCCTCAGCAGCGTCTCCGCGTCCGTCCGGCTGATGGCCCCRTGGTACCAGCTGCAGGCAGGAGAGAGCACAAAGCTGCTGGGGTGCGACCGGCGCGGGTGGCCCATGCTGGACGAGGAGAGCCCTAGCAGGTCACACCCGTGCCATCGGCGGCCGTGCCAGCTCACTCAGCACCTCCCTGGGGACATGAGCGGTGTTGGGGCTCAGCGATGTGAATAAAAGACGTTCATGATGGGGGACATGGAGTAGGTCAAGTAAAAGGGACTCATCAAGGGACACCAGGACTCCAAGGAGCGCAGAAGGAACAAACAGCAGCCGGCACATGCATGTTACCAGGGAAAAAGGACCAAGGTCAAGACCAACTTCATGGCGGGGTTCTTCGCTATGGGCATCTCAGTGCATGCAGAGAGGCTAGGGAGCTGTTCTGCGGCAGGACTCACCACTGGCTCTCCAGGGGCAGGGCTGGGTCAATCCTCTCCCCGAGGAAAGGCGCCGGCTCCAAGCTCAGCGTCTTCGTGCTCTTGAGGTTGCTGCTCCCGTGTCTGAGGGCAGCCCTGGCCTTCTCCTCCCTGCAGGGCGAAGTACGGCTGTACCCCAGGCCCTCCGCCTGGCCTGCAAGACGGACACACGTCAGAGGGTGCAGAGCAGCTTCCCCAGCAAGAACCAGGACCGAATGCACAGCAGCGGGCTACACTGAGAACAGACCCGCCAGCTCTAAGGGTATTTTCCACCTGGAAAACCCTACGGGAATGCTCCCAGCCACAGAAGCACCCAGAGACATTTTGCATCACCCCTGGGTCTCCTCTCGCTTCTCCRTCTTCCTGGTCTAACCACAGACAGGCCGGGTCAGCTTTTGGACTCTTGCTCTCTGGACAGAGTCCCAGGATGCAGCAGGTCAGATCCACACCAAGCTGGGAATTGCTGCAAACTGGAATCTTTGCAATGCCTTATCTCCTGGAAATATTTTCCACAGAGCCCTCCCCTTTTGACCTCCCACTTCTATTGCATGATACTCCAAAACAGCCCGAGCTTTRGCTCTGCAAGAGTAGTCAAATGGGTAGGAGTTTCCACAGCTGAGATCCACAGGGTGCTTGGGGGCAATGCTGCCGGGTCTGGCACCTCCAAGCGGCCACCCCAGCCTTTCCAGCACGTGTGCCCAGCCTCACCAAGACCCCCAYGGGCCTTGYGAGCCGGTCGCTGGCCGCCTTGCCYGCGGCTCCGGCGGGGGAGGACGRTGAGGGACGCGAGGRCGGCGAGGGACGCGCRAGCGGCAGGGTGTTAGCGCAGCCRTGCCCTGGGGACTCGGCTGCCCACTGAATGTTATTTCCTCGCAGGATGATTTCAGCATTAATAATATTGTTTCGCTCCCCTCCAGAGAGTTCATTATTGCTCTCCTGCAATACGAGCCCCTCTCACAAATTACTTATCGATCGGGCAGCCGCGAGCAGAGCCGCCGCGATGCCGCCGCCGGCAGCTAGAGGAACGGGTGCCCCAAAGGCAGCCGAGCCCCGACRGCCTCCCTGGCCTCTCCTCGCCCCCAGGACAAGCTGCCAGTGGCCGCCGTGAGCTCCAGACACCTTCTCAGGCAGTGCCAGCTCACCGGGAGCTGCCGGGAGGAGCCATTTCCAAGCCAGCATCCCCCCTTGTCCCCTCCTTTGGGATGATTTTGCCAGCGTGCTGCCCTCAGCCTATSCCACAGGACCTGCTCTCCCGGGATGACCAGGAGCCCAAGGGCTCGGGCTAAGCCAGACTCTGCCCTTCCACCTGCAGAAAGCTAAATAGGGGCCATCAAAGCAGGAGGAGAAGGATTATCTCCATCTAGGCATCCTCCAAGGAGGCTGTCTGGGRGTGCTCCATGCTCCAAGCGAATGAGGACTGTGAGAAAGGCAAGGTCCCACTGGCACTTCTGCTAAGGAGCAAGTCACCAGGCACCCCAGCCTGCCTTTAGGCCAAGAGGAGAGGAAGAGAGCCAGAAGAAATCCCGTTCAAAATCCTTYACAGCTCKGCATGGCTGAAAATCAGCAAGGAGSMGCTCAGGGACGATGCATTAAGTCTAGACCAGGAATGCTGCTGCAAGGGTCTAGCTTTTAACCTGCCACATTCAGTCTTGCACAGAACTCTGGCTTCAACTCATCRCCTGAAAAATTGGGACGATCATTAAAAACCAAATGAATGACAACAACAACAAAACCAGACAATCAAAACCCTGAAACGTTTGAGGCACCAGGGACAGCTTGAAGTCTTCATGCGAGGTGCTCAGAACAAACGCAGAGCATCTGTCAGAGACAGACAGAGGAAGAGCACATGATGAAAGAGTATATTAAAAGAATCCCCTTGGAATGAGGAGGCATCCTTGAAGGAGTTCAAGTCACAACTAGACAGGGAAAGTAGAAAGTAAACACCAAACTGGCAAAACAAACTTAACAGAACAAAGCAAGTGAAACAAAAAAGAAAAGAGAGGGAGGCTCTGTGTTGCTAAAACCATGAAAAATGACAAACTGATGCATTCATCGGGAGCAAGAAGCTCGTCAGAGTGACTGCAGGAATAAGAAATGATGAGGGAAGCGAGGAGGGTGCACAGCAAAGAAATTTTCCTGACAGAAGTTTCTGCCTGTGAGATTTCTCTGTGTTTGGACACATTGAGGCCTCATCTCAGATGGCAGCATCCCTAAAAGAGGGTTYGGGACAATACCAAAGCATCTTTTACAGAGGATCTGGGACAATACCCCAGAGGTCAGCCACCTCGCTCTGGATTTCCCTTATGATTCCCAACAAATACCAGCGGTCACGTGCAATCCTTTGCTCAGAATCACCCGGGAGGCCGCAAAAGCCTCACGGATTTTTTTTTYCCCCACAAAGCTCTGCAGGGATCTGGGTAGTTACAGATAAGAAAAATCAGACATCTGCACCTGGCAAACTGCAGCGTCTGTCAGGAGGAGGAGGAGTGACACCCAGAGAGACCCGGCACTGCCGCACGGTGCACCGATCGAGCCGGGTTCTCAGCAAGAGCACGCGAAGGAGGCCGAGCCAACCAGTACAGCACRGGTGGATTTGGATAAAACCCCTCACCTAAAGCTCTTGCAAAAAAAACCTAATCCACCGTGGCATGCAAGCACGGCCCTTAAAAAATGAATAATCAGGTAAAAGGGAAGAAAACAATCATTGCCTTTTGTAAGCGAGATTARGCAGCAAAGTCCAAGGGGGATTTACACAGCGTCTCTTCCGCTCAACAGGCGCACAAAAAGACTCGAAAACACGGCAAATCTGAAATGACAAAGCATGCCTGCGAGATTTAGCTGTTCAGGAGAACAAAAGCGAGCGCCAGCCACCAAGGGTTTGGAAAGGTCTCCTGCAATTGAGCAGCTCAGCTATAAACTAGTAGATGGAATTTAACGGTGCTAAATGAAGTGATGCACACGGGGGAAAAAAAGAAAGAAAAAAAAAAGAAAAAAATCCACAGCCCTTACTTCASTGGTGGGATCTGATTTAGCTGTTACAACCCCTGTAAGAGACTGGGGTGTTCAGAGTCCCAAGAAACATCAGCTAAATGCTCAGTAGTTGGAAAAATATAAAATAAAATCACCTAACAAATGTTAAGAATCTGGGGGCAAAGAAGAGGACAAAGCAGGAGACAATAATTCTGTCACTGAATAAATCCCTAGGGTGTCTTTACTACTGCACACAAAGAGATATCACATAACCAGAGAAGATGGAAGAGATGAGGACCAATCTCTCATGTCCTGTGAAGGACGAGCAAAGAGGGCAGGAGGAGCTGGGGGCAGGAGGAGGAGGAGCCCAGACGCCTGCAGAGCTCCATGTGGCACCGAAATGGCAAAGGGGTCTCAATATGGCAAGAGGCGGCAGGAGCATCAAATGAAGTTATCAAGGGAGCAGCTCAGACACCGAGAGGAAATATTGGAATATCCACTCTAGGATGTAGCAGACATCAAGTGCTTAGATGGCTTCAAAAGTTGTTTGGAAAAACGCGTGGAAGGACAACCTGCTATGGGCTCCCAAACACAAAGCCCAGCCTGGCCCAGGCTTGGCTCCGGAGCTGCAGCCTGGTGGACACGAGGAGAATTTGTGCAGAGAGCACGAGCACGTGCTTGCCACGGTCTTACATTCCTTCCTGGCATCTGGTGGAAGACGCTGTTGGAGACAGACCGATGAGCTTGGCAGAACCCACGAGAGCCACAAGGCTGTCCTTGCACCTCTTTAATGTCAAGAGGAGGAGGAAGAGGCGAGAAACAGAAGCAACGAGTAGAGCTGTAGATGAACTCTAAGCACCTGGGCCCCGAGACGTGACCAGAGGACACGTGGCGAGCGTTTTCACCACRTGGCACGGTCAGCGACCTCCAAGATGCTGCGGCACATCAGGCCCGGGATGGCAGCAGGGCCAGCAAGGCAGGGTCCCATCGGGCACGGGCTCCAGCCTCCCCAAACACCGCGCTGGTCGCGCAAGACCCACCGTTGGCGTCTTCATAGCTCAGCTGGCCTTGCTGGGSAGGGACGGAGGCACCGGCCTCGCCATCCAGGGGGCTTTCACCRCTGTCGAGCTGTCCCACCGGCGGTGGCCATGGCAGGTCTTTAATGACCTTGATCTCAACTGGATAAGGGTGGGGAGAGGGGGAAAGAGAGAGAAAAAGAAGAGAAGGAGAAAGAGAGAAAGAGAAAGGACTTAGAAATAAATGCCAGCAACATAAGGCCTGCAGAGAAGGACAGCAGTTGTGACAGGGAAAGAGCTAAGGATTGGACACCCAGGAGCCTGAGCACACGCAGCTCGAAGCCAGCTGAGGTGTTCAGCAAGGCTTGCAGTTGATGTGACCTGCAYGGTCAGAGTGGGCACTCGCAAGCAGAGCTAGGCCCAGTGAAGCCCTGGAGCAAATTGAGCTGATGGGCTCGTGATCTCCTCAGGCCTTGGAGGATCATCAAGCAGGAAACACTTGGAGCTGATGGTGCTCATGCAGCTCTGTCACTTAACGCCTTCCTCAGCGACAAGGATAGGTCTGGTGCAAGGTCCCCAGGTCGAGACCCTGGACCCTGCTCCTCCATCTTCCCAGCTTTCCCAAGGAGCCTCAGTGAAGTCTCTGGGGCTGGGAGAGAGCATGCAGTCTCCCCAGCCCTATGTGCAAGTCCACCCAGCGGACCTAGGCTGAAAGGCTCATCACCATCTGCCCTGTCTGTGCATTTAAATCCCGCCAGCCACCTCGCCCCAGGCACTTCCCAGTGACCCAGCTCGGTCCAAGTTCTCCTGCCCCATGCCAGCAGGCTGGGGATGTGCTAGCTGGTCGGGCCCTGCTCTGCAGCCAGAGGATGAGATGGGGGCACTGAGCACACCAGGCCCTAAAGCGYTTGCAAAGCTCCTGAGGCCACAAGCACACGACCCACCATCTGTGASGAGAAGGATGAGGAAAGGTGGACAGGCTCTGCTCGGGACGCTCATTCCACACGCCCATCAGCACCAGGACCTCACAGGCCCAGCGAGGGCGCAGAGAGCCAGCAGAGAGGTGCCAGCACCGCAAGAGAGGACAAGAGCCCCACAACAACAGCAGGACCCRCTCCAGCTCCGGGAGAACACAGCCAGCGGGGCGGAACGTGCCCCAGGGCACAGCATCCTGCTTCACGCCACACACTAATTCCCCGTGGGACTAAGGGCCCACTTCATCTCCCTCYCCTACGGACATCAAGTAAGGCAACTCATTTCCCAAATCCAGTGCACAGATGCATCCCGGCACAAACCTAGCTCCCATCACGGAGCCCACTGAGCCGAATCCTGTAAGCTGCGCACACGCAGCTTTGCACCCATCCATACCAGGACCCAGGAGTCCAAGGCGCCCACACAGGCTCATCCAGATGTCCCAACRCAAGAGCCCAACAGGCACCTCTCCAGCTTGCGGAGCCCGTGACAGCTGAATCGCTGCCCCAGCTACAAGCCCCAAGGCCGAGGCCGCTCCACCTGCACCCCTGCTCAGCAGCAGCCCCTGCCAGCGTGGGCACCGCGCGCCCGCTGGCAGCAGTGCGGACGTGGTGCTGCAATTAAGCTGCACCCTAGATAAAAGCGTGGCAATTAGCCAGCGCTGGCACTGGAGCCGGCGCTAATGCACAGCATGGATTTCCTCATTAACAAACACAAACGCAATCGATTCGCGCAGCACGGATAAATAGGTCAAGGGGGTGGATGCTCTCCGGCCAAAGGCTCCCAGGGGAGTGACCAGCTCGTGCCTGTGCAATGGCAGACACGCACAGGAAAAATGAGCCCAAAGTCCAGTCTAGCCTCTGCTCAAGCGATTTGCAACAGTGGGGGGGCAACTCGCTCTGGCAGCTAGAGCAGAGCTGGAGATGATGGGCAATGAAGAAGCTGCTAAGGCAGCTCCGGGCGCCCGTCCAGCCAGGCCGGCTGGAACCCCTGTGGGGCCTTCCGGTGCTCCCAGCTGGCTCCCACCAGCCCTGCTGAAGACAAACAGCCTCTGCAAGTGGAAGAGCTTTCCTGCAAGGCAGAGATTGCTGCTAGAGACCCTGCACAAATCAGGGGACCCCAAATGAGCAGCTTCCCTCCTCCGCACAACCTCCCACAGCGCCAGCAGGGAAGAGCCYGTCAAGGTGCTCCAGCCACCCCTCTCCAGCCGCAGGCTGTCCCCGTGCTGCTCACCTGCAAAGGCTTTAGAGATACGCTCCTTCTTCCACTCCCAGGGCTGGTCGTACTCCTCGGGCGGCCGCTCGTCATCCTCGGGCAGCCGGGACTCCCTGGGCCTCGCGCAAGCCGCGCGCTCGCCGTCCGCGTCCAGCCCTCCGCACACGGGCTCGTAGGGAGTGTCGTAGAGGGGCAGCGGCCGCGCCGGCGCCTCCCGTAAGCCCTTCTGGCGGATCTCTGGCAGAGAACAAGAGAGAAGACGCTCAGAGCTCGATGCCCAACGCCCTCCGGCTAYGGTCCCCACGTGCTTCAGCCCGATCYGGTCTCAGGATGGGCAGCGCAAAGRAGTCMGGGCGCCGCTCCATGGAGAGGAGATGCTGAGAGGCCAGCGACACCACGGTGGGGGGAAATACCACCATCACAGGAATGGAGATTTATCTCCAAACGTACAAGTGTCCCCGTACCACAGGAAACGGGGGTCAGGACTCCCGTGTTCACCCTACCGTTGTGTCCAGGCTGCGGAGCAGATTTGGGTACAGCTGCTAAAGGCTCCCAGCTCATCCGAGGAACAGTATGAGGCTGCAACACACATTGGAGGACTTGGCCAGAGGTCATGGAGGGAACTACACCTGGCACCATGCTGGGCACAGCTCTGGGAGGTCTCTTCAGCAGACACTGATCCTGGATGCCCCACAGCCCCTCCCCGAGTGCCCAGTATGGACGGGCCTCTTGGAGCGGGGCAGAAAAGCCCTGAGCCAGCTGTGCTGCCCTCCCCCAGCACCAGAATCCCTTTCCTCCCTGTGGCAAAACACCCAGCACGTCCACAAGGACAGAGCACCCCAGCTACAGGGTCTGCAGGAGCAACGAGCATTTATTCCCTGCCCATCCAGCACAGCTAGTCTGAAAAAAATAAAGGGAAATTTGAATAAAATGCCCTTCCCTCAAGTTAAACAGGAACACACGTCTCCTCGCAGACACAAGAAGCCTCTTTGCTGCTCACTGCATTTTTTCCCCCCTCAAAAAAGCAACAGTCTCCTCCAGAAGCCGCTTCAGCTTTCCAAAACCATTTGCTCCAGGAAAACCGCAGGGTTCCAAAGCGGAGCTGGAGCCGAGAGCGGCGACCTGGCGCGGCAGCCCCGCGCGCCACGGCAGGGAGCACCCGCTCGCTAAGCCACAAACCAGCCCACCGGGSACCCCGCGGCGGCGGCCAACGAGCGGCACGTTCAGTCGCCGCTGGGTTAAACGGCTCCCGCGCCCGCCTTGTGTTACACGAGACTCAGCAGACGTCGGCGCTGAAAGGCAGCGCTGCTCTCCAGGCTCAGCCATGCCCGGCCCCGCTGTCCCCAGGGACATGATCCAGGAGCGGGTAGAGCTAAGAGCGACCAGCAGAGATACAGAGGTGCCTTTGCCGCTCGGTCACCCCCCAAGAGCGTTCTGGCTGCGGCGAGCTGCTCACACGTGGGTCATGTTGAGATAAGCTGGCTGCACCCCACTACAGGGATGCCCCAGGGTTGCTGGCCAGCTCGCAGGGGCTTTGTCTTGGGGACCCAGCACAAGCTTAGCCCATGGGTTAGGAGGAAGACTGGCCACCAAATTCATGGAGCAAGGGCAACTAGAGACACTAAGAGCACTGGCCTTTGCAGGGAGCTTTTCATCTTACCGGCCATCATCTTCTGGGCTTCATACGGTTCCATATATCCATCGTTCTCCATCACCTTCTCGAGTCCCGGCTGGCTACCAGCCACTTGCGTAGCATCGAAGGGATCTGCATAGTCCTCCAGGACAGCCAGCTGGAAGAACAGCAGGACAGGGGAAGGGTTAATGTGCCCTYTACCTCCTCCAGAGCATAAGGGGCCACACCAAGTCCCCGGGAAACATCACCAGGAGCAAAACGAGTGGCCCAAAGTGACAGCAAGGACCCCCAAGGGCAGCGAGGGGCAAACACTGCTGGTGCCGGTGCCGTTACAGACCCCTTGGGGCAATGCAGACCCTTCCTACCCCCTTCCCGAGTGGTCCTGCAGCCCAGGAGCAAAAGCACCAAGGCCTGCGCCAGGGCACGGGCCTTCTCCATTCCCTTCCGCATCCTTCTTTCTCCTTTGAAGCGAAGACCCCGGCGGGCTTCGCCGCGCCGCCGTATCGGAGCGGCTCCGCGGAGCAGGTGCCGGGGGCCAGCGCCGCTGCCAGGCGCCGACACGAGGCTCCCTGCAGCGGCGGAAACGCTCCAGCCTTTGTCCCGAAACCTGGGCCCGAGCCAAGCGGAGCAGACGGCGGCCCGGCCCCCTCCGTTAGCACCAGCGCAGACACCCGGCCTGGCGCCCGCCGCCATCCCGCGCGCAGGCATCGCGCACAGGACCTCGGCATCCATGGGGACAAGGGGCACACGGAGAGGCCCCCAAATTCCCCGGCATGACTCGTTTTCCAGGGCTCCTGCAGGCCTGTCAGCGCAGTGGGAAGAAGCTTCCTAACAAAACGGCCCCAAGCGGCCCAATRCCCCCCCCRGCTCCTTCCTAAGTCCCTGCAGGASCCCCCAAGCAGCAAGATGGGAAATTCTTCCATGTGACCACGAATCCTAAAGCCACAGACCTGTGARCACCACGAGGAGCTGGTGCCACGAAAGGGTACGAGGGAGACAACACATCATGGAGCTCCCGGCCTTCAGGGCCACCCTCCTGCTCCTCAGCAGGTTCCAGTCTGCACCCCCCGCAGAAAACAGCCACCTAAAGCACGGGGCGAGAGCACCCAAACCCCTCAGCTTGCTGACGCGAGCGGCCCAGGGCGGTGGGCGACTCCCCAGCAGCGAGTTCCTGGCCAAGGGCGTCAGCAAGGGGCGAAATCCAGAGCGAGCGGAYGGAGACAGGGCTGCTAGGAGCGGAGGCCTCGTCTCCAGACGAGCGGCAAAGCGCCGAACCTCCCGCCGGCCCTGCAGGCAGGGCTTGGTGCCAGCGAGCCGGGACGGGGCTCCGCGAACAGCCAGYGCCTGGCGGGAGACAGGAAATCTGCCGTTCTGCTCCATGCTGCTCCATCACCCGCGGGAGACGTGGCCGGCGCTGCTCGCGCTGCTCGGCGAGGCCCCCCGCGGGGCCTCCAGCGCCCCGAGGGCCATGCTAAGCCCCGGGGAGGGCAGCGCTCTGCTCCTCACTCCAGCAGCGCCTGCCCCACGCTGCTCCCCAGAGCCGCTCCTTGCAAAGCGCTCCAGAGCCTGGATGAGCCTCCCAGCAAACCTGCCCGCGTGCAAACCCACCACAACGCCCATTTCCTAGAGGCACTTTGCTAGATACGCTCACCCCCAGCTCGCTGCTGGCACACGGCCTCCACCCTCCTCTTCCTGCCCCATAAACACCGAGCAGCTCCTGGTAAGACCAGGACGGRGGCACCAGCACAACAGCTTTGTAGCCGGGAGACTCCACACGTGGCCTTGGCTTTTTCTAAGCGTCAGAATGCCCCCCCTCCCCAGCAGTCCTGTGAGCACTGGGAATCACCCTGCATCCCCAAACCAGCGGGCTAAAACCCTGGCTAACTGCACAGGGGAGCTGCCGGATCTGCTCCTTAGCCCCAGCTCATTGACTTCCTTGCAAACGCCAGAAAAAAAGACACTGAAATCACCTTTTCCCCYGGCGCTTCCTAGGTCTGTTTTCGGGAAGGAGGGCTCCGCAAGCCCCAGTGAGTCTGCAGAGCGTGGCACCCACTCAGGTGCTTATGACCTAGGAATCKGAATGAAGCGGAGAAATCCCAGCAGGTCCCTGCTGCGAACCTGCTAAGTGACCTAAACCCAGCTGGTTTCACTTCCAGGGGGCTGCAGAAGCAGACGGTCTCTGCTCAAGTGAGATGCAGTTCAGGTTCATCCAGAGCTAATGTCTCCAACCAGGTTCCCGAGTGTCTCCCGAGTTCGGAGGGGTTGCCCTATGACGACTTTCCTCCTCCAACAGCTCCGGGACGGGGCAGGAAGCAAGCGGGAGCRGCAGCCCGAGCGGCGGGAGGCATCGCCCCGCCGGCGCAGGCGGCGCAGCAGGGGCTCCGCGAGGACCAACAGCAGCGATGGCGCAATTACCAGCCGCGTCCTAATGCATTTGCACGCGGGGGCCCGCATTAAGGTTGCCCGGGCAACTGCCGAGCTGACATTTCCTAACGGGAGCGCCAGACGCGCGGGGCTCCGCGCTGCGCTCGCTCTGCCTGCGGCCGCGCGGGATGAGGGGTCTGCAGAGCTGGGGCCGTCACCGCAGTGACCCCCAGCACCGTGACAGCTCCCAGGGGGGTCGTGCTCCATGCCGCTGCAGCCAAAGGCCAAGGACTTGGATGCTTTGCTTGCCTACTGCAGGGCAGAAGGAGCCGCTCGCTGCCCAGGCGATCCCTGCATGCCATTCAGATGCTCCTATGAGGAGCATCTCATAGGAGACAGAATGGCATTTTCCACGCTCTCCTCCAGCAACAGAGGTAGGAAAGCTGCAGTTTGTAGCTACGTTCAGCCCTGATGCCGGCACTCACAAGACTCCAGCACCTTTTGTGGCAGAACGCAGGAGGAGACGGCAGCCCCACGGCTCCCGCGGCGCCAGGCTGCTCTGCTAACCTCACACCAGCTCCCTCCCAAACACACTGCAGGCTTCKGTGCTACGCTCCAAACCATGCCGGTGAAAAGGCTGTGCCTGACACACAAAGCCAAGGTCCCAGGACAGCTCTCTGCACAGAGCTCCAGGTCTCCACGGCACCCGGACACCTCCAGCACGTTCTTTGAGGGCACCGCAGGGCTTTTCCTGCGCTTATCTCGCACGTCACTGCACACTCAGGTTCCTAATGCAGTGCTAAGCCTTGAATTCCTCTATTATTTATGCTCCCTGTAAGGAGAGAAAGGGGGGGGAAAAAAAAAGGCAAAATTAAGGCTAGAAAGAGAAGCGTTAAATGCGCATTGCACAAAACCCAAGCCACTCGACAAAGGCGGATGCTCGAAACCGGCCGCGCGCGGTCGGCGCTGCACGCTCGCGTATCGGGCCCGCGCGTATCGCCSGGGCCAGGGGAGCGCAGGAGCGACGCCCGCCCTGCCACGCGAGAGGCGGCAGAGCAGGCACACGGGCAGGACGGGCGCGCGGAGACGCAGCCACAGCACGCGGCGAGCTCCGCGCCRGAACGCCGCCGCTGCGGATGCGCCACGACGACCACTTTTGGCGCTGTACACCAGGGAGCRAGACACATGGCGGCTCTCCAAGAGAGAGTTCATGGTTCGGACAGAGAAATCCCAGGTCAGAGTTAAGGCTGTTTGCTCTGTCTTTACCTAAAAACGTCCAAGCCACTATCCTTTTTTTTCTTTTTTTTTTTTTTCTTTTTCTGTAATAAGACACTCTGCTTAACAGACAGGTCTGTTTCTATCCAAAGGACACCTGGAGAGATTCTTCACTTCATCAACAACCAGCATTGCTTGCCCTGGAGATAAAGTAGCTGTGAAGTAGCTCCCCAGGTCGCTAGGGAGCTGCTCTGTTTTGCATGGGAGCCCCTCTGAGCTAACCCAGGGCTCAGTTTGCTCTCTCCTGGGGTGCCAGGTTCACCCTCCTTGCATGCACCCGGCCACAGAGAGGGGCACCAGGCTGTCATCTTGCGCCTTCCTGCTTTCAGCAGAGGTCAAAGCAAAACCTACAAGTGAAGCAGGCACCGGTCTTCGGAGCGGGAAGCAGATTCCCTGCCCAGGGGCTTGCTGAAGGGTAAGGCCCGGCCGGGATACGCAGGCAGCAGCGAGAAGCAAGGTGCACGCGCAGGACGCCGGCACCCCAGGACACAGGACGAGGGCAGCCCGGTGCGGACGGCACGACATCTTGCAGGATGACTCAGTCCGGGGAGGCTCCCGCAGGAAAGACACACGCCCAGGAGCTTCCTGGCCGGCCGTTCCCACACCCTGCAGCCCTGACCTTGTGCGCGCCGGAGGAGCCCGCGTCTCGGGCCTGGCCCTAGGCACGGGGCCGCCGAGCAGCTGCGGGCACCAGGCAGCGCTCGGGAGGGRGCGCACGGAGCTGCACGTCCCTGCGCGGCGACCCCTCGATCCCAGCGCCTCTGGCGGGCAACGGCTCGTTGAGGACAAGGGGGCAAAGGGACCCCAGGGTGCTGAGGAAGAGGCAGATGTCACCAAAGAGGAGCAGCTCCCAGCGCCCCGCCAAGGTGGGTCCTTGTGCGGTGGGTCCTGCCAGCGCTGCAAGGCAGAGGGTCGCAACAGCCACCCCCTAGATCCTTCCTGCAGGCAGAGCCAAGCAGGGAAGCAGCAGCCTAAGGAAACAACCCCATCCCCAGCAGGCACCCGCGTGTCCTCGTGCTCTCTTGCAGCAGGAGGCCTCTCTGCTGCATCGAGGGGCATCGTGGCAACATCGCTCCTCATTCCTAACCCAAAACAGCGCCCGGAAGACAACCTCTCACAGGTTTGCTCAGGCAGGTTGCAGGGGACCAGTGCCCCATCCCCTGCTGCAAGCCAAGGGCTGCAGGGAGCACGTGGAGAGAGGAGTAGCTGCGTGGGGCACTCCACAGGGCAAGCGTTACAGCAGAGCTGGCCCTACAGCGCAGGGGCACTGCCCGTGCCCACGAGATGCTGCAAACCCCACGGAAAGAAACCAAGGGCGAACGGAGCAGGCACCACGCGAGGCTCAGGCAGGAAGGCTGCCMTTGCCGAGATGCTTCTGCCTCTCCACGCAGGGCAGCGTGGCCTGAGCGGGCACGGGGCCCCCGGGCACCCCGTGCTCAGCGCGCGGCGCCGGGAACACCAAGGACACCGCGTCAGGCAAGGCTCCCTGCAGCTGGGATCATCGCTGCTCCTTCCAGCCCTCCCCATCCTTGTCCTCCCSGCTTGGAAGGGCTGCGAACTTCATTACCACGTTCGTCACTGTCAGGTCCTTAATGGAGACGTTAACAGAGCCTCAGCAGCGCGGACCCAGGCCACAGCCACACGGCCCGCCCCGAGCAGATACTGCTTCTACCCCCGTCCATAGCTAGCAGCTAAGGCACCACATGTCCATTCCCGCCTCGCAGCCCCGGGCAATGCCAGGCTGGCGTGCCTCAGTGGCGAGCAAAAAGTCTCTCTGCTCCAGCACAGCATTGCCTGTGCCTTGAATTAAATTCCTCCTTTTGCCTTCGGCATCATCACGACTCAAGGTCAATAGCCCGGAGCTCGATGGAGGCCCGGTCCCTTCGGGCGCACGGCAGGGGTGTGAGCAACCATGGAGCAGACGGCCCTCCATCCTCCCGGAGCCYGGGAGCCCAGACTGAGCTCCGGGCAAAATGCGGCCTCCGGGGAGGAAGGGGAAGCCCCAACAACGCCGCTCCTGCACACCCAGGGACGCTCAGGGCTGTATGAGGATGCCAGAGGAGCTCCCAGGTCCCTCCCTGCTGGGCCACATGCAGCCAAGGACTGGTCTGAAGGCCACTGGAAAGGCTCACCAGTGCTCCCAGGACGGGGAGCCCTCTCCATGGCTGAGCCCATCTCCGGGGCAGCAAATGTGAGGCAGAACGGGTGACCGAGCTAGATGTGCTCCACGTGAGCTGTGTCTTTGTCCATCAGGTACCAGAGTCGTCAGGAATCACAAACCTCCTCCCCACAGAGGCACGTAGAAGACGAGGAGATAATCTAATCGCTGTCTGCCTCGGTTAAGACCAAGGGCCTTCTTCCAGCCTCCTGCCACTAGCTGCATTGCTTCAGATGCCCCCCAGCTTTGGGGCTCTCCTCTAAACTTTCCAGCATCCGCCTGCTCTTCCGACATTCAAAGAGCACGAGCCAGGCTGCAGCGAGGAATACCTGCTCCTAATCCATTCAAAACGCTCCCAAGCGGATTTTGCCCGGCACTTGTTTAATCAGGATGTCAGGCCGTGCCAAGACCCGGGATATTGTTATGATATCAACAGCCTTCCCTCCGTCAGCCGGCTCCGCGATGCCGTCAAGTTCACCCAACAGGCCCCGTCTTGCACGTCGCGGCGCTGACRGGCACTAATTACCCCTCCTGCTTTTCCCTGCGCCGTCCCCCCCGCCGGCTGCTCCACGCCGGGGCCCCGCACGGGCGCTCGGCACGCTCATCCCCTGGCCGCCCCCGAGCTCCGAGGGGTCCCCCGCTCCCACCCGTCACCTCCCTGGAGACTTTTCCTCCTTCCCAGGAGCTTTCCAGCCCGTTGGTGGCAGCGGCCCCGCTCAGGATGGCGACGGGCAGGGCCGGGCCCGACGCCCCAGACRGCGCCTCGAAGGCAGCAGACAAAGGGGACGCGGGCGCTTGTCCCCGAGCGAGGAGCGGAGCGGAGCAGCGAGGGAGCCGCGGCGGAGCCGAGCGGGCCGGGCCTGCGCGCTCCCCTCCGAGCGGGCACGCGTCCCGCCGGGGACTGCGCCCRTCCGCGGCGAGGAGCCGCAGGAGACGGGCAGAGCCGCCTCCGCGGGGCCTGCGGAGCACGGCAGCGGTGCCAGGGCGAGCGACGGCGAGGCCGGAGCGCCCCCGGGCCCCGGCGGCTCCAATGAAGCGTCTCTGGAGCCCTTTGGGGAGCAGCGTGGCTCCCGAGAGCGCATCCCGCGGCCCATCCCGAGGCCGCGCAGGCTCCGCTGCCCCCTGCGCCCACCAGGCCCTGCCACTCACGGCAGGCATGGGGGCCAGCAGGGCACGGGCTCGAGGGGCAGCCCGACCCGGGGGATCCCGGCGCTGGGGGCCAGGGGAGCTCCGGGCCGCGGGGCAGGACGAACCCCATCTGGGGGCAGGAGGAACCCCCAGGGTTGGGGCAGGAAGATCCGCGGGGCTGGAGGAACCCCCACGGTTGGGGCAGGAGGATCCGTGGGGCAGGAGGAACCCCCAGGGTTGGGGCAGGAGGATCGTTGGGGCAGGAGGATCCGCAGGCCGCGGCGCTGCCGGGTGCCCCTGGGAGCCTCGCGCGGGCCCCG
>PTEX01000479.1:97279-144590 GCA_003342815.1 Eudromia elegans
GGGCGGAGCCTCGGACTGGCGGGGGGGGTCTTTGGGGGCGGAGGGAGCCGGGCCTTGGGGGCACCCTGGGTGACTGAGGGTCCCCGAGTCCTGGGAAGGGTCATGGGGGTCCCTGGGCCCTTGGAGAGTATGAGGGGGGTAGCAGGGGCTCCCTGAGCCCTTGGTSCCCTGGGTGGGTCCTAGGGGGTCGTGAGCCCCAGGGAGGGTCCCTGTGTTCTGGGGTTCCTGAGGTACCCCCGAGCTGGGGGCAGGGGGCTGTAGAGGCAGTCCCAGAGCTCTGGGGTGGATCTGGGGGTCCCATTGGGTGTCCCAAGGGGCRCTCTGAGGCTGCGCTCCTGGCAGGGAGCTCCTGAGGGGTCCTTGAGCCCTGGGTGTCCTGGGGCGGCACCCTGAGCCTGGGAGAGGGGAGCTCTGGCGGGGCTGGTCGGCAGGGACCACGAGTGGCACTGAGAGAGCCCGTTCTCGGCAGGACACAGGTGCTCTGGACACAGAGGGAGGTCYCGGAGCGCATCCYGGGCCTCGTCCCACTGCCCTTTCCRCAGTTTTGATCCCCTCCTTGTCTGTGGACCTGTTGGTTTGCCGAGTTCCCCTCTGCTTGTGAGAAACTCCCCTGATATCCTGTGGGAAAACGCGGATAACGCTGCTTTCCTCGCCTTCTCTACGCCATCCTTAAGTGACAAGCCCTACACCTCCCTTCAGCCACCTCCCCTCCAAAGCAAGGACWCCTCCTCTCTTGCCTCCTTGCTCACACAGAAGCACTCAGCACCTCCTCTGTGTCTTTCCTGCTCTCCATCCAGCCTTTTTTTTCAAGGAGAGGAACCCAGGAGGGGTCCAAATGAAATTGCTCCAAGGATTTCTGCCATGGCAAAATACTGATTCGTAGCTTTGCTGTCTCATCCCTCCCAGTTTGACTTGTCTGTTTTGACCAATCCTCATGAGATACACCATTTATTCCTCTTTCAGTGTGAAAGGACCATCTTTCCTACCCTCCAGTCATGCGGTTATATTAAGAACTTCCATGGTGGTCACCACTGTCCCATGGAAGGAGTGCTGCTGGCTCCCCTACGGTGTCATTTAGTCACGTGAGTTTCATTTTCATCTGTAATCCCTTGGAAGCAAGGAAGAGCAAACGCCTTGGAGTGAGAGGAGAGCAAGCAAGCCAGCACACTAATCCCATGACTTGAGCATCCCAGAAGCCAGTCCCTTGGTTTGCTGGTGCAAGAGCCTCTCTCAGAGTCCTGAGCTCAGAAATGAAGGTCAGATATTCTCCTTTCCAGAGCTGAACCCAGCTTTCTCTCCCAGCTGGCGTGCTGACCCTTCGCAGTGCCATCCCTGTAGTACTCTGAAGCTGCAGCCCATCTCGAGATGGAAGATAACCAGATAACCCTGGTCAACCTGGAGAAGGGCCTGGATAACCCAGCTTTCAGCACCCAGGTACCTGGGTACCTGGATAACCCAGCTTTTAGAACCCCCCTGTCTGGGCACAGCAAGCTGCTTAGGGTACTCTGGCGAATATTTTTTTCAGGGAGAGGAACGACTCCATGAAAAATCTGAAGATCTGTGTGCTGAGACCAAGGAGGAGAGGRGAAGAGAAGGAAAAGGCAGATTCTCCTCTTACTCGAGGTAAGGTTTCCTATGGAGATGCATGCAGCACTTTGCCTGTAGGATATTTCCAGTAGTCATAGGAAGCTTTTGTGCTGTCGCACGTGGGTTGTGTGTACCTGATCCGGGAGCAGTGTAGGGTCAGGCTGTAGAGATAAGGTAGGACATACATTGCCTGATAGCTACGTGTGGTTTTGTAAAGCAGCGGTGGCGAGGTCTGAACAAGCCATATAGCTGGCAAAGGCCGAGGCACATCTACACTGGCATACCAGTACTGCTAATGCTGTGTAGGAGACGGGGTCATGGCTTGGCTCTGGTGGTTTGGGTCGTGGAGCCCAGGTCCATCTGCTGGGCCTCTCATATCTCTGCTGTGTGAATCTCCCCAGGAAGGCCCTGCACCCGGCATTCAAGGCAAAGCGCTTCTGTAAGGCTCATGCCAAGGCAATTCGGAAGGTCGTCTTGGGACTCCTTTGTGTAGGTGAGGTCTCCTCAGTGCTGAGGCCCTGCTTCTGCAGCCCTCGGCTGGTCACGCTCCGAGTCTCCAACGCCATCATCTGCCTGGAGGYCATACCTGTTCTCACCAGCCCTGTTTTCTCCTCTCTCACCTCACCACTCCTGTTCTATGAGCACTGCCTGCACCCTCCAATCCTCTTGCCCTTTCTCCCCCTACCCAGAGAGTTTGATGTTCCTCTTCTCTTCATATATACCCCCAAACAGCTGAGACGTTGTCTCGAATGAGCCTGGCTGCTGGGGTGGGGGGCTCCCTAAAGCCTCCCTACGTGCAGATGGGGGCCCTACAGGAGGCCAGGGAAGGAGGTCTGGAGAGAAGCGGACATCAGCACTGTTAGTGTTGTGATCCCACGGTCCTGCCGTTGCTGACTCCCAACGTATCTTCCCCAGCCTACCTGTGCTACTTTGCTGCAGCCTGTTGGCTCAACTTCCAGCGAGCCCTCGCCTTGGTGGTTCTGACTGCTCTGGTTGTCCTCTTCACGTGCTGGAGTCTCTTTCAGAAGCACTGCGGGGCAAAGGTATTGCAGCTCCTCAGGCCCTGTCGGAAATGCTTCCAAAAGTCCTGGCCGTGGCTGAAATGGTGAGTCAGGAAGAGACAGGGCCACAACTGCCCCCAGGCCTGGAACCACAGTYTCGGGGCTTCCCAGCTGGGCTGCCATGGCCAACAGCTCTTGGGCACTTGCCCTGTACTGTGCAGGCACCTTGTGAATGATGAGRCCTGCCCAGCCTGGGGACAACACTACAAGTGGTGGCAAAAATGACTTACTGCCAACCCCTTGGCCTCAGTATCTCCATTATGGGAGGTTCAGCCAAAGAGCAAGTGTGGTGGCAATTTGCATCGCTCAATTATGCCTAACTCTCGGGTTTCAATAGATGTATGGCCCATATGGTGGCATCTCCTGGAGAAATTAGCTCCTGAGCTTGTTCCTTGTTCTCCATGGGGACATCCCCTCTGTGACACGCCTTGGGATTTCTTTTGCAGGCTGCTATGTGTGGTCCTCCTGGGCGGGCTGGTCACGTGGCTGGTTTTGGACACTGGCAGAAATCCAAAGCAGCTCATCTCATTGGCTGGTTTCTGCTTTTTCGTTCTGGTCCTGTTTGCCTGCTCGAAGCACCACGGCGCAGTAAGCATGTCGGATGTGGCTTTAGCCTTTGCTCTCTTYGCTGACTGTGACTGCCCAGCACCAAAAGCTGAGGGAGAAGCAGGGAAYAAGTGCATCCTGCCTACTGGCGTCCCAGGATCACCCAACATTGGGGCAGAGGAGAAGCCCATGGGTTCCTCAAAGGAAGCAGAGGAGCCAGCAGGGCTCCCGGGCATTGCTAGGAATGGCACAGCCTGCAGAGCAGAGACCAGGCTAAATGGCAGTAGTCCCAAAACCATCGCTCTGCTGTCCTTCTCACTGTTCACCTCAGGGCTCCCTCTTGTTACCTCCATCCTGTTTTGCAGCACTTTCTTCATGCTAGGACAGACCCAGCACCACACCCYGTCTGGAGTTTCAGMCGGGTGGAAGGGCACTTTGGGTGAYTTGGGAAGAAGCAATTGAAGCGATGTCCTATTGACTTCCATCTCAAACCTGCTTGAACATTTCGGGCAATTCTTCCACCTTCTTCCTCCAGATTAGTTAGTGAAGTGCAGGTTTTGCTCTAGAAAATGTGTAAYAGTAGTCAAACCACTAGAAGATTTCTGTGCTCTTCTCCTGGGTAAGCAYGGTAGGTTGTGTTCCACCAGCCATTTCCCGAGTCCCACCAACTCATTTTCTCCTCCCTTTAGCCATATGCTTGTGGGTTTTTATGACACTTTCTCTGGAAGCATTCCCATGACCATCACTCCGGGCAGTGCGTGATGACGTCTGCCATGCTCAGTTGTTGACTGAGGAAGGAGGCTGGAGATGGAAGTCTGCAGGTCCTGCTAACATCTCAGTCCCCACTCTGCTCTTGATCTCAGGTGTCCTGGAGAGCTGTTTTCTGGGGCCTTGGCCTGGAGTTTTTGCTTGGACTCTTCATCATCCGAACAACCCCTGGCATCCAAGCATTCCAGTGGCTGGGTGACCAGGTCCAGGTACTGTCCGTCTGCTCAYTCCATCCTGTGCTTGCGCCCTTTAAGTAGCTGCCCAGGAATCTGCAAGGAGAGCTAGGATGGCGTTGGGTTAAGAAGCTGCAGGTACCTCACACTCAAAACAGAGGCTGTGTTTGGGGCTGGAGAAAAGCAAAGCCATCTCTTTTCTGGTTTTGTACAAGACCTCAGACCTTTAGGTGCAGTGTCCTTTGTGGCTTGGAGGAATGTCCCATGGCCTAGAGACAGCCCACCAATATCCCCAGCTTAGGTTTCATGAGGCCTTTATCCGTTGGGGCAATGAACTGACCTGAGGGATTTGGGCAGGAGGACCCTGCTATTTAGAAGTGAGATATCAGGGAAAAAGCTAATGGAGATTATTTGTCCTGCTGTGTAACAACTCCGTTTGCAGGTTTTCCTGGGTTACACCACAGCTGGCTCCAGCTTTGTCTTTGGGAACACGCTCATTGAAGACATCTTTGCCTTTCAGGTCAGTTTGAGGAATGGGATATAGGGAGGGAAAGGGGAGCCCAGTTTTCTTCCAGTTTACTTGTCAGGGGAGCATGGAACTGGATGCAACTATGGCTGCTGGCCCTGATCTCAAATAGCACCTGGACAGGTGTCCTTCGGCCATGGATCTCCTTGGGCCCTGGGAAATTTGCACTGAGAACTGACCCTCGACACCCCTGCCCGGCATCATGCCCAGTACAGTGGTACAACAAGTGCACAGGCTGGTCCATGCCCTGTGCTGCTCAGCAAAACAGCAGCATGCCCAGCTTAAGGAGTAGAAAACCCTGGTCCCCAAGTGTGTTCAGATGTGCTGCTCAGCTCCTCTTTAATCCTGTGCCCTGGTGCCTTGYCCTCAGGCTCTGCCCATCATCGTTTTCTTCAGCTGTGTCATGTCCATCCTCTACTACCTTGGTGTCATGCAGTGGCTCATTCTCAAGGTAGGGCCTCACACCGGACTTCGACATGATGGTGGGAAGGGGAAGGATCTGGCGCTTTCTCTAACTACCCTGCTCAGCTGGGGAGTATCCCATGAAAATTGTGGTGGTGCTAGTGTGGGTTGATTTGCCTTGYTAAAATGATAGACACAAAATCGCTCTTTCTTGCACGTCTTCCTGAGAAAGCCAAGCCCTTGGGTTGATGTTGCTCTCAGTCTGTGGATCTTGATGGTGCCACGCGCTCTTTACCGAGGTCACCTCTGTGCAGCTTGGTGAGGGCAGGATGGAGAGCTGGCCGCTGCCCCGCTCCTCAGGAGAGCACAGCAGCAGCTTTTAGAAGCTGGTGGCTTTGTCTTTCCACAGATCTCCTGGTTGCTTCAGGTCTCGATGGGCACCACTGCCACTGAGACCCTGAGTGTGGCAGGGAATATTTTTGTGGGACAGGTAAGCAAGCTGGGGAAGAGATGCATCTCTTTAGCTCTTGCAGCTGAGCCTGCCACAGAGCGAGGGCCTTCCCCTCACTTCCCTGGAGACCTGCAGCCCCGTGTGGCCCTCCCTTGAGGGGTTTCTCTCTTGCAGACTGAGTCCCCGTTGCTCATCCGTCCGTATCTCGCAGATATGACCAACTCAGAAATCCACGCTGTGATGACCGGTGGCTTTTCCACCATAGCGGGCAGTGTGATGGGAGCCTACATTTCATTCGGGGTGAGTGCATGAGTAAGCTGGCTCATGCCACATATGTCCTCTTCTTGGGAGCATCCATGGGTACATCTGGGGTCTATCCATGTCCAGCCTCACCTTTGCTGGCCTGGCAAAAAATGGATCTTCCTACTGCTCCAAAGGAATTGCCCTGGTACCCYCATTGCATGTTCTTGTTCAGAGATCTACACAAGTCTTATAATCAGATCACAGAATATTTTGATCTGGAAGGACCCTCTGAGGGTCTCTGCTCCTGCCTTCCCAGAGCAGAGCTCCTGGCAAAACCTGAGCAGGGTGGTCCTGGTGGTGAACATCCCCCTGGATGGAGATCCCCTCTAGCACCCTGATGTACTGCATGGCTGCCCCAGTTTCCTTATATCCAACTGGTATTTCCCTACTGCAGCCTGCACCATTGCCTCTCCTTTCACTGAGCGCCTCTGAGAAGCGTCTGGCTTGGTCTTCTCTGCAGCCCACTTTTAGGTATTTAATGCCAGATAGGACTTTCTTCCCCTTCCTCCAGATAAACAAGCCCAGCTCCTTCAGCATCTCCTTGGAGATCCCATTTGGAATCCTTTGCTGAATTCTCTCCAGCTCATCACTCTGTCAAAACTGGTCACAGTATCCTGATGTGCCCTCATAAGGACTCCATAATGAGGCATAAACCTTCCCCTCAACCTGCTGGCAGGGATCCTGCTAATTAAACATTAATTATCTCTTTAAACAGAAAGCTAAGGGTGAAAGATCAGGGAAATAAGACATAAACACTCAGAAGGCAGGGGAGGGATGAGAAGAGGCTGTTACCGTAATACTCCGTTCCTGCTGGAAGGTTGGATGTTCGTCAGCAGGTAAAAGTTCGCAAGGTTGCACAAACTGTTGCTCTGATAGTGATAAAAAGGGACAAGGCAGGAACAGGAATCACTGAGATGAGGTCAAAGAGCAAGAGAGATGAATGTCTCCGTGCTGGCCATGGCTCCAGCAATGCCTTCGCTCAGGCAGGTTGCCCTTGGCGCTGCGAATAGCCAAGGTGGGATCCCGCCCTGCTCAGGCAGCCGAGCAAAGGGAGAGCCTTGGAGCRCTCCGAGCCTTGCTGGCCAACAGCAGCCCTGTTGCAGGGGTGGCACGTCAGGCAGGGCGGCCTCGCGCCGAGGCGCCAGGCCTGAGCGCGGGCTCTGCGCGTTGCAGATAGACGCGGGATCGCTGATCGCAGCCTCCGTGATGGCCGCGCCCTGTGCTCTGGCCATGTCCAAGCTCGTCTATCCCGAAGTYGAAGAGTCCAAGTACAAGGGCAAAGAAAACATCCGCCTTTCCTGTGGGTGAGTGGGGCAGAGGGGAGAAGCAGTGGGGCTGATGGACAGGCGGGGAAGCTGCGGAAACAATCTCGGGGTGGGTACAGGGGCCATGAGCAACCATGAGGTTGGGCAGGCCTGTGTCACGTGCAGASAGTGCGGTACATCCAGAGCCCAAGAGCTGAGCTTGTGGGGGGGACGCCTGGCCTTATGAACCCCTCAGGCTCCTTTGCCTTGCAGGGAGGAGCGGAACATCTTGGAAGCTGCCAGCAACGGGGCTGCTGCCTCCGTGGGGCTCGTGGCTAACATCGCGGCCAACCTCATCGCCTTCTTGGCAGTGCTGGAGTTTATCAATGCCGCGTTGCGCTGGCTTGGGGAGATGGTGGACATCGAGGGGCTCTCCTTCCAGGTAGCCACCACCGACCACGAAGGCAGGCCATGGTCCTCACCCTGCCACATCCTCTGTGGTGTCTTTCCATCCCTACTGTTACCCGCTGCCTCAGTAGACTGCCAAGACGCCTTCATGCTCAGCATTCACCTTGTTGGGTAGCAGGCAGCAACCAAGTTGGGAGCTATGCAGATGTTCAGCTCTGAGATAACTCTCTTCTGGGATGCCCTTCCAGGTGATCTGCTCCTACGTCCTCATGCCAGTGGCCTTTCTCATGGGGGCAGACTGGGCTGACTCACCGCTGGTGGCCGAGCTCTTGGGGATCAAGATCTTCTTGAACGAATTTGTGGCATACCAGCAGCTGGCCGTGTACAAGAAGAACCGTCTGGCAGGCCTGGAGGAGTGGGATGGCAACCGGAAGCAGTGGATATCTGTGAGAGGCTGGGGTGGTGGCTGGTGAAATGGGTGCAGGRGGATGATTGCGTTGGGGTGGGAGAGCAGCTCTGGCCAGCCATTGTGGCTGGTGGGTTCCTAGTCATCATGAAGCAATCCGTGAAGCCTTCTTCCATTTCTCCAGTGGGGCAGATCATCTTTCCATACCCTCTGTGTTCTTGGCTCAACCTCTCCTTCAGGCAAGTTAGCCCAAGGCCAACACGTGGCTCCCCCAAAAGTCTGGAGGAGAAAGGGAAAGTCACAGGGAGACTCATCTCCATCCTGCCCAACTGGGCCGGGAGCTACAGCATGGTGCTGAGCTCAGCTGCGGGTGCTGTGGGCCTTCTGGGGCTGGTGCTGTGCTGAGATGACCACCCGCTGCTGCTGTGCTCTGCAGGAGCGAGCTGAGAGCATCACCACCTTTGCACTCTGTGGATTCGCCAACTTCAGYTCCATTGGGATCATGCTGGGAGGCCTGAGTGAGTACAAACCACATCCTGGGTGCAACCTGTGTCCAGGGTCCAGAGCGTGGGGCAGTGGGATCCYGGGCCCAGGGCTGCCCGCGGCGGGAGGCACGTGCTGCCCCCAAAGGTGAAGGCCACAGCACGACTCATGAGCCCGGGTGCTGCAAGCCATCGAGGAGAAGGGCAGTGCCACCCGTGCCGACAGCCCCAGGGCATCTGATCAACAYGCAGGGGTGCAGGATGCATCACGCACCAGAGGGACACCCCTCCTTTGGCAGCTGCTCCCAGCTCRGAGCAGAGCGAGGACGAGGGTCCAGCTCGCTGTCCGCTCTGCCCCCCGCAGCCTCCATGGTACCCCAGCGCAAGAGTGACCTCGCTTCCGCYGTCCTGCGAGCCCTCTTCACCGGCATCTGCGTCTCCATGCTCAACGCGTGCCTGGCAGGTGGGTCCTTGCTCSCTGCTGTGCAGCCCCCGGGGGAAGCCAGGAGTCAAGAAAGGGCTGGGAAGGGGCAGGCAGAGGGGTGAAACTCCCTGTAAATGCATGTGATGGCATGGGGAAGGTTCCCCTGCCCTTCCCATGGCTCTGCCAGGGCCTCCAAACCACCATCTCCCTCCACAATTCTGCAGGGGCTCCTCACCCTCTTCAGAGCCTGGATCACAATATTTTGAGAGTGGGTGTTTGTGGTACTGCAAGATGCTGCCAGGAGCCCCCTGAAGCTGCTAGTGATGGGGATGTCCAGGTGTGGGATACAGAATTCCTAAGCACAGAATTCCTAAGCGTGGATTGGATACAGAATTTTCAAACATGGTCCAAGAGCCCTAAGCACAAGGTCCTGTCCCCTAGGCCTCCTTTACGTGCCAAGAGAGGTGACCGACTGCGTGACCTTCCTCAACACCACCAACTTCAGCTCTACCAGCTACCCCACGTACACATGCTGCAAGCAGCTCTTTGCCAGGTGGGTGTACGGCCAGGCTGCTCCCGTGTGGGGATCCACATGTGCTAGGGTTCCAGCCACAGGTGCATGGTGGACTCTGCAGCTTGTCCAGCCATCCCATCGCCTTCACCCTCACGCCCCGCAGCTCCGTGGCACCACCTGGCTGGCACTCGGCACCCGCCGGGATGGCACCGGGAATGGGCAGCCTGCCCTAAGGATTCAAATCGATGGCTTTGGGGTGGAGGCGCTGACGCTTGTCCTGACTGTGTCTCTCTCTCCTTCCAGCTCAGTGCTTGGGGAGAACGGGACCCTTTCCTTCTCGGGGGCCTGGGCAGGCGTGGAGGAGAGTGTGCCCTGCCTGATCCAGTGCTGTGGACACTACAACCACACGGTTTGCCCAGGGTGAGCCCGGATTGCTGCAGCACCCCAAGGCACAGGCAGCTGCCTGCACCAGGCAAAGGGCCTGCAAGCACCGACGTCTACCCGGCCTGCCCCCAAAGGCACAGAAATCCCAGCACAGCCCCATGCATCTGTATTTCTCCTCTGCGCCCCACGGGTGCCAGGTAGTACCATGAGCCTTRCAACCCCCACGTAGGTGCTGGCCCTGCAGATGGAGGCAACAGCTCCCCAATAAACCCTGCAAATGTCCCTGCGCTCGCCATGAASCCCCTGTGCTGCTCTCCAGCACCCGACCGTGCCGTCTTGCAGAGGACAGGATGGGGGGCACTTTGCTTGGGCTGTCCTCTGCAACTGGAGCTCTCCACAGCTGATATTTGCTGCAGACCTCGCGAGCTGAGCCCCAGCCAGCTGCTGCCTTCAGGAACTGGTCCCCACCACTCTCTTCTCCCCAAGGGCTAGAGCCGTTCCTGGTAGAGCCATCCCACAGGGAGCTGTGGCGTCTTTCCCGCAGGGACCACAGCACAGGGAAACAGACCAGTCCTTCTCACTTTATTGCACTCGAGCACAACCGTTTGCCAACGTGGCCGTGTGCGTACGTCGTTTTTACGACCTGACGGCAAGCACCAGGGCCCCGGAGCAACGACCCCGAGCCATCCCCTCCTGTGCTTGGCTGCCGTAAGCCACGTTTGGGACAGGACACCAGTGCCCGCATGGTTCGTGCTGTCAGGCACCGGACCCCATCCTCCAGAGCCCTAGAGAAGAGGAGGCTCCGCAGTGAGACCGGAGCAGGTAGAGCTGGGACAGGAGCTCGTGGCAAGCGCTGCCCATCGCCATGCTCTGCTGGCTGCGGTGCACCTTGAAGAGCTGAGGGGTTGGAGGGAGGCTCGGGGCGCTTCGCTCTCCAGCCCGAGCACCGCTGCCCATCCATCCTGCCAGGGCCAAGAGGCGTAAGTCTCAGAGCTGGCAGCCACCCTTCCACGGCGGCATGGCCTCGTGCCTTATGGAGGTGGTGCCAAGCAAGGGTGACCAGCTGGTGCTACGTGGCAAACAGGCACGGGGTGGCAAGACCCTGCTGTGTGTGCCACAGCAGCCCTTGGTGTGCAGGGCTCGTGGGTGCCCTGTGTGAGGTAGAGCAGCCTTGCGGTGGCAGGACTGGCACCCCTAGGCAGCCTCCCCGGCCTCAGCATCCACCTGGCAAGGGTGCTGGGACCTCACCATGCTTGCCCCAGGGTGCAGGAGGAAGCTGGGCGGGCAGAGGGAGGCCAGGGTGCAAACCCCTGCTGCCATCGGCCACCAGCAGCAACACGAGCGTCCTCCCRCGTGGCACGATCCCCAAAAGGACGRCAGCAAAGARGCACAAGAGCCGCAGCTCGCTGCTAAGACCAAGTGCAGGCTCTTGTGGCGCTTTGCTGGGGCCAACGGCRTCGGCCCTGTTGGGCTTCAGGGCCGTGACACGGGGGTCCAGCAGAGTGTGTGATGCGGTGGCTTCGCTAGCAGGGATAGGTGCAGTGGCACGTGCAGGGGCAGCACAAAGGGAGGCAGAAGAGCCCAGGCTGCCTGACACCGTGGCGAGCGCTGGGGACACTGCCAGCACCAGGGCCCTGTGGATGAGCTCAGCACAGGCAAAGCCCGGGGAGCGAGGCCTGACCCGTGCTGGGCTTAAGAAAGTTAAAGAGGGGCTAGAGGGACAAGCAAGCCCCRGCACACAGGGCTGTGCAGCTCCCCCAGGCTCCACATACGTTAAAGAGGTAACGGAGACGGTGGCTGGGGGCCGGCGCCGTGGGCGCCCCCAGCTCTGAACGCAGCCGGGTTTCGCTAGCACAGCACACACAACACAAACGCTACGAGCCGGGGCAGGGGCTGCAGGAAGGCGGGCGGCGGCTGCCCCTTCCCGTCTCCCCCTTCCCGACGGGCCGCGCGCGTCCACGCTGCCGCCCGGCCCCGTGGCCTCGGGGCTGGAGTGGAGAGTCCCAACCGAGGCGGCTCTGGCTACTGAGGGTGGCTGGGCTTGCCGTTCTCTGCAGCCCGGTGTTTGGAGGCTGCCTGGGCCTCCGCTGCTTCACCGCCTTTCCGAGAGCTCTTGGGGCTCACAGAGGCCTTGCGGGTGCCCTGGGGGCTCGACAGGCCCTTCTTTGGAAGCTGGGGGCTGGACTGGGTAGACTTCCTGCCYGTGGACGGGCTCTTGGAGCCCTTGGGCTTGACCGGCTCCAGAGTCTTCAGGCCCAGGACRGCGCAGTAGTGGTTGCACTGGTGAGTTGCTGCGAATTGCTCCAACAGGGACGGGAAGCAGCTTTCCTTCAGGCCCTGGTACCTGTCAATACAGCCACACTCAGCCCTGGCTCACGCAAGACCTCCCGCTCGCCTGGTTCTGCAGCCCCAGCAGCTCTGTGGGCCAGGAGGGACTCGAGGCCCCAGGCCTGGTGTTCCCGAGCTCCTGGCCGCTGGCTCGTGAAGATGGAGCTCACCACCGCGCTGCTTCTTTTGGCCACAAGCAGCAGCGCAGCAGACAGACAGCCTGGGCTGCCCCGGGGCAGCAGCAGGAGCGTCACTCACCCTTTCAGATTGGTAGCTATCCTCACATTGGTCACCTTCCATCCCACTCCTGCAATGAAAGACAGAACAACCAGTCTATGCCTAGGCGAGGATGCTGGGCACCAACCCCAGCATCCCCTGGAGCGAGGACGAGCTCCTCATGGCACACGGGAATCCTCCTCGCCACAGGAATTTGACAGGAKGTCCCATTACCTTCCATGTCCGTCACGAGGATGTTTCCATTTGTCCACTGGTAGACCCAGTGCTGGAAGGTGCAGCACTTGAGCACAACCTCCGAGGTGCCCCTTGCCACCAGGCTGCCATCTCTCTCGGTGACACAGTACTGCTCGCAGGGGCCCCCCAGGTCCTCCTCCGCCGTGGCGTAAGGGATGTTGTTAGCCGGTCGATAAATCAGGTACAGAGGAATTATCCTGCAAAGCACCACGCCGTTGGGGTTAGCACCAGCTGACAAGCTCTCCCACCTCAGCAGAGGGGACTTCTTCAAACATGGTCTTTGCCACCTCTGCCAGTGTCAGAAATCAGCTCGGCAGTCCCTGCACCCTTCCTACCCCCAACACAACTAAACTTCTTTAGCTAAACTCCTAAACTTCTTTACGTGCCCTGGCGTTGGGTTCTTCCCTTGGGCTCGATGCCCCGTAGGAAGGGGGAAGAACACACGACCCTTTGGGATCACTKCTGTGGGGAGCCCTCCCCACCGTGCAGCTGCTTTGCCCTGCGACCATGCCAACAGAGTCACTGCATCCCACTTACTCAGGCACCGCTCCAAAATCAGGAACGGCTCGTGTCTCCGCAGCAAAGATCTTGCAGTACTCTCGGCTGGAGTTCTGGATTTTGCATTCCTGGGAATTCAAGCAAAAGAGTCAGAGCCTTTTCCTGCATCACATCCCACATCACAGAGGCAGCCAGTGCCCAAGCCTCCCCGGGACTCCCTGCCACATCCCCTGGTAGCCCTGCTGGTCTGTTCCCTGTCCTGGCACTCAAAGGACAAGTGACAGGAATCCTACAAGCAGCTCTGTGTTGCTCCGAGGAAGGAGGTGGAGTGAGGAACAACCTGACTCAGCCCACCCAGAGCATTTGAAAAGCTGAAGGAAATACATAAGAAACAGAGCCAAGGACTATGGCTCAGTCAGACAGTGAAGGAGTGGAGGAGATAAGGGCAGGGCACCCAGAACAAGGGGAGCGGCCCGCAGTGCCCACCTGGATGGTGATGTCGTAGTTCTTCTCGATGAGGCTGTTCTCATTCTTGGTCCCAAAGACAATGAAATTGTGCACTTTGATGACGCAGGTCCGGCCRGACTCAAAGACAGGCTCCAGGCCGTAGATGGCCCTGGCGCGGCAGGCTTTGCGCAGGAAGCCGGCACCCACTTCCATGTCCTCGCTCACAACACGCCCAAAGAACTTGTCCCCCCAGTAGCCCGAGTCAGCCAAGCCTTTYGCAAACACCATCGGCGTCATCTCGATCTCCTCACCAACTGGTGGAGGGAAGAGCTGGTGAGCAGGGACACGGCAAGTGCGTCCTGCCCCTGCCCCTGCGTCCACGCAGCAAGAGGTGGTGGCCGCGGCAGCGCTCGCAGCTCGTCAGCAGGTCACCCTTACCTTCAATCTCTTCCCGCAAGATAAATCCTGACAGCACTGGAGGAGACAGAAGGCAGGAGAGCATTCAGGGTCCTGTTAGGATCCCACCCTGCCCCAAGGCCCATTGCACTTTCATGTGAACGGATCGCACAGGAAACATCCTGAATCATTCATAAATTCCTAAGGACAAGCCTGGCTTGCCCATCATCTTCTGCTCTGCTTGAGATCTGGTTTTGCTGCCTCGAAGGGTTCTTGCCCGGGCTCACTGCACACCCCATGGTCATTAGGGTTGCCTTCTTCCTGAGGCYAAAGCCAGGCTCTCCAGCCCAAATYTGTGCCCTCTGCCACTACACTTRCCCTCACACTGCCCCAGGGAGACACAATCCCAAGGTGGGATTCATCACTGGGAGGTCTGATTAGACTCATACCTTGGAGACAGGACTCACTGAGCTCCCCATCAGAAGCCAACACTAAGACCTTTCCATGGGTCTTTGTGCCACCCCTCTGCACACTCCAGAGACCAGGATTGCTGCCCAACTTGCTAAGGGCTCCTCACCTTCTGGGCTGAGCAGAAAATCAGTGGAGTCGGTGCCGTACTCGTTGCTGATCACACACTGGTAGACCCCGCAGTCCTTCTGGGATGCCTGCACAATGGCCAAGGCTGCCTGGCCCTCGTCACCAGCACTGTGAGAAACCAGAGCATCATGTCAGCATCCAGCATCAACTGGAAAATGGCTAGAAAGAAAGCAAGGTTTGAGTTCAACCTCTGCCCACCTCAAGGCTCTGCTCTTCAAAGCATCAGCCTCCAGACTATAGACAGACTCTGGATGGAGTATCAACAGGAGAAGGGCAGCCATTCCCCATCCAGGCATTCCCTCCCTCCTCAAGCACTGTGATTACAGAGCTCACAACAGCCCACGGCACGCAAGGATCTTCCCACACAGCCTCAACAGAAGAGGCACCTCCAGAGCAGTAAACATGAGGACCCGAGCTGTATTTAACACACAAACCCAGGGCTACACACCAAGACTGGAAGACAGCAGAGCTGGCAGCTTACCTCCTTCGGGTTTCTGCCACAGGGATCTCGTCCTTGTACCACATCAGCTTAGAATCACTCAAAATATTGAAGAACTGGCACCAAAGTTTCAGGTTTCCCGATGCATCGGAAAATTGTTCTGCCCTGATCTTACGAATCACCTGTGGAGCTAAGGGTGCAAAGAGACTGATGGTGAGATACACAGTGCTAGTCACAGCTGCAGGGACAAGCTAGCCGACCCCAACACTTTTGCTTAGGATTTGGTGCCACATGGACCTTGCACACTCTGGTATGGCATTACCTTGCCCAAAAAAGGTCTCAGAGCCCTATTTGGATAAATACAATGGGATAAAGGTGGTACAAATAAATTCAGCAGYGCAGCATGGAACTACCAGGTTGGACCCTGTAAGAGGCAATGAAGAAAAAAAGGAACGTAGAGGAAACGCAGAATGCGACACTGAATGCAACGTTTACTCACTCAAGTAAGGATTTGTCAAGGTTAGTGACAATGCTTGTGAAAATACTGATTTCTGTGAGAGTATTKTGTACCTCCCACAAGCATCCCAGCACCCTGGCTGCCCCTCTCCTGATCCTGTGTCACCAGCGATCCAACTCATATTGACCATGGAAGTGGAAAACAAGCACACAACCTACTCACCCCCACTGGATCCCTAACCAGCATGAGACAGGGCAAGGACCAAGACAGACAGTCCAAGAACAAGAGTGTTAAGTAATTCCTTTGGACGGGAAGTCCAGACTGTGTTGACAGTCAGTATCAGCACTACCTTCTCCAGCCTTCCTCGGTCATCCCTGCAGAAGGGCACCACAGAGCCTGGTGGTTTCTCTGCAGTGCTCATGCTGCTCCTGGGCTTCAGATATAAGCTCTCTCTCTAGTCCATCCTACCTTCCTATATCTGACTCTGCAAATATTTGCTGCAAACTTTTGACTTTCCAGCAGCTAAAGGCCAATGATGAAAATCCTGCAAATGCACAAAGTTCACGTGGCCCCAGCTSGTTCTCATAGAGGGCTCTGTTCAGAAGACCATGTTGGTTGGCCAGGCTCCCTTTGTAGGCAACAGGGAAACACACTCCTACAACCCAGTTCATCTGGCTATTCAGGGTCCAAGGCTGGGACTTATCTCTTTTCTTACCTTTAAATGGGTTACTTTCTTTCTTAGACTCTGCCGGTTGTACTTCTGGCTTAGCCTCTTCAGGGACTTCACGGTCACTGCTACTGTCACCTGCGGGCTCCTCATACAGCTTAGGGACCTCCAAGGTGGCCATCTTTCTCATGAGGGTTGGTGAGCGCTGCTCTGCAGGAGGAGCTGGAGCCAGGACAGGGGTTTGCAGCAGGGCTGCGTTCTTCCTGGATTGCCGTGGAGAAGCAGTAGGGCTTCTCATAAGCCCTTGGCTCTCTGTGCTTGCATCCTCTTCGTCCCCAACCTGCTTGGCTTTTGGCAGGTATATTTTGCGTCGCGCCCCAGAAGCAAGTTCCTCTGGGGTGGCACAAGGTAGCGTCGCGAGAGGGTCCCCATGGCTCTCTCTCTCACGGCTCGCTGGATGCAAATCAGAAGCAGCATGAGGAGACTGCCCTGCTCCTGCTGTGGGCATTCCGCCCACCACGATGGAGGGCACGGAGAGCTGGAGTGGCCTCTCTGCTTCGGGGGCTACCCTGCTGCGTCTCTTGGGSGGCACAGGCCTGCTAGCCAGCATCTCCTTGCTCGTCATGAATTCCTCATTGATCATACCCGTGATTCGCCTGGATGTCCTGGGAGTCAGAAGTAAGTTTTCCGCTGTCTGGAAGAGCTGATTGTTTTGCACCTTCTCCAGAACTCTCCTCGAGGTTCGGGGACTCAGGCCTGCAATGCCRATTTCTGGGAGCGCTGCTTCCTCCACAGCAGGCTGCTCCTCTTCACGGGGGCCAGCGTCCTCTTTTGTGACCTCCTTACTGCTATCGGACATTTTCAAAAGCAGCAGTAGATAGTTCTTTAAGGAAGTCACAAGGTTCTTGTGTTGTATCTTCTCCTCCAGAGATACCTCCTGAGGTTTCTCAGGGCTTGGCAAAACCAGCGGTACTTGTGGCTGGACCTCAGGGACTCCTCCAGAAGTGCCTGATGGTGCTGCCGGCTCCTGGCTGGAAGCTGCAGTTCTTTGCTCTCCTCCTTCCTTTCTCTGAGGTTCCACAAGCAGCGGCTGGGCGCTCTCCTCCTSTGCAGACCTCACTGGAAACTCCACCTGCAAAGCAGATTCGTCTGCCATTTTCACTTCCATTTCTTGGCTCACATGTGGCAGCAGCGGGGCTCCAGCTGGGAGTCCTCCTGCTGCAGCCTCTTCCCCGGGGCTGCTCTGAGGTGCAGCCGGTGCTTCCCGCGGCACCAACATCCCCGCGGCAGGAGCGGGAGGCGGCTCCTCCTCGGAAGCTAGGAGCGAAATGGGAGCTGGCATTTCAGTGTCCTGAGGCACCAAAGGCATCCCCGCCAGCTCCCCAACGGCAGCCTCGGGAGATGGCTCTGCTGCTGCTGCTGCTGCTGCTGCTGCTGTGCAGCTCTCGGCCCTAGGAGACGGCTCTGCTGCCGCCGCCGCTGCTGCACCCCTCTCTTCAGCCCCTGCCTGCTGCTGGCTCCCAGGCAGTGGTGCTGCTGCCTCTTTGCTCTCCCCACCCTTTATTGCCGTCGGATGGGCACTTTGCTCCAGAGGAATATCATCTCCAGGCGCTGGAGCGCTCGGCAGGTTTAGTAATGGCTCTCTTTCCACTTGGCTCTTGTTCTCTTCGTTCAACAGTCCCCGCTGGGTTTCTCCGCCTTCGGGAGTCTGGGAATGGCCTTCTGCTTGTTTCCAAAAGGCAGGGAGCTCTTCGCTGGGCTCTGCGTGGTCAGGAGCAGGAGCCAGTGGCCTTGGTGGTTCTTGAGGCCTCAGCTCAGGGCTTGTCCTTTCTCCAGACTCTCTGGTCTCCTGGCTGATGGGTGGCTCTTTCCTGAACTCCTCGCACGTGCTGGCTTGCTCAGCAGTGTCTAATGCTGGACTGGGCGCTGGATGTTTGAAGTCATTAGCAGACTGTGCTCCCACCGYGACCTAGTAGAAGAAATAAAGTACAAATGGAGAAGGAGCACTACTGCCCACCTCCACGTAGCAGTGCTTATAGTTCCTCTACCCTGCACTAGAGCGCTTGGCCGCTCTTTGAATCTGAAGCATCAGTTATTCTAACTCGGCATCTCCGACATTCATGAACCTCCGAGGCCCTCGTGGCTTCGCCAGTGTTTGTGGTGGTGGGTCCCACAGCTCTCACATGACATAAAGCAGTTTTTCATTTAACCGGTTCCAATTCCACTGTCTTTCAACATCTTGGTTGTGCACAACAGGGCAGGCTGCTCTACCTCCCCAACATCTTCAACCCCTTTTAATTTGATCTSCTCCAACACAGCTCCGTCTCAAGCAGCAAACCTTTCCCTGTTTTCACCAGCCACTGTGGAGGCCTGGTCTAATTTTCGTGCTCTTGTTTAAGACTTGGATGTCCCCCTAGCCTATATCTGCAATCTTCATCTTGAGATGGTGTGACCAGCACGTCACACAGTCTCCAGATGAGGTCACCCAAATGATTTATAGCGACATTGTACACYGTAACATTATCTGTGCTATTCGGCCGTCCCGTTTCTTTGATATCCTGAAAGCTCAAATGTTTCCGACTACAGTTTGSCCCGGGAGACATTTCAATAAGCTGCCCACCGTGATGGCCGAGCTTCATCCTGAGGAGATCAGGTGAAATCATTCAGCCAAGGGGCACTACCTGGTTTTGTAGGGGGAGGCTCAGGGGAGGCAGTGATTCTGGTCAGAYATGCTGTACTTGAGGGATGCTCAGACAGCAACATCAGGACAACTGCTCCAGGAGTGACACACATATGGGAAAGGTTCCCCTTCCCCTAAGCAAGAGAGGCAGAAGGTTCTGCCCCCCAGATATTCTGCTGCTGAACTTTCTCTCCTAAGGMTCTCTGTCTTAAGCTTCATGCCTAGCTTGGGTCAAGAACAGGAAAGATAACACTAGACTCTCAACGAGCCCTGATGGATGGAGGGATGTGGCAGAAAGGTAGGTTTCACATAAGGAAACCGCCCCGGGGGGAGTTCTCAGTATCTGGTCTTCAGTGTCACGGAAAGGGATGRGGGTGGACACAGCCCAGCCCAAGAGTATGTCCAGGTCCAGGCCCTTCTGTCCACGGAAAAGCAGCTTAGCACCACAGCACCCAAAGGGACAGGAAACTGGAGAGGCTGGCAGTTCACCGGATCCATTCCACACAAAAAGCCATCTCTACGGGACAGTCTATGGGACTCAATGAGAACATATCTCAAGCTGAAGAGGACTTGAGGATGAAGGCAAATTTGCTTAGCATGAGCRAAGGAACTAAAGCTTATTCAGTAAAGCAACTGCAAAACCACCAGACTAGAGGCATAAAGAATTAGAATAAAAACACCCATTTCCAAACCGTGCATGACATACATCAAGAATGATCTTGATCCTAACCCAGTTGCACCCCTGTGTATGTGAAGTTTAGACCCCGGCACTTTGCAGAGACCTTCTGCAATGGATAAGCCCAGATCAAAAGAGAAGTCCTGAACACAAGGTACCAAAGCCAGAACAGCACTAAAGCTACGGCCCTTTCTGGTTGAGGAAAAAGATYAAAGAAGAAAAGCAGCCCTAGCCTAGCTAGTGTAGACCAACAAGCCCTGCATTCCCAAAGAGCAAGTGTCATGAAAACGTGAGAGAAAAGGGGGAAAAAACTTGCTTTTTGCACAGTCTTGTGTGCTCAGAGAGAATTTACGCCGCAGTGTGTGATGGTAACGGGTCATGTTAAAGCAGGGCTCGGAGTGCTGCACTGCAAGGAGCCCAGCACCCAGACACGCTTGGTTTATTGTAAAACATGATAGGTTGCTTCCCAGTAATTGCTGCACCTATCTATGGCTGCACAGCTAGGAAGAAATCTAGGAAAGAAAGAGGAAATTCCTTCGCTGGAGTAATTCTCTCACCTTATAGTCCCTGCTCTCACTTTGTGGATGTTTTTCCATTCTCGAGTATTGTGTTACATGCCAGGGGAAAGATCCACAGGAGAGATGTGCTGTGCCCKGAGTGCTCCTCTGACAGCTTTGGTCTTTACGGAAAGAAACCTACTGATACTCAAACACGACATCCTGACCGCACATGTGAATGGGACTTGAGAATCCTTCACCACGGCGGGGGCCATTAACAAAAAGGAAAAAAAAAGAGGAAAAACAAGGGGCGAGAGGGACGGACAAAATTCTAGACCGCTAGCTTCCAGCCTCCTATTTTTATGGAAAAAGCTTCAGGTTAAGGGCCAAAAATAGACATTGATGAAAAGATGCGGTGAGAGTCAGCAGCAGGTGCAGCGCTCTGGCTCCGCATCCCCGCGGCACGTCTTGCGGCGGCCTTTTTCCAACGGCCCAAGAGCCAACAAGGAGAAAAGCAGCAGCCGCAGCCGCCCGGATCTACTGTACACACGTTGAGGTTGAGCTGCAAACAGCGCCCAGCGCCCTGCCTCGCGCGTGGCACACGTGGCACACGCGGCACACGCGGCACACGCGGCACTCGTCCGCACGGGGGGCTCTCGTTGAGCGCGGCGGGCTGAAGCGCAGGCTCGGACGCTAACCCGGACAGATGTCACCGGTCTCGCTGCGCCGCACAGCCACCCCCCCCCCCAGCTATAAATAGCCATCCAGCGCTCGCTGCTTAACTGATTTGGAAACATTCTGCATGAGGTCAGCGTGCGGATTAAACAGGAGGGTTCACGGCTCGCCCCGGGCCGCTCGCAGACCAGCTGTTCAGCTGAGGGCCCTCACGCACAGCTCCCCTCTCTACCTCGGCTGACATTTATTCAGGGATGGGGTGTCCGCTTGGAAACGCTGGCTGTCCAGGCGCACGAAGCCCAACAAGCCTTTTGGGGTGGGAAGCTTTTGGCGGGGGAGCGCTCKGAAGTCTCAGCAGCAGCTTCCTTGAGAAGCACGACCCATGCAAAGAGCTGGCACAAATATTTCCCTGGCACAGCCCCTCTCTCGGCTACTACCTGGCCCAGTTACCTGTGGATCAGCAGCCTTGTTTCCCTCCGACTTCAGCTCTTCCTGCTGGCSTTCAGATGAAGCATGTCCTGCCTTCTGCACTTCTGAAGCAGGTGGAATCCTCTCTGCCCGTCTGCTGGTGCCCCCGGGCTGCAGCACGGCCTCATTCATAGCTTCTTCCGAAGCTCCTGCCTCCTCCATCCCCTCCGTGGGTGTCATTTGATTATTGAAATACATYTCTTTCAAAGAAAAGTGCATCTCACCCTTGGGAGGTGCCAAGTCCCGTTGATTCACATTAGTTTTAGTGTCCACACTCATAGGTTTTGCAGGTTCTTTGATTTTTGGAATATTTTCCACCTCTTGATCACTTGCTACCCTGAAACGTGCRCTCCTACGCAAGGGGACAGGAGGGGCAAACCTTGCATTTGTGGAGGGGTTCACCTTCTCTCTTCCAYTTTCCTCCTTCTTTGAAGCTTCCTGTTTTGCTGCTGGAGGTTCCAGCACCTTCTTTTTCTTTTTAGCAGCAGAGTCTTTGGCCATGGGTTTGGCTTTGAGGTCCTCCACTGTCTCATAGATGTAGGCAAGAAAGCTGTTCCCATTCTCCTCCCCGCTTTCTAGRGAGACATCTCCGTTGGCGGTCACTTCTGCTTTCAAAGGTGTTATCAAGTTGTTTGAAAAGCCACTCATTGCATTCACTGACGGTTCCTTAGGCTCCACCATGTCCTTGCGTAGTCTGGACTGAGAATCAGCAACGTGCACCTTCGCCACGTCCTCCTTCTCCCACGAGGAGGTTCCCGACCGAAAACTCAGATCCCTCGTCAGCCTCCGCTTTCTCTGGAGCCGATCGGGGCTCATCCTCTGCAACTTCTCCACTTCCACATTTTCTTTCCCACGTTTCTTGCCCTGTTCTATCTCCCGCAGTTTTTCCTCGGCTTTTCGCTTAATTTTGGCRAACCACTTCTGATGGATCTTGAACTCCGTCATGGTTCCCACTTCCAGCACCCCGGAGCACGACACGATGCCCTTGTGATTCCTAGCTGAGGCCTGGTAAATGCCTGCGTCTTCCTCTCTGCACCTGCAAACCAAAAAGCTCTGCGTGAGACCAGCCTTCCCTCCCCAGGGCCCCGCAGATGCACACCCGCCTGTTCTCCCCCTTGCTTGAGAGGGGCCAGCGAATGAACGTTATGCCCTGGGGTGCCCACAGTAGAGCTGGAGACCYGTGGCCGGGACTGGCCCCCTCCCAGGCTTGTTCTCAGCACTAGCAGATAAGTAAGATGGGTGGAAACCAGGGCTCAGTTCCCCCTGGGCTGCAACACTGACAGCAGAGGGCTGTGATGAAAGAAGAACAGCAAGCACCAAAGGTTCCCACTGCCGTCAGCCACATCCCTCTGTAAGACCTTCTCCTCTCAGCTTCCCATGGCCTGTGTTTGATTCTTACATTTTAGTTTTTAGTCCCTCCTGTCAGGCCAAAGCCTTCCCACCCGGTTCCGCAGACACGCACGTGTGGCCTCCACCTTCGCCCGCGAAGGACTCCTGGCCCAGGGAGCTCCCTGCTGCTGCAACAGGTCACTCAGGCTCGGAGCAACCCGGAGCATGGCGGGAAAGCCCAAACCAGACTTGTAAGGCTCATGGACTTAGCGATACCAATATCCTGCTCTTTCCAAGGGCGGCATCTTTCTCCCGCCTCCAAAACCCAGGACACAAACTACAACAGGTCTCTGCTGGCTGGGGATATTGGGTGCTCGGTTCACCAGAAACGCAGCCTTCGTTCTGTGTTAGATGAAGATGCTGGGCTTGTCTGTGTAATGGAGACTCTTGACTCTTGCAGTCAAAGCGCTCAAGGAGAGGTGCTCCAGGGATCTGGGACAGGTCTGCAGTTCCTTTCCCCTCTCCCACCCTTCCTGATGCTCACAACACTCCTATGGATTGCTTTTGTCCTTATCCTGCCTGTTCTCCTGGATCATCATCTGGGCCCAGTCTCTGTTTTCCCTTCTCTTGCTTTCTGCCAGCCCTAGCACTCTTGTCCTGTCTCATCACCAATGTTGCACTGCTACCACCACTGGAAGTCCTCTTGCTTCCAGAGCGGCAGCCATCCTTGGATGTGATAATGGATCTCAAACTGATGTGATATCAGGAGTCATYTGAGCAAAGAGCAGAAGGGGAAGGGACAACTGGGAACATGACAATGGGAAGCCAGCACAGGCCCCAGGGGAGAGCATTGCAGGCAGCCAACTTCTCCAGGTAAGAAAAACGGGCTCCAAGCTCCCATTGGCAAATCCACTACTCTTCAGCTTTTTTACTCACTTATACAGCTGCAGCGTGTGGCGATTCCCATGACGGAAAATCTCATACTTGGGTAAACCACAGTAGCGATCCATCTCTTCATCATCCTTGTACCACGTCACTTCTGGCTGTGGGTATCCTGGAGAGGAAGCAGGATGTCAGCACGCGGAGCATCATTACAGCCAATAACCTGGCAAGTTTGGTCTTGCAGGGACAAGGAATCAATAGCAAAAGGAAACACACTAGCCRAATAGGATATATGTTATTCTGGGCTCATTGCATTCTTTAAATCACACATCAGAGAAGTATTGTGAGTGGAAACAAGATGCACTTGTCCAAATCTTTTATCACTACTAGGAAGAGGGCTATTTTTGAGGGAAAAAAATCTCAGCCCTTCATTCCTGAACAGAGGACAGTGGATCATGAGATCGTCTCCTGTAACACTGGCTGCAAGCAGAAGGTGAGCACGCTGTCACTTTTATGTGAAGAGGCATGTTTTGATGAGATTAAGCCTAAGGTTAGAAAACAGGCATTCAGCCCTCCATGGAGCTAACAACATTTCCCTAAGTGTCAGTCCGTAAGCTGATCCAAAAGTTTCCATTGACCAGGAGCAACCTTGATTGCATCACAGCCAGGTCCGTGTCCTGCAAATGTCACTTGACAACAGATGTCACCTGCCTTTTCAGGCAGATGACATCATGATATGTGTGACTTCTTGGCAAGCCTGCCAGGCATAGAGACACGTTCTCCCCCGTCACAGGTGGTGGTGGATCACCAGGATGCCCCATGCTAACCACAGTCCTCATATCTCCCTGACAGCGGCTCTTACTCAGAATAAAAGCTGCCTGTTTGTCAGGTTGAAAACAGCTCGAGCAAGCACTCTGTCACTCCAGACAGGGCTCTTGCTAGAGCCAAGCTATTCCTAAGGACACGGGATACAAGTTTCAACGGTCACGTCATCCCCCAAACTTAATGTGTTCAAACAAGAGCGTCTCCAGCAGGTCAAGGGAGGGGATCCTCTCCCTCTACTCAGCCCTGGTGAGGCCACACCTGGAGTCCTGCGTCCAGTTCTGGGCTCCCCAGTGCAGGAGGGATGTGGAGCTGCTGGAGAGAGTCCAGCGCAGGGCTATGAGGATGATCAGGGACCTGGAACATCTGCCCTATGAGCAAAGGCTGGGAGAGCTGGGCCTGTTCAGTCTGGAGAAGAGAAGGCTGAGAGGGGACCTCATCAGTGTGTATAAGTACCTCAAGGGAGGCAGCGAGGAGGATGGGGCCGGCCTCTTCTCAGTGGTGGCCACTGATAGGACTAGAAGAAACAGCCACAAACTGAAGCATCAAAAATTCCATAAGAACTTCAGGAAAAAATTTTTAACAGTGAAGGCGACAGAGCCATGAAACAGGCTGCCCAGAGAGGTTGTGGAGTCTCTCTGGAGATCTTCAAAACCTGCTTAGATGCCACCATGTGCCTGCCACGTGCTCTGGGTGACCCTGCGTGTGCAGGGGGGTTGGACTAGACGATCTCTCGAGGTCCCTTCCAATCTTAGGCATTCTATGATTCTATGAAAGTCCAAGGTAGGAATACGAAGCTTATTTCCTGCCAGTGTCCCTACCGACTTTATGYGCTGCTGGATGAGGGGGGCTGGCACCTCCAGCTCCAACATCTCCCTGCTAGCCACAGTGCTCCTGAGGACTGTGGGAACAGTGGCTGGAAGTGATCAAGCAATGGCTATCCATGGATATACAAACTGTCCAGAGGCAGTGGCTCACAGGTTCAGAGAAGGCAGGGACAGGGCACTAACTAACGTGTAGTTGCCCATCTACAAATTTCAAGGCTGGCCAGGACTCTTTCGATCTCTACAGYGAGGAGTCTCCTGGCACCAGGCAAAGACACTGGCAACCTGCAGCAATGCCCAAGCCCAGTTTACATCTCCTCTCATGAAGAAGGCCCTGTAGCAGGARGACAGGGAGCAAAGACTCATCAGTAAGAAGTAACTGATTTTGGCTGAAGAAGCAGTCCTGATTTTGATTGATTCCGAAGGTCTTTGGCCAGAAAGAGCAATAGCAGCACATACCAAACACCCTCCTCACGTACCATTTGGTTTTCTCTCCTGTCTCCACTCCTCRTCCCTCTCCTCTTATGTACTTGGACTTCCCTGTAAACAGACTGGGCTGGGGACATAGGCTCAGATAACCTCTCCTGTCCTGCTCTTCTCTYGGTCATGGAGGACTGTCACCCTCAAAGCACAGACAGTCCTCTGGATTTGGCTCTACCCTCTGTCTGTCCTCACTGAGGTCCCTCACTCTGCATTGCCTCTAACTTACACCTTCTCCATCCTCACTGCCTACACAGCGCGTGTACTTTGCCCTCTCATTCCCTTCTGCGCTGCYACCATTGGCAGCTCTGGTCCGAGTACAGACGAGGGGCTCCTCTCCCACTCCACMAACAGCACGGGTCTTCCTTGGGGTTTTGGAACTAGTGCAAAAGCTCCAGGCACCGAAGGCTGAGGTGAACAAGCCCTAAATGGCTCCTTGGAGAATGACACAAGAGTACCCCAGAGAAAGGAGGGCTATAGATTGAGCCGGTTGCTTATGTTTTGTCTTCCAGCATTACTTAATGACTACTCTGGGCAGCAGGACCTGGGCTGAATGAGTTTCTGATTTTTGGTCTTTCTCCCTAGGAACTAGGAACAAAACAATTTCCATGCATAGCAACTATGTTGTCCAGAGCAATTCTGTCCTTCCCAAGTGCTGCTCCACGCACGTGACCTTCAGGAGGCCTCCGCAGTAGACGGATTTTCCTAATATCCTGTGAACAGCCTTCCCCGCCATTCATTCTAGGAACTGCAAGCGTCTCATTTCCAAGAAGCCCTGCCATGTCCCCCCATGGCCCCTGCAGCTGATTGCCATTCCTAACTGACATCTGCCAGGGAGAAGCGTGACTCTCTCTTGCTCATGACACTGGTGGCCATGAGACTCRCTGCCTCCTCCCCAGGGTTAACGTGGCAAAAGCTCCAGCCCGCAGCAAAAAAGGGAGCCACGGACAAGCAGGGGCTGGAAAGCTGTACGTGGAGGGTCAGGGCAAGGCCTCTCCCTCCGTGCTCAGCCCRTGCAGCGTTCAGCAACAGCAGTTGCCCCGCGGCATTCCTGCGCCTTCCACCGCCGTCCGCCTCTCCTGGCGCGCTGTAACTGGAGCCAAGCAGGGGCCGGGGAGATGCCTGAGCACGGAGGAGGCCACGCGGGGAGGGGAGCCGCCGGTGGCCTTGCAGCCAGCCCGTGTGCACACCGCCCGGCTCATAAATTCCTCCAGTTTGGGGGCAGGGTTAACCCCTGGGCTCGTACGCAGGGCCGGCGRGGGGCCGCAACACCGCCAGCTTCACGGACGACGTGAGCACCCGCCGCCRCGGGAGCTGACGGCAGCAGGAGAGACGCTCCAGGCAGCACCACGCTCCGGGGCGCCGCGAGAAGCCCATTGCAAGGCCGGCGGCCATTCATAAATTCGGGCGCTCGTCCTCGGGATATCTGTCCTGCAGAGACACCCCGCTCCGCACGCAGCTGGTGCACGCGGAGGGATTTGCCAGCAGCTGCTCTCCCGCGCGGAGTGCCCCGCATTTGCAGACAGAGCGGTGCCTTGCGTTCCTGGGGAGGAGGGCCGGCTCCCGCCGCGTCCCCGCTGGCTCTCCGGCCCCAGCAGAAGCTTTTGGGAAGTTTGTCTTCCGGAAGGCGCCGCTCCAGCGGGAGAGCCACGTGCCGTCCCCTGCTGCTCCGSGGGGCCAGAGAGGTTTTTCCGTGCAGAGGTTTTCCCCATGGAGAAGCTGCTCAGTTGGAATCAAATATTCTTTTCCTCGAGCTGTTGAAGGTTTTTTGTGAGCTCTTTTGTGAGCTTAGGCAAAACAAAGTCTTGCAAGGGCCATCCAAAACTACCCCGAGAAATTATGTTTAAAGCCACTTTTTTCTTTTTTTTTAAAAAAAAAATCAGGCAGGGGATAGGAGCCAGGCTTTTGGAACTTGGCAAAATGGAACAAACTGAGAGGCCACCACTCAGATTTCCTTGGCCCTCCATTGCTGCTCTGCAGAAGCTGGGTGAAGCAGAGGCTGCAGGCTGCTTAGGGAAGAAGAGTCACGATAAGACCTGTTCCTTCCTGCCCTTCGGGATGGAAACCCCCAAGGTCCTACCAAAGGCAGAGACTTCCAGTAACATGAACAAAGGRGTACCTGGATTCACCAGGAACGGTCTAACTCTCCATACCACAGGCAAGTGACACTCAGTCCCTTTCCTCTCACTCACCCTCCTCACCTCAACCTCCCACCAGACAGCTCTGTCCTCTTGAATCACCCCTTCCCCTTTTCCAGCTCCCTCCGTTGATCCATCATGTGCAGTTTTTCTGGACACTCAGGCCTTCACCCACCACACAAGCAACTCACTTTACCTCCAACCACCTTCCCCCAGGCTGAAGGAATTGCTCCAAAGAAGAAAAAGTGCCACAACTGATGGAGAATTTGACCCAAAATAATCAAATCAGGCATAGCAGGGACACCAGCAGCAGGCAGGCAGGGTTGCAGAATTAGACAACAGGAGGAAAGGAAGGTTTGCACCACTAACCCAAAGTAACTGTCATTAGCAATCACGAAGCAGAAGACATGAGCAGGTCCTTGTAGGTCCTGTACATGCATTCGGTGCTTGAGAGTCACAACAACAGCAGGAGCTGACAGTCTACCCTTTGCYTCCTATAAGTCTATGAACCAAAGTGTCCTTGGCTCCAAGCTGCGACGTTGGGCCGCATGCTGTTTGCCCCTCGGTTGCTGGCCAGAGAGGCACTTCATTTCTCTCTCTGCTGTCTCCCAGCTGAATGTGGAAATCACAGCAGGAGGATAGCTGAGCTACTGATTAGATTTTGCAGCTGGAGCTAATTTTCCACCTCACGACCCTTTCTCCTAAATTGATCCTATGCTCCTAGGAGAGTCCACGTGACCACGTGCTAGAGCTTCTCAARCTGATCACAGGTTTCAAGAACATTTTCCCCCAAGTTTTAGTTCTGTGTGTCTATTAAGGTGTATACAAACTTCCTCTAGTTCAGTTTCCTGGTGTAAAATATTGCAAGAGGCCACAGACTGAACACGTACATTGAACATTTTCCTTCATCTTAAAAGGTGAAAGCAGCATCRGGTCAAGCTTTGCACTTGACAGGCTAAGAAATAGCAATGTGCCACACAGCAGCAGCAGGTCACCAAAGGGGAAGGACAGCCCCCTGCCTGCCCRCGTGGATCTTCCTGCACTGCAGGGAGGGTGGCAGACCACACAGAGACCACAGCCCTCTCTAGGGGTTGACACTTCAGTTTGGTAAAAGCAAGGATGGTTATTCCGCAGCAACATGTCTCCTGCAAGCACACAGGGAAGAGTTTCTCCAGCTTTTCCAGGGAGCGGTACTGGGAAAGACACAGAAATGGTTTTCCCTTTCTGCTACCAAAGAAGCCTTGCATCAGGTACTGAAGTATCTCTTCCATCTCCTATTAAGAGCAAATCCTGTGTTTTAGAGTTGCATATGCTGAGTCCTTCCTTCCTCATCAGCTAGCTACCTTCCAGTCCACCAAAGTGATCTAGAGCTCATCTGCACACCTAGGCCTCTTGCACCGACTCAGTCCACACAGACTGAAAGGTGTCATTGGGACTTTGGAAGAGATGAGGTTTTTTAGAAGGAACAGAAAACGCCAAGGTCGAATCAGCAAAAACTTAAGCCAGGATGAGAGGCCATGACTAGGTGCTTTAAAAGGGGCACGAACTCCTGGAAGGGAGAGCAGTGCCATCACACATCTTGGAGGGAAGCTGTGGTTTTGAGWCATTTCTACATTTGGAGGCAAGGTGAGGAAGAAGACACAGAACCATMATATCTGCTTCAGCCTCCCTCTTCCGCATGTTGTTGGCCAGACACCTTCCTGCTCATGGTTAGCTTTTAGCGCCCTGGGCAGAAACTGGCTTTTATTTCAGAAGTTCAGATATTCAGACCTGTCTGAATGTGCAGCCCTAGCTGTGTTCTAGCCACGTGCAGACAACGACAGCCAAAGTTTGCTCCAACACGATAGCTGTAGTCTTCAAAGCTGCATGTTCCCAAGTCACCTAGCCCACAGTTAGAGGAGGGACAGAGATTAGAGGAGGACAATAAATTGTTACAAGCCCCAGGAGTGAGTAGCATTTTCCATTTTCAGTTCTTAAACTTGTTTCTTTTAATACATCAGGTTACACATTTGCTTCCCCTCCTTCAAATGAAAGCTGAGAACATCATGCAATTGCTGAACCCTTGCTTGGCAGTCAGATAACAGCGGACTTGTGGGTCGTCTCGTTATCCCTTGCTTTAGAGTTTTATTAGCGTAAGTCCAGCAAGCGAGGCAGGACCAGGTTATTCACCCAAGACAGTTACCTGTCACTATGCATGTGAATTTAGCATCAGAGTCCTCGGACACAGAACGAGATTTGATAGTGGTTTCAAATAGTGGCTGGGTTTCTTCCGTCAGCTGCGAAATGATTGCGCAGAAGGTGCTCCTGGAAGATTCAAGAAGTATTTCTTAGAGGTGAAGGACCTAGAAAGAAATCGTAGGGTCCCCTGCCTTTCTATCTGTTCTTAGAGACCCATCCGTGCTGCTCCCCATGGTCAGGCCTTCTTGTCCTAGCTGCCCTTTTACCCTCCCACCRTCCCAACCTTTGGCTGTCCACAAGTCTAGTGTAGTGTGATGGCGCTCGACTGTTTTTGCACTCCTAAAATGACACTGTCAATTTAAAGCATCGCTTGGGAGACAGCTCCTCGGTCTATAATGCTATCGGAAATAACTGTTGAGAGAAATTTAATTCTGGATTACACCTGAGCACTTCTTTAAGCAGTTTGCAATCGTGATTTAAGACACAAACAAAGTCAGCTTCACTYTCCCGTTCCTGATTTTGCACTAGTGGGGTTTCTAGCATTGCTCCATTCACTGGGAATTTACTTGCGAAAAAATTTCTATGAGGATTTCGGGCCACGTGTGAACTCAATAGGGCTCCTTAGCACATGACCTCTGAATTCAAAGCTGTTCCCTGCTTCAGGGACAGTTTGCTGAAGGATACTCGGAGCCTGGCTGACACCCTCCTGAGCTCAGGAACTCTAGGTGAAGCCGACAGCAGTTCACTGCTTGCTGCTGCATGTAGTTATTACAGGCCACATGCACCAGGAGTTCATGCACTGACCCTGAAGTTCAGGCCAGGACATGAGCCAGAACTATCCAAGKAGCCAGTACCATCTCGGAAGTTCATAAAATGGATCTTAGATTTCCCAGTCATTTAAGTACTATTCAAGGATAGCACTAAATCACTGTATTCATGCAGCACTGTGAGCCCTGGGAGACAGAAAAGTGCCATCAAGGGAGGCCCCAGAAGACCTTGACTTTATTTGAGAAAGAAAAACGGATTTATCTCCCAGTTGAGTCTTTATTTGGACAATGCTCTGGAGCCCTTGGAAGCGAAGAGCATCCTCTTTTTCAGGTTTTTCTCTGCAATTAAAAAGCTAAATGTCTATACTAGGAGATGAACCCAAGGTCTCCAGTGCCAGGACCTCCAAAGAAATAGCAAGAATTGCCAGGGGATTGGTAGCTGGCAGCTCTACTTACACCATTATCAGCAGTGAAAGACATTCCTTGAACAAGTGATCAGCTCCTAGAGACATGCAAGAGGTGGAAGAAGCCCCCAGACCACCCYGACACAGCCCCACCACGGGCAGAAGGGCTCCTAGCACGGAGCGAGTGCTCTACAAGGAGGACCCTGGCCTCAAAGCAGCCCCCAACTCACAGGCRGGATGCTGGCACTATTACTCATGCTGTACCTGCTTGGAAAGCAGACTTCTCAGGGGAAAAGGAAAAAAAGGAAACACGCTTCTCGGTATGGATGCAGCCAGGTCGGGTGCCCTGAGAGGCACTGCAGCAGGGAGTGAGCTGCACGCAAGGCTGAACGGCCCCAGGGTCGCTCCAAGCACGGAAGCGACTCGTTTCATCCCCCACGCCAGAAGACTTACCTGCAGGCTGCAATGCTATGAGTTTCACTCTGGCTTCCCGCTAGCCTCAGTTTGCAAGAGATCCAGGGAGAAGAATTCCCTGGGTGACACGCAAGTGGGGTGCAGCAGGAGCCTCACCCAGCTCCTCGGCACCATTTCCGTCGGGGAACGACAAGGAGAGGGGAAAGCAGCTAGGGCGGTTGCCAACTGGCCTCACTACTGAGCGAGGGTCATAAACACTGTCCAGTCTAAACGTTCGCATGGCACAGGGGGTAGAAAAGCAGATGCCAGACACGGTTCTGCAGAGGACAACAGGCCCCAGGAGGCTGGTCCCACCAAGCACCTCCCCACACCACCACAGGGCCAGCAGACGGCTCTGGAAGCCAAGAGTGGTTTCAAACCAAGGAAACCTTCCCATACTCCAAAAGCAGGAGGAAAAACTCCCACTCCCAAAGAGCACRGCAGACCAGCTGGTGCCAAGGCAGTTACTGGTGGGAGTCTTGATGGCCCAGTTGATTGCCAGCCCCCCTTGGCCAGTAAATGCCTTTTTGATCCACAGAGTGAGACGAGCACTTCCCAAGCACCAATGCAACATTTCACATCCCAGCGAGAGAACAGCAGGGCCAGCATCTTATCAGAAAGGAAAAAAAATACACAAGTGCAGGTGGGGCACACACAGTGACACTCAGAACCACGATGCCACGATGCCACCGGCACCAGTCTAGTCTATTCAGTGCAAACCTCAGGGTCAGGCAACAGACAGCAAAGGCCACTGAATGCTTTGGGAAAGCGGCGTCCCCAGGGCCTGGGGACACCGCAGGAGCAGCGGATGAATCGGACAAGCCTGGCCTGACAAACTCCATGTCCTCAGCAGAAAACCTTGGAAGGCCAATTTAATTTCTCCGAGAAACCGATGCATTAATCACCAGCAGGTTTGAGAGACTGCAGCACGGACCCGTTCCCAGTTGACTTATTCCAGCCACAGGAAGACTTGTCCAATTCAAACAGCTTTCTAAAACAGTAGTTTGGAGCATTCAGGAAAGCTGATAGAAGGTGGCAGCCACCGCTTCTCAGAGCCTTCCCGAAAGTGCATCCTCGTTGCGGAAAAAGAGACCTGCAGCCTTGGAGGAGGTGGCTGGCAATTCAGTAGCCTTTGTACATTAAAGAGGGACTTCCATACAAAAGCAATCTTCAACAACAGGAGACCTGGGATGTGTGGGCTCCACCAGTGTTTTCCTTACCCTACCGGAGCATTTTGGAGAGATCTTTCCCTCCACAGTCAATTCTCTAACTGCTTCGGCTGCAAATCAGTGATGCCAACTGCCTTCCAAATGTGCTGTTTTGCTGGAGGCAGAGCTGTATAACTGCATGAATGTGTTTCATTGCAGAGTGATAAAGCACAGGACAGTGGGGAAAGAAGAAAATGTGTCCTCCTCCTCCTCATCCTCAGCACAGTCGTACGCTCTTTGTAATGTGGCTCTGTATGGAAGTCTCACTTTAATATCAAGAAATAACTGAACAAACTGTATACCCATCCTTTGGCTAACAAAGATGAATATTTCCTGCACCTGACACAGGATTTATGAGTTTGTGGCCTGCAGTTCAAGCAAACATTAGCGTTGCGGTCATGCAGAGTAAGGCCATTGCATCACTTCAGTGCTCTCTTTAATTAGGACCAAGGCRTTGCAAATTAATCGCATGCAGTCAGATTCAGCAAAGTGCTTGGGTCAGAGAAGTTTTTAATGCAATGTAGTTTTTACCTTCCTAAACTGGAGAGAGAGAATCTGCTGCTTGATAAGCTAAGCAAAAAACAGCATACAGAAACCATTAGACAAAAAAAAACCAAAAGCATGGAAAGGAGCAGAAATCAACAAACCGTTATAGAGATGCATTAATGATGAGTCGTTTTGCACAGGTCAGAGTTCCTATTAAAAGAAGGTACAGCTGCCTTACTCAGGCTGACTGCCAGGACGAGCAAGCCGCATGGTAAATGGTAATCAGAGGCTGTAAAAACGAAATGGTCGTTAACCACAGAGAGGAAATGTAAGAGCATTTGTACAAGTAGGTTTTCAAGAAGCAGCACCTGAGCCTTCCATGCACCATCCGCAGCTTTGGGCGCGAAGCAGGCAGTTACACCCAGGAGATGGTCAAGTCGAGGGTGTCAAGAACATGGGGGCTGCAAAGCCCCTTTCTCCACTGTCAGCCCAAGCTGGTCACCTTCTGAACTTCCAGTTCAGAGGTATCACATTTTTGGAGAAACTGAGAACTCTGGAGTCTTTATAAAAACTGCCGTGGATACATCAACCCAATCTCTAAAATCCAACTTCTTCAAAAAGATATCGCTACGATTTCACCACATAGCCTCAGGATTGACCACAGAGTAGACACCTACACGGCAATGCCATGTAGGAAACCAAATGTCCACATTGGTATGAGCTGATGGCTCACACTTTCTCAGCCTTGTTTGTGTTAGACCATTATGAGATACCTGAACTTCTCCCGAGCTTCACGGCAGTGCTGTAGGAGACAGCATGAAGAGAGATTCGTGGTTTCGGGTCCAAATGAGCAGATCTGCATGACTGGGACTTGCACAGAGCCCAGAAATCAGCAAGGTTCAAATTCTCGTCTGGAAAATGACCACAGAGGGATTCTGAAAACTGCTGAAAAACTAGGCAGCATTTCCACTTGTGGAGGCAAAGTCTCCACGTGACTAGAAGAAATGGGAAAACAACAACAACAACAACAACAAAAAGGAACTAGAAAAAGAGACCAGGTCTTTAAGTTGAATTTCTCTAAAAAAAATAATTACATACATAGAGACTTTTACTGGGAAAAAACCAAAACCTCCAAAGAGCTCTAACTCGTCTCCTTCAGACCAGGGAAGCAAAGGCAGTTTAGACAGGGGAATACACAAGTCTTAGCTGCCCAGAAGTTGCTTCAACCTAGCAAATGCGGGTGGCATTTGCCATTCTGGCAGCAGTTTCACCCTCTCCACCCCCAGCTGTGTCTTCTTGATGGCTTCCCAGTGCCAACACTGGTGCTCACGCAGTCAGAGGACGAGCAGGCGAGGGGCTCACTGGTTGGAAARCAAAACACTAAGTGTAACAGACTGATGGCCAGCTCCTTGATTGAATACAGCATGCACGAAGGACAGCTCTTGAGGAGATGAGAAGGAAGATCCTGAAATGCTTGCTGGAGAACACCAGCATAGACAGATATACAGATATCTCTTTTTAATGATGCTTACTTGCAGCAGATAAATAGGAAGARGTCTTTTCTCGGTTGCAAAGTCAATTGCTGAGAAGACAAGCGCTGGAATAAAGGGGGCCTGTATCACAACTCCCCAGTGCTTGTGTATGTGATCATGCAATTAAACACTGTTCAGTGATCATGTAATTAAACRCTGTTCAGTGCTTTTCCAATTCCCAGTGTCGAGCACGCAACCCAGGCTTCATTCAGCGCACATCCCGAAACACAATGCCGAGCACTGGACCGACTGTCTCTTGGGGGGCCTCGATATTATCACGCTCACAAAACCCGAAACAAAGAGCCCAAGTGCTAACTCAATTTTAACCTCAATTTTCTAAGGAGACGAGCAGAATTTTTACAGGTTGCAGACCCAGCAAGAGGAAGATCAAATTCTAAACGCTTTGAACGAGACAGGCCTGCCCACAAGCAGCTGGCATTTCACCTTGTCTCAATTAAGTTGGCAGTATCTCCACGTAGGGCTGCACCAACCGATCTACATCAGGCTCTGAACCAATATATTAACGTGGATGGCTGGGACTGCCAAGCGAGGCACACCATATGCCTCAGCAACTGTGTGCCTAGTTTCAGTCCAAGCTCAAAGTGTATCCTCAATTCTCTGTAGAGATTTGTTACCGTCCACAGTGCAGGATTCAGCTGATTAAGTGCAGCATCTGCAGAGGATTCATCTCCTCCAAGCAAGCGCAGGGCTTGTTTTAATCAATGGATCAAGGYAGCAGCTCATCTCCTCCTCATCTAAAGCAGGAAAATCCAGGTCTAAAGGTGCAGGTAAAGCCAGGGCTAAAGGTGCAAGTTTCTCTCCATTGGAGGAAGGGAGYTCTGGCTGGTTAGCTCAGAGAGGTCCACCCTTAGTGTGTCTAAAACCAGTGGAAGGAGATCCAACCTGGGGTATCTAGGAAGCAAAGTACATCTTGTTAAGAGCTAGCCACAAACACACTGACGTGGGTAAGTGCCACCTCACCACGAGCATGAGAATTACAGCCCTCTACCCTTTTTCTGGGTAGCTTCTACTTCCCTTAATTCCTCAGATGCTTTTGAACACCTGCAGGCGTTTCTCATCCTCTTTCTCATCCTGTGGTTGTTAACCGTTCAGCTACACAGAATTTTCTTTGGAAATGAAGACAGTTTTTCCGCATGCTTGCTGAAGAGTAAGARGCAAAACTGTCATGCACACTCACTTTTTAAACACTAAAGATATTGCTTAAGTTGGTGGCCGGCGCCAGCACATCACCTCACTCATGTGGAAAAGCTAATTGCTCTAAAAACATAGAGATTTAAAATCCTTCTTTAAAAACCATCTTTTTAAAGCCCTCTCATGCAATCAATTTAGGAAATTCTCTTTCCTTGTTTCTTTTCCCCTTTCAGATAAAAAAAATGATTCTCCTTCCAGCTCATGCCCTCATAYGGAAGTCAACAAGGGCTCAGGAGACACTAAAACCCACTTCACAAAGRCCCCTAACTCACACATACAGGTACATACACTTGAGCTGATCGAGCTGCGGAGACACGAATACATTCCAGAGCTCTGAACAGCATAAAAATTTGATTGAGCTGCGCTAGCTGCCTCGCTCAGCAAGAGAGAAACGTGTCACGATGGCAAGCCTGAAAACTCCAAATTGCTTCTTTTAGGGAAATGTTATTTGCCAACAGCTCCTTTGATCAAGGAGCCCCCCCAAAACCAGGGCAGTGCTTCCAAATGCAAGGGCAGGAGCGAGGCCTCACCCTGACAGCTCTTTGCAGACTCTGCCTTCTACCGCCGTTCTGACCCATGATATTATTGGGCATGCTTTGCACATGCACACTTCTAGGGATAAGATTTCACATGAACTTCTCCACCTCCAAGGTTAACACCGCCCGAGACCAACACAAGCCACTCTGAACACTTTCTTGGCTATCAATCGCTAACCGTTTGGGAATTCAAAAGCCAGCAACAAAGCCTTTCTGTACACGTGGTTACACCTATGCCTCCTTCCCTGCCATGTGCCCCACTTCTTATCAAGCGCGTCATGCACGCACAGGRCAAGTGTGTTTGTGTTTCATACCCCGTGGCAAAAATTATCAGCAATCTTGTGACAGAGCAGCTCTGAGTGCTATGGAGTTGTGCAAGGCACGTTGTTATTTCACAGACTGGAAAAGGGATGTAGTGAGGCTTTGCTCGTGAAGGTCACAGAACRAATCGATGTTACAGCTGCAGGAATGAGGCGTTTTCCTGCAGGTAATTCACTTTGAGCAGAGATGAACGTCAAGTTGCGTATAAACAATTTAGAGCTAGATTTCATTAACAGCGAGGATAGAGGGCAATAAATAAAGTTATGTGTTCCTGTAGGAACCTCTAACACTCAGAGGATGAGGCAGATCTGTAACCCAACTCTAACATATAGTTTGTTCTGTGCTCCACATGAACCTGGCAGCTAGCTGAAAGAAATCAAAGAATGAAGAGAAGTAAAACAGAAAGCAAAGTAAATATTGTACAACAAAATGCTCAGATAAATTGATATCTTTCCAATGAACCTGCTGCAGCCTCACTGAATTTGCTATGCTCAGTGGGTTTGGGCTGGAAAATTCTGAAAGTGAAAATACAATTGTACTACAACAGCTCTTCTATTTTGCACTCCTTGGACTGGGCTATAAAATTTGAGATAGAGTCAGCAGGGCACAGCAGCAGCTTCATTCATCYGAGACCGCCCTTCTCTAGCCGAGACAGAGTGAGAATAAGAGCAGATTTTAATCCCATCTCCTGGAAATGGCCTCTGCGCTGGCACAAGAGACATCGGGACCATGCAACATGAAGAAGTCCTGGGCTTTGGAAAACATGCCTGTTGTGATGGCTGCAGAGAAGAGCAGAATTTGCACCTGCAATATATCTTTGGGGATTTTAAAAGTGCTCACCAAGAGCACCGTTCATCTAGTTCCTCAGCATTATCTATCAGCCTTTACTTAGATCAACTTAACTTCTAGCAGATACGTTGAAGGTGCTCTAAAAAGGGAGGCAATAACGCATCTTGGAATTATTATTGCAACTATTATTTACAGAACATAAAACTGTCCCATTCAAACAGGACACTGCGATGCAGGTAGTTGTACCAATAGCCTACCAACACCTAGAGACTCTATGCACTGGAGACCAACCCATTCATGGATTCAGCTCTGCCATTTGAGCGAGTATCAGGCATGTCTTCTTTCCATGTTTCAGACACTTTAGTCAGACAAGACAGAAAAAAACAATTCCCTCAGATGCTTGAGTGCCTTTCTCATCAGAGATTTATACCTCTTATTGGCAAAAGCAAAGGCCCATAATAAGTTAAGACATCAAACTGCTGAATAGGGAAGCCCCCAGCCTAGAAACTAAGCATGTTTTTCAGGAAATAACACTTTTGTGTTTTCAGCTTGATCAATTAGAGCAACAGATCTTCCACCTTCATGTGAAATGAAAGAGATGGAAGACTGGGAATGCTTCTCGGTCGGAAGAGCCAGGGGCTTAGGGAAAATAAATAAATAAATAGATAAAATCATTGCAAAGCACTCTCCTGAGCTGAACTGCCACAAGAAGTAAAGACAGTTGTCCAAGAGGAGATCAGAGGCAATGTCACTATACTCTATAAATACCCACATAGATGAAGCTACGACAGCAGAAGGGTATTCGAGCAGGGAATCAACGGTTTAGCAGGACCTCGGGGCAGACATCTGCCACAGATAAGAGGTGCAAATTGTTTCATACCAAGACAACAGAGTAATTTGCCTAGGACTTGCATGAAGCCTCTGTCACAAGTCCACATAAAATTGCATCTCTGAACTAGATATCCAAGATATCTACCAAAAAAAGATATCTTGAAATTGTGCCTTGAATTTACAGTCACTAAAGTACCTGTTTCAAGGGAACGGTTCTTAAAGAGCAGCTCCAATGGGCATGGAAAGTAAATAGCCTCCACATTCTCTGTAATAAGGGATGAATGTTCTCCCTCTGACAGCTGTGAACACCCCTAATCTTCTGGCGTCCACAGTACTACAACCAATTTCTGCAAGTTAAAATCAGGGGTAAAAGCATGCACTTGTTTTCAAATCAGCATCCTTTCAATTTACACAATACCTCTGTCTTTCTAAAGAATTAGACCAAGTAAAACCACCCAGGCTATTCTTTCTACGCAGTTCATTAATGCAGCTGTATAGATGAAACCATCCCATGAGGCTCCTCAGAAGTAAGGATCCCTAATCTCACTTTCTGTTCAAAAGGCATTTCCCCACGCCTTTAAGTGCCTCTGTCATGTCACTATTCACTTTCTAGTGCTTTGTTCCGCGACAGGGTGAAGAGAGTGGACGTAAAGGCTTCAGTTAAATATACTCTATAAATATATTTGACAGGAATAGAGAAGCCTGAAAGAAAAACGCTTTCTTCAGATCAGAATATGCGCTCCGCTTTCCAACCACCACAGCAGCCTCCAATTTCAATTCTGTGCCTGCGCCTTATGTTTTCTGCTTCCATTAGCTTCAAACCCACCAAATTCAAATACAGTCGGCGTCMAAAAGAAAACCGCTGAATGTTATCTGCCTTTCACTCATCTCGCTTTTCAAACGCTCCCAGGGAAGCTCTCCAGATGTTTCTGCATTTCATTAAGCTCAATTGCTTTCTGAAAGTCTTGCCACACAATTCCACTCGCTTGCTTTCGAGCACTGATAGGATGCATTATTTAATTATAGGACACAAAGCCCTTTTCATTCGAGCCCTTACCCCGCATCACAGACAACAAGACAGTTTGCTGTGAGTTTCTATTGCACCTGGCTCAAGTCTTCAGTGCCTGTAGATACGTTCAGGGCCAAGAGGGAACAAGACCTTTCTGCATTACTCCTTTTTCTTTTGGTCAGGGAAACTGGAAGTTATTTTATGAATAGAAGAAAAACGTCAGCTTTGCTTTTCGGAGAGCATCTTTCACAGCARAATGAAATTGCCTTGCTGTAGGCTTTGATGATCAAGTACACAGATAAGCTGGAGAAGGGATTACTTGTGGTAAACAAATCCACTACAGATTAAACAGTAAGAAGAAGGCAATACCCCTCTGCTTTCAAAAATTTCAGGCTCCTCTGCTTGGAAATAGGTGTGTACCCACCACACACTACTAGCACGACCAGCTCAGGATGTTGAGGACTCGAAGCCTTGCAGACCTAGCCTGGATTTACTGTGCTCGAGCTGCAGGGTCCTCAACACAACTGGAACACGTCAGGCTCGCCGCACGTGAGCTCCACGTTGCTTGGCGCTTTCTTCAGTGGTCACAAACAGAGTTCCCAGGAGCGGGGAAAAAAACATTCGGAGCACTGGAGATTTTCCCTGAAGGAATGACGAACCCTCCTTTACAAACAGACTGATTAAAGCTGCAATGTCCTTGCGGGGGGGGATGAGGGGAAARGAGAGACAAATTTTTGGCAACCAAAGGACCTCAACAGCTTATTTATTAAGGGTTTTTTAAGCAGTACAAGGAAGGTATTGTACTCAATTATGAACTTCCTTTTGGGATTAAGTGTACTCTGAAGTCAAGGATTATTTGTAGATGCTGTACAAGCATTAGCTGGTGCTGGAGGTGCCTTGGTATGTGATATATACACACATATACATACATACAGCTTACACAATAGGATACAAGCACAGAGGTTCTGCATTAAGAAACTTAACTTTAACCTCGTTTTGAACATCTGACTCCAAAACTGGCATCTTTTGGGGTGCTATTTATTAATGTTCACATCTCAGAATCTTTGAAGCATAAGTCTTTGAGCAATCGCTCATTTAAAAAAATCATTAAGGAAAATGCACACTCCTTTTAAGAGCATGCAAGCTGAGGATTAGGGCATACACATAGTTGGTGGGCTTCATTTGAACCTCAGCTTAAGGCGGCAACATATTTCTCACACTTCCAATGAGCGAAGAGCCTTATTCCTACCACAGACCCTCTGCCTAGGGCCACTTCCAAACCTGGAATGTGCTTCTCGTTGCTACTCGGTCCGTATCTACATTGTAGGAATGCCTTTTTGGCAATGAGATAAGACACACACACAGACACCAGGCCTCTTGCCGGGGGCCTGGCGTAGATAACAGCCGAGCAGCTTCACTGCAGCGAAGCTGGGGCAGCCGGCACGGGYTCCTGCCCGCCAGCTCAGCTTGGGTCTGCTGGAGTAAGAAGAGCCACAGGAGCTAGTGTCCATCAGGATTTTTACAGCAAGACAGTCGACTTTACATACCTGCCCTGTTATAGAAAGATGCACAACAGTGACAATCCCTGCCCCAGCAACAAAAACAAAAATACATCCCCTTTCTGGGAAGCGACAAGCTCGGCCTCCCCTCGCGGGCTACGGGCGGGCGAGCACCAAATCGCGCCCCAGAACTCGAGCGCCAGCCGTGGAGGCAGYTCCTTCCCCTCCGCTGAGCACGGAGGAAGCCCGCAGGGAGCCGCGGGCACGTCGCTCCCGGCGGCGCGCGCCGCGGGACGAGACTCGTCCTCGGGGAGAAGAGAGCCGGGGGCTGCCGACGCCCCTTCGAGTTCGCTCGTCGCGCCAGTTCGCTTCACCCTGAGGCATCACCGCGGCGCGGGGGAAGTGATTAAAAGTCAAAATGAAGAAAAGGCARTTGCTGACCCCGCCAGCCAGACCGTGGTCTCGGAGCTGGGGGGAGCAGCACGTCCCTCTCCTCTTTAATTTCTTTTGGGACAAGCCAGCCTCACTGACCCATCTCTTGTGTGCTGCTTTGTCCCTCACTCGAGGCACTTGGTCTCAACGTCACTGTCCCTTCATATCTTGTTCTCCGTCAGCCCCTCCATCCTGCAGCCCCGCGGGCCAGCGCGATGTCCTGGCATCCCATCCCGCTGCCTCCTGCCACCCCCAACGCTCCCGCTCCCTGGATTAGACTCTCCCACCAGCAGCTCCGCTCCAGCTCCCAGCCGAGCGGGACGTGGGACGTAACCCTCCCCGCGGAGCCTCGCCGGGGTCCCGCGGCCGCCCTCACCTGTTCTCGGGGCGGATGCTGAGCAGGTAGCTGCGGCGGTCGGGGCGCGAGGCCCAGGCCTCGCTCTCGGCTTCCTCGGCGCTCTCCACGCTGCTCGAGCGGCGCGGCGGCAGCAGCCCGTTGCCCGCATAGGCCTGGCCGAGGGCCCGGCGCGGCGAGTCCATGGCGGCGGCCGGGCTGCCTCTGCCCCGCTGCCGCCGCCGCCGCCGGCTGTCAATCACCGCCYGGCATTTATAGCCCCGCTGCACTTGCTGCTGTCACTCGGGGCCGCGGGGCGGGCGCCGGGACACGCCAGCCCCTTCGGGCCCCTACGGTCTGTGCAGCTCCCACGCGCTGCTTGGACTCCTGCCGTGCTGTCCGGCCCCGGCCCCGCGCGGCTGCCCCAGCAGCTGGTGGCACCCGCAGGGCTCTCTTGAACAGGGAGCAGCACCGTCAACTGCAGTTCATGGCACCCAGAACTGTCCTGGTCAAAGGCCATGGCACCACACGCCTCCCTCGCGCCACTCATGGCACCCACAGGGGTTGTCCTGCATGGAGACAGATGCCCTCAGCCATCAGCCATGGCACCATGCATCTCCCTCACTCACTTTATGGTACTCAGAGCTCTTCTGGATGAGGGTGATGACACCCACATGCCTCCTCACACAGTTCATGGCACCCAGAAGGCTCTCCTGGGTGAAGGTCATGGCGCCACCACCTCCTTCACACCATTCATGGCACCAGAGCTCTGCTAGACGAAGGCCTTGGCTCCACGCACCTCCCTCACCCCATTCATGGCACCCGCAGGGCTCTCCTGGACAGACACAGGTGCCCTCAGCCGTGGCCCCTTGTGCCTTCCTCACACTGTTCATGGCACCCGGGTGTTGCCCTGTATAGACGAGTGTTGTTGGTCACGGCACCACACGCCTCCCTCACACACTCCAGGTCACCCAGAGCTCTAGGCTTCATGCTGGATCTCCATGTGCTTCTCCTCTGAGTCTCTGAAAACTTTATCAAGTATATATCCAGGCCAGGATAATGCCATTTCTTCCCTTWCTCTCTGGAGTCGAGTTTCTTCCTTCTCCCTGAGGGCATCTCTTCATTTAAATGCCATTTTCCTATTTAATGACTGGGTTTACTGTAGTTTTCCTGCAGATCACTGCCTGAGACTTGCAGTATTTCTCAAAATGTTGTCTCATAAAAAGAGCCACTGACCACAAATCTTTTCAAATTCACCTCAAGTTCTTTTTAGGGGGGATAGAATATATAACCTGGCATTTTGAGTGGCTGCTCATGGCTATCTCTCCCCCTACATATGCATCGGTCAGCTTTGGGGTTCTGACACCTCAGAGATGCCTTGAGCTCTGTTACAAAATTCCCTGTTATGTTGGCAGTGCAATATTTCTGTCCTCACCAGCAGTATTATTCAACATAATCATTGTAGTCACGTCCTCTAGTTAGTCTCAGGAACATTTTATGTCTTGTCTGTCTGCTTTTTCCTCCCGGGCACCCAATGAGAAGTTCTATGCTGATATTTATTCTGTCTCCCTGAAGAGGACAGGACAAAGGAGGGCTGTAAAAGGTGGGAACATGTCACCAAAGATTACTGAGWCTGATTTAATACCAAATGAAAACACAATCCATAATAGAACTGAAGTTGCTTCTGTTCCCCTTTCATCTTGCTTGTCAAGCTGCTCTGTTTTATGCCGAAGGCACTTAGGTGTTAAAACCAGATCTTTCTATTGCAGCATTGACTGATAGAACAAATTTGGTCCAGATCTGTTGTCTGTCCATGACTGCCCAGCTCTATGTGTCTGGTGAACTAGCCACTGTGCTGTGCTCTGGGCGCTGTCTGTTGCAATGGGCGTTCCATCCTAGTACATTTTCCCTCTCCCATAGCACAGAGGGGCACCAGCCCCACTGAAGTGTGGGGCGCTTAGGGCTGTCTTGCTTAGGGAGGAATGCTCGTGTTCCCCAAATCAGCCTGAGCTTAGGACGTGGAAAGCACTACGTCTCTTTGCACCTCCCTTTCCCCCCAGACCATCACTTTACTCCCCCTCCCTGCTTCTACAAGCTCCTTTGCAGTATAGTTTGTTCTACAACATTCCTTTGCAGCAGGAACATCATTTACTGTCTGCATAGTCTAAGGAAGAATGGAGGCACGTGACAGGTAATACAGAGGTGACCATATTCTTAGGCTTTCCTGGTACTAAAGAGGCTCAGTGTTGAAGCTAAAGAACTACTCTCTTCTATCTGGTATATTCTTGATTAGGAAGAACATAAGAATGGTAGCGACGMGTATTGCTGTAAAAGTGAAAATATCATTGTAAAGAGCTGTCTGCGCAATGGGAAAACAGCCTACTTGAAGGTTATTGCTGTCTTGGTGAGACAAACACACGCACGAGACAGCAAGCAATAGGAGAGAGGAGGGTCACACTGGTCCTATGGAAGTGGGACATCCAATGCAAACCAATGCATGTAGGACAGTGATGTTTTTCAGCAAAGGGTTTGGAYGGAAGGGAGTGGAAAAAGACTATGATCTGGCTGTGCTGAACACAACATGAAGACACCATCAGATCCATTGCCAAGCTCGCCAAGTGCATTTTGTTCTCATTCCAGTTTCTTGGATCCTATTGACCTGAGTCAGTTTATATATGTAAATATATATATATATATATGTYTGTGTGTGTGYGGTTGCAGCAAATTATCYAGTTGCCTGGCAGTCACCCAATATATTCCTCTGTCATTCTAGAGATCTCTATGAGGATGGCCACAATATACTGAATATGCTCAGTAATGTTATTGCATTTTCACTTGTCAAATAGCCAATATTTCAGAATTTCTTGTGCKCTCATCCATATCCAGTCCGTCGGGATCAGAATTCTTGCATTTTCATTTAAGTTCCAATGAAATACTTCTTTCAGCGCAGATCTCAGGACAACCTTGCATTTGCCCAAAGATTTGTGTTCTGGRAAGAGGCCTGTATTTCTTCAGGTGTAGTTTTCAGAAGACAATTACAATGGTGAAACTACCAGGTGGTAAAATCAGTAAAATAGAGATCCTTCCTCMTGAATGTTGTTACTGAGCTATGAAGCTGCTTGCTGCACAATATCGTGGCTGCTGAACATCAATAGGAATTGAAAAAGAAAGAAACAGAACATGTGGAAGGAAAATCTGGAGGCTTGTTGTTTGTTCTGGAGAAAGATACTCTCTTTTGATCAAGAAGTCTCTGAGTGATTAAGTCCTAGAACACCCTGGAGATGGTTCCTTCTGTGTATGCCCYAGTCTCACATCCTCCGTGCCCCTCATCTCAGTGTGGGGCAGGCTGTGAGCCTGGGAGGACACAGCGTGGGAATCTCACACTTGCATGTCTTTTTCTGAAGGATGGAGGACCTTTAGGTCTATTGGCTTCGGTAAACCTAAGTGCCAGGATATTAATTACATGTTATTTACCATCCTGTCACCATTCAACCTATCCCTTGGAAAGAGGAAAGAAGAGACAGTCACGACCATCTTGAGAAGGATGCCCAGAACGGGCGGGGCTGTGTTGCTGAGACCGTGTCCAGTTTCAGGTTCCCAAATACAGGGAAGACACGACATCCTGGAGCCAGTCCAGGGAAGGCCACCCAGTGGATTAGGGGAGCTCAAGCACCTGACATATGAGAGCCCAGTTAGTTACATCTTCAGGAGAGAAGGCTAAAGGAAGATCTTATTGCTGTCTTTAGCTACGTCATAAGAGGGCATAGATGAGACGGAGCCAGACGCTTCTCTGAGGTGCAGAGTGGTCAAATGAGAGGCAACAAACACAAKGGAAATTCTGATTCAATGTTAATAYAAATATAATAAAAAAACTATATCCTGGGGAGAGTATCAGCGAGTAGAACAGAGACCCAAAGAASTGTGTGATTTCCATCCTAGGATGTAGTAAAGTCTGGACTGGACRAGGTGCTGAGCAACTGATCTAAGTTGGCCGTGCTTGTAGCTTTGGGGTCAGGGCAGAGATCCCCAGAGGTCCCGTCCCACCTCAGTTACAGCGTGCTTCTGTGGCTCACCCTTGYAGCGAAGGGAAGCCTGGATGGCCAGCACAGGCTTCACAGCTACTGGCTCCAGTGAGCTGGGATGAATCCTGTCCCCATGACTGATCCCTCATCCCGACACGTGGGGATTTATTTTCTGCCCTTTCGAGCTCTGGGTGGTTCTTGTGCCAATTACACTGCTGAGGCAGAGTTTCTATTGCAACATCTGGCCTCTAGTCATTCCGTTTGCAGAGAGTGAGGCTGCCTCTGCTCTTGTCTCTGTTTTGCACGTCACTTTTCGCAGCGTTTAGCGTTTGAAGTGTAAACCAGCCAGTCACAAGGCTTCAGCCCTGCATTCCTGTTAGCAAAGCTTTTTGTCCTCTGCCTGCAATTCCAGCCCTGGTTCGCAGCTGCTGCGAGGCACAGACGTTTGCACATTCCTCTCACCCAATGTGTTCTTCCCTTCCCCGTGCCRCACAGATGCACGCGCGTTCCTCCATCTCTAAAATCACCCAGACCTGTCCCTGCTCTCGAACGAGACGTTCGCAGCCTCCACCACCAGCACAGAGACAGAAATAGATTCTTTACCAGATATTCCTGCAGACTGTGCCTGGACAGAACCCTTTCCAAGTGCATTGGATAGGCATCATTCAGCTTTTGATTAGGCGTTTGATAAAGGATGAAGCTCCAAGCAGCAGCATTTCAAGGCTTGCCGCTGTTTGAAAAGACACTGTATCAGACAGAAGTTTCATCTTTAGCTCTCTGATGGTGTTGGGGTTTAATTTAACTTTTATTAGTTACCTGGGCTGTATTTATAAGAGCTCTGCATCACAGGAATGTCATGAAGCTGCTGGAATATAATTAGTCAGAACCTTAATTTGCAAGCCATTAATATGCTTATTCTAAGCATGTAACAGTTACATTTGCAAATGCTTGGCCAGGCCCTCTTTAGAGGTAGTAAAAAGTTAAGAAAAGGGAGATTCTTGGTAGAGGGGAGTCTGCTCTTTGCCCTGGCTTCGTCTGTATATAAGAACCGTGCCCGGTACGGCAGTAACGAATCCTTATGGTCCCTGCCCTCGAGTTTCTCCGAGGGCAACCTGCATATGAGTGTAATCCATTTCATTAAGCTCTAACTCCAGAAGGGCCTGAAGGATCTCTCGTTCTGCTATAAAAGACTATTTGAGATAAAAATTATACAGGCACAAGCGCTCCGTTCCCAGGGGCCGTCCTTAAAAATTAACTCCCAAATCAATTGGCTGCTTTATTAATGAATCCTCGAACTCATTTCAGCAGCCAAAGAGGGAGACCTCAGGAAGCAGGGGGAGAGCGGCTGTGGGGACATGGGCGCAGGTGCTAGGGCGAAGGATGTAGGAATAAGGGTGAGGGTGCATGAGGGGGTGGCGGAGAGGGGGGCTGTGGCTTGAGGGTGGCCATCGGGATGGGGGTCCRGTGGCCATAGGGTAGCTGGGGGTGATGGCAGCCATGGAGCAGGGCGAGGAGGAGGGACGTGGGGACAGCGGTGCGGGYGGATGTGGGATGGAGGGTGACGGTGGCGCAGGCAGGCGGATGGGGCTGGCTGGGGGGACAGGGATGAGGGTGGCGGCGGGGATGGGCATGACGCTGGGGCGGGGATGGAGGTGCTCGAGGGACAGGGATGGAGGGTGGCTGTGAGGAGTGAGATGCCCGTGGGCAGGGGGTGAGGACGGCCGTGGGGAGCGGGGTGTCCCTGGGAAGGGTGTGGGGGCGTCTGAGGCGACAGGGGTGTCCGTGGGGAGGGGTGAGGGCGCCTGTGGCCAGAGCGGGCGGCGTCGGGCCCGGCAGGGAGGCGGCCGC
>PTEX01000479.1:144962-182930 GCA_003342815.1 Eudromia elegans
GGGTTCCCTCTGCCCGCGCTGGTTGTCCCCTCCTGGCAGCCGGCCGTGGGGTGGAGGATGCGGGCAGGGGGGCTCCGTGGATGCCCCGCAGCTCCCTGACGCTCTCTCTGCTTTTCGGCCTCCTTCTCCCAAGGCAGATGCTGCTTCGCAGGCGGGAGAGGAGCCCAGCGCGAGAGCGGCGGCTGCGGAGGCCGCCGGCCGGCCCGCGGGCCTGCGGGGACGCGCGGCGCTCAAAGCGATGCAGACGGGTGAGCGGAGCGTGGAGGTGGCCCCGGGGGGCACCGTGCGGGGCTGGGAGCCGCGGGGTTTGGGAGGCCCCGGTACCCGGAGGTGATCGGTGTCCAAGCAGCGCTCGTGTCGGGTGTCCTCTGGGAGAGCCCAAACACCTCCCGTGTGTTGAAGCTGTCAAGAAGACTCCTGGATAACCCCTGGGCATGTGGACGTGAGGCTTCCTTRTTTTCCCAAATCTCCTTCCTTTGTGGGACAGGCCCATCTGTGCAAGGAGCTCAATTCTGCTGTGCAATGAGCTCAGTTCTWTGGGGCCCAAGGGGGTTGTCTCTCTTCCAGAAGGAATTTTCCAGTAGGTGAGCAAGTGGACAAGTGAGCAACCTTGCTCTAACCGTAGCTGGGTTGTGCTGGATTGCRTCTCCTCTGAGAAGGAAGGGGGGACTTGTGCGGGCAGGGATCCTGCGCTGCTGTTTGCCTCTCCGAGGTTGTGCTGGAAAGCAGCATGTCTTTCTCTGCAGCCATTGTGATCACCGAGCAGCCCGTGTCCGTCTCCGTCCCTGTTGGCTATTCCTTCGCTCTGCGGTGCAGAGCTGAGGCCTGCACGTCTCTCCAGTACCAGTGGTTTTGCCAGCACCAGGTAATGCTWCTACACGGAGATTGWCCTTGGGTYATGCACACCAGGCAGSTGGAGTKCACTGTGGCGTWACAGAGRTGACTGTGGACAAATCTGGTGGGARTCAGGAGGKCAGGGGAGAAAAAAGCAAAGAGCAGAAGGAAACAGGATGTGTCTRCACACTTGTGCTTGCCTGGGACTTCAGTGGATGCTCTGTGGGATGCTAAGCTCCTTCTCCCTGTATCGTCCTGGCCACCGGAGGGGACAAAACCAGGGACTTTCCATGCTTCCTGCCCTTTAGAACATCCTTCTAGTGCCTTCTGCTCCCASTGGTGAAAATGGGATGTGGTGCTTACTGCCTCTGTTTTCTTCWCAGTCTGTCTGCTGCCAGATTCCTGGTGCCACTGAACAGGACTTGCTCATCACTGCACAGCAGACCCAACTCTACACCTGCAGAATCAATGACATCTATAGAAATGCTGTCTTCTCTAACTGGGTGAAAGTGGAGGTCCACCAGTGTGTTGGCAGAGGTATGAGCTTGTCTTCTAGCATCTGTTTTATGCTTTGCACAAATATTCCCCRTGGATTAAATGCTGAGGACCCTCACAACAGTGACCCTTTGTGGTCCTAGGGTCAGTGTGTCCYCCTGGCTCTAAAATCATTATCCAAAGAATTGATCCAGTGAAATGACCATGCAGTTCCAAGCTGGATAGCTGTGTTGCTGCTCTGGATATGTCAGAACCTGCCGTGATAGCAATAACCCAAGCTGTTTTTTACCTGCTCCTCCCACTGATAACTCATAGAATTCCCACGGAGATGCTATGCTGGGTGTTTGCGAGCTTCTGTTTGGCAGACAGACTTGAAGAAACAGTGAGGTTATTTCAAAACTGGGCAAAATAACTCCGGGTGAGTCTGACCTCAGCATGTTGACTGCCCCCTTGGCAGGATATGTTGAGCCTTTTCAGGCATCAGGGCACACCTGTGACTGAAAAGCAAAAGGAATTGCTTTGGCTTGTCTGATGGGTGATCTCGCTATCGCAGTCGTTGATCTTGAGGACTCCCTGTTCCAAGAGTAGAAGAAACAGAGGCAGCTCTGGAACAGAAGCCTTACTGGGGGGCAGTATCTTGGCGTGCAACTGGAAACTATTTTTCTGGCCGTTTCCACAGACTCCTTTTGGGGGGAGAAATGCCTTTATTTAAACTAATATCCTGGGAAAGAGAGAACCAACTGGATTTGTTGCTTCACAGGTCTGCTCCCTCAGCTTTGGCGAGGAGAACCAGTCATCATCCTCAACCCCRTCGAGCAGAAGGTAGAAGCAGGGAAACCGCTACAGCTGCAGTGTGCTGCCATGGGGGTCCCAGCCCCAAGCTTCCAATGGTACCGTAATGGAAATGTGCTGGARCACCAGAAGAAAAAAAAGCTCTGGGTAATGTTGCCGTGGCATGGCTCCTAAACTGTACATGATGAGATAAGCTCATTGCTGTCACAAGCATAGGACAACCTCAGAGGGCTTGGAAAGACGGCTAAATTATTTATTGTTGCCCTGCATATGGCAGGTCGTGGTCCTTTATCTATGTTTAAAGGCCCGGGCACACTTTGATCAGTGTGAACTGAGATCTAGAATATAAGAAAAAGGGGGTRACTCAATTATAGTCAGACATGGTCCTCCCAGCATGGCTTCCAGGGTCAGACTATGACTGTGATACAGCTTCAGGAATGTTGGAGAAGAAAGGGTTTGGCAGAGTATCCTTGTGCTCTAGAAGCTGAAGTCTATAACAGACTGTGTGTGAACTTATTGAGCTGCTTCTGGAAAGAAAAACCATGTGAAAACTTATTAGACTAGGTTTTCTCAGGCTAGGTTTTGGTGAATASCAACAAAAGAGACATTGAGTTCCAGGAGCAGGGTTGTGTTTGACAAATATGCCAGGGCAATGCAAGCATCCATCATAAATAATGTGATTTAACTTTCAATCCATCTAGATCAACCATGCAAAGGTCAGTGACTCCGGCACGTACCTCTGCTGTGCTTCCAATAGCCACGGAGAGCACTGGACCAACGCAGTGGATGTTCACGTGGGTGAGCAGAGCCAACCAACATCTGGTTTGTTACAAATAATCTTTTAGCATGAAAAGTGATTACAGAGTAGAGAAGGATTTAGTGCTCTTGCTTGGAAAAAGCAGGCCAGTGGACAAGGAGCCCAGGGCAACAGTGTTATCTTGGGACTCATTCTGTGCAGGGGAAGGGAGATGAGGAGGACATGCAACACTGAGGCTTCTACCTTTGTCTCACCTCGTAYGCTGTTAGTAACAAAAAAAACCAAACAAAAAAGACCTCCACTTTTAGATAGCACTTCTCAGCCAARCACAGTGAAAAAACCTTCCGAGTGCTTTATGAATGTCATTTAAAAAAACAGCCATGTTAAACAGTGGGTTGTTTACTTTTCTATCTTGGCTGCTGTCTGGAAAAAATWGACACGTGTTTGTGGGAATGCTCTGTGCCGGGCCCTGAGCAGTAACGTGCTGTGCACTAAAAGGTGAGGGCAGAGGTGGTGCATCTGGRGCCTTGGATATTGGAGGGATATTGGTGCTGCTGAACCTGGAAACCCTCTGTAGCCATAGCAACTGGTGAAGAGGCAACATGGGGCTCTGCAGAGRAACTGGAGCGTCCTGGCTGCCCTGTCACAGCTGTCACTGAAACCGCCTGCAAAGCACAATTTCACACTTCGGGTATACTTGAAGCGATGATCTCAGTGGAGCTGCACAAGCTGAGGACGTGGGTGTCTGTTAGTCCCTGCTGACAGGCCAGAGCAGTGATAAATGGAATTCCTTGATAACAGAGTTCAAAATTAGCGAGGGAAACGGTGTCTGTAAAAGAAAAAAAACAAGTGATCTTCCTGCATGTCTGTACAGCTGCTTGGCTGCAAGGATGCCACTGCATTCTGTGGAATGACTGAGGTTGRAAAGGCTTTTGCATTCAGTGAAGCATCTTGCGGGACATAGAGCTACACGATGGGCTCTTTCTGAGGTCTGGGAGTAGAAAGGAGAAGTGGTGACCTGTGTTGGAGCTGTCAGGCAAGCAGATCTCCCAGACCTGAGCRTAGCTGGATCCTGGGTCCTTGGCAGCTCGCTGTCCGTCTGTCTCAGTTTTTGGTTGTGTGGATTCGAAGGTGGCTTTTAAAGCACCTCTGRTGACCTCCTAAGAAGCCTACTGTGTTAGATTGTGCTTTCCGATGCTTGCTTGGGTATTCTTGCCCTGCTGTGGTGCTGGCTTAATAGCTGTCACTCCAAATTGTTCAGATCCTTTGCTGAAACTGAGAGAAGGTTTTACGTGCTTGGATCTATAGAGCTGGGAAGGATGGTGTTTATTTTTTCAGGAAGGCTAAGGCAGCTCTGTAGACCTAAGGGATTCAGAGGAAAAGATGGCTTTCCAGAGCCTCATACCTACTCCACTTTCAATCTGACAGCTGCTTTGATCCTGTGCCTTTGCTACACCATGAGACAGAAATAGCACAGGGCAGCATTGCTGGCTCTTGACTCCATCTAGAGACTTTTCTCTGCCATAAGTTTCTTCTGTGGCCAGTTACACTGCCTGTAAAATCTTTCTAAACTGCAAATTGGTCGTGTATGACTAGGATGCTTTCTAGACACCCTAGATACACTAGAATGTCCACTGTCCTTCACTCCTTGCTGGCAAAACAGGAGAGATAGGTAGTGAGGACGAGTATTGGACTGGGCTGGACTGAAAATGTGAAGGCTGTATAGTTTTAACATATGACAGGCAATTCTGCTGAAGGCAAAAAGAGAGGACAAATGGGCTTGTTCTGATGCCTCTGGGCATCCCTGGAGCATTAGCAGCACTGTCAGCATTGCATATTCGGGTCCAAAAAGTCTCCAAATCTGTGAAATTTGTGTGATTAAAAGTATTCCCTTACTTTCTTCATTTAGAGCCTTCGGGGTTTCAGGGCTGGATTATTAATAATAATAATATTAAAAAAAAAAGCAGAATGTCAGAGTAATGATGACTTTTAGAGGCTGTGTGCAGGGAGGGCTCAGGGGATGGGATGCCTGCGCAGATGCCTGCTGGGTTTGCTGGCACCAGTGGAATTCCATGCCGTGCTCACTCAGGCAGGGAAGCTTGTGGATCTCGTGAAAATGACTCATGTTTGGGTGGCATTTCTGAGCCGGAACTGCTAAAAGGCAGAGAAAAGCAAAGCAGAGTGTTGAAACATGCTGGAAATCTTATCTAAAGCAAACAGTCTGCTTCCTAAGTGCTAACCTTTCGTAAGGAGATGCTTTTTGCTTCAAAGTGAATGTTGTCTGAGGTTTTTGCTTGAGTCCTCCTGTTTCCTTTGCCCTCCCTGCAACAAGGGAGCAGGCAGGTCATCCTGGGAAGAGCAGCAGGGCTGACACAAGCAGTACAGGCTTCCACATGGGCAGCACTGCCTCTTCCATGCTCATGCCCTGAGGCTGTTCCTTCTTTGGACTTTGCTTCCTTGGCCTTCCCAGTTGCACTCGCACTGGCACCCCCGTCTTGTGCCTTCATCCTTGACCATCCACCCTTCCCTTTTGCTACCCACACATCAGTTCAGGTACTTTCAAGGGGCTGGTGCAAGCAGGTTCTTGAAATGTTAGTGGGTTGGGTAAAACTGGTCTGAGGAGCAATTTTACAGTCTGTGTTACCCAGTCAGGTGTGCTGCTGTGTTGTTTGGTCCAGCTTTGCATAGTCAGGGGTTGAGGGGACAGGTTTGAGACATGCAATGGGAGCTGGCATTGGGAACCTGGGTGCTGAGCATGTGCTTATCATTTCCCTCTGTTTCCAGGTACGCGTCACCCTGAGAAGTTTTTTGGTGAGTACTGCAAGTCCTTTTCCTGAGCAATTATTCCCCTRTTTAGAAGTCAAGCTCTAAAGTGGATGTGAGGACAGGATATAGGAGTGTTTTCTCCTGCAGAGACCATTTTGAGCCTTTATGCCCACATTCTCACAGGGTCTGCTGGTGCTGGTCTTTTGGCATCAAAAAGGCAAGGTACAGAATCAAAAGCAGAGTGAGAACTTTCCTAAAAAGTAACCCAATCTCAATCTCTGCCTGCAAAATGACATTAAAAGTCTTGTTTGTGTGACATCTTTTTGCCTTYTTTGATAGAGCTCCTTGGAGCAGGATGAACCTCTGTTCCTCTGTGGCTGCTGAATGCCATGTATCCCAACTAAATATATGAAAGATTTTATGTATCCTCAATCTAGCTGAATGAAGCAATACCTTGATTCCTGCTGAGCATTTACAGTGTTGTTGTTTGGTGTTTCTGTTAGCTACAGACAAGATAGCACTTTTAGTGGGCAACAACCATTACCAGCATCATCCAAACCTTATGGCTCCTGTCACAGATGTGTTTGAACTGAGTCTTCTGCTAAAGCAACTGGGATTCCAGGTCGTGTCTCTTCTGGACCTGAACAAGGCCGAGATGATGACRGCGGTCAGTCGCTTCCTGCAGCTTCTGGGGAAAGGGGTCTACGGTAAGGCAAAGCCAGCCTGGCCATCCACTGAGGCTGAGCAGTTAATGACCAGCGCAAGCTTAGCAGTGGTTGATGCTAGGGAAAAGCAGGGATTCATCGAGAAATGTTTATAACTGCTGCTATATTAAAAGGAAGAAATTGAACTTTCCTTTATGTAGGACAGGGGAGCCCTACAGCACAGTCTGCAGGAGTAATGGGCTTGGAAGGTAAATGCTGCTCAGTTTTGGCCAGGTTATAGACAGTCATGATGGGTGTTTCTCTGTTACATGGCTCTCTTGAGTTTTTGACTCAAATAACATGATCTCGTGCTTCTGTGCCAGGGTTTCAGGGAGCTACTGTGTGGGAGAGGGTGTTTCAATTTTTCTTCTTAAAAGATAAAATYGAGAGGATAGTTTTAATGTGAATATTGGTGGCGCCACAGAATTCCTTTGTGAGGACAGAAACTCATTTCGAGTGTTGCAGCTGGCCACAGTTTCCTCGTTTCTCTTTCCTGGTGGTCTAATTTGAGACAGAAGCAGCCTTTAATTTGCAGAAGCACAGAGCATTCCCAGCTGTAGGAGGCTTAGGCTGGAGCTGCTGCACTTGGAGCTATTTGTGTGCTGTCCTCAGTGAGGRGGGGTGGGGGGGATATTGCATACAAAAGAGGCAGTCTTGTGGATCTTAAAGCAGGTATTCAGAATTGCTGGTGACATTGGCTTCCTTGGGGATTGTGAGGCCCTCTCAAGGTGATAAAATACCCTGGAAACACCTGGCAGATGGTGTCATCTTCCAAGCCTCAGGGAGGCACAGCTTGCTTTGTGGGGTGCTTTTTCTTCCTCCGGCCTGCATGGCACTCTAGGATGTTCTGATGGAAGACRTAAGTGCAGGCCAGTGCCAGCAGAGTGATCAGTGTGAGGTTTGGATGTTGTGCAGAAAATAAGGGCAAGGGCAAAGATGACATCTTCATGTGACGAAACAGAGCAGCACTACCTCCTTCTGGGAATCTCTGACTCACTTGGGGAGGTTCAGCTGGTGCAGAAAGGAAGCACAGGGTTGTCACCACTTGGGCTGAGTGCATCATCTGATGATAGTTTACTCCTATGATTTCACTGGCAAACTTCCTTTTGTGGTTTCTTTCTGAAATCCCCCTGCAATCTCAGGCATTGCCTCCTGGCTCCCTTGCCAGAGTCCTGTGCTTCTCCTGAGCTGCATCTGGAGAGCTCACCCACCTCTACCATGGCTCCTACAGAGTATAAGGAGCTGCAGGTACCACCCAGCAAGTCTGTATCCATAACATACAGCAACAAAATGTTTGCTTTGCACCAAAATTTCCTTATTTTCATGAGCACTGGAGGGGAAAAAAGAGGATTTTAAATTAYAAACCTTTCACTTTTTTTTTCACACCGTCATGCTTTTTTTTTTTTAAAAAAAAAAAAAAAGTGTTTTGGGTCTTTTTTGGCATTCTTGGCCATTGATCCTTCATGGTAAAATTGATTTTATGCAGTGACAAGGAAATTATTAACAGCTGAGGTACTGAACCTTAATAAGCCCTGGGTGCGTGTCAGTCATAGTGAATTTTCTTTAGAGCTTTCTAAGCTGAGTGGCCTGCTAATGTATTGAGACAGCAGCCATCAGGCCAGTCCCAGCGCACTGATCACGTTGAAGACTTTTGTCATAATTGGGTGGCGTCCAAACTTACAGTGAGAACTTTGGTTAGTTTGTCTGCTGCTTGCCCCAGGGTTTCTGGATGATACCTGTGGGATGCCTGGTTGTGATGCATCTTCTGGTGTTTCTTCAGATGTTTATCTGGCATAAAATTAAAAGAAACAGGTGAACAGCACATCATTGGAATTAACTTSTTGTGTATAGAACAAGCCAAGAGCTCATCCTAAGCTCTGTGGATTAGCTTTCCAAGGCCTGAGCTCCAGAATAAAGGTCTAGAAGCTGCTGATGGATTTAGAATTCGGAGGCAGAGGACAGAACTGGTGACACAGCAGCTCCAGTGACAATATAGGTCACCTATTAAAACGACAGAGCTCATCAGCATTCCTTTATGCACATCCTGTGCAGCCACGTAGGTGTTTTGGACAGGTACCTGCACAGGCAAAGCCATCCTGGTGCCTACACCTGTTTTTTTCTGGCTCAGGGAACCCTGAGGTGTGTTTCCTGTGTTGCAACCGCCAAAGCTGAAGTCCTGAGAGCTTTGTGTAGCTACATGGAGCTGAGCAGAGAGCTGGGAGGAGAGGGCTAAGTCGTGGAAGGCTTTTTACAAGGCTGAAGTGGGAGGTGCTGGCGTAGCCCAAATGCATCTGTGCACACCCTAGAGATGATGCTGGTGGATGACCTGGCCACTCTTTTGTCTCCTTACTGAGCCATGTATGACTTACAGGGGTTAGTTGGAAGGGTCTTTCGTAATCCAAATCCTGTTTGCTGCAGGACTGTTATCAACTTTTGAGGCTTTTGGGGRTCTCCAAGGTTCAAACCCCTAGTTGCCCCACTTGCCTGTTCCAGGGCTGCCCAACCCTGAAGGGAGAAGCCTTTCCTCCCATCTCACCTGACCYTCCTCAGGTTGCCCGATGTTTCCTACCTGCCATCAGAGAGAGGATATAGGCTTTGTTGTCTCTGTAACAGCCCCTGCAGGGGCTGAAGCCTGTTGTGAGTTCCTGGCGTCACCTTCACTTTACCAGACTAACTCTGGACCCTACCATCTTGGTAGCCTTTGCTGGCCTTTTCCCTAGTTTCTGCATCTCCCTCTTGAACTGATAGCCCTAAAACTGGATACAGGATCCAAGTGGGACCTCTCCAGGGCCAAGGAGAGAGTGTAACAGCTCCCTTCACCCTACTGGTCCTGCATCTCCTACTGTAGCCCCWTGCAGGTTTTGCTCTGCCCTGTTAGAGCCTCAGTGCTGGCTCCCATCCTGCGTGGTGGCTACCGCGAGTCCAGATCTTGGTCTTCAAAAGCTACTGCTGGTCAAGCAGTAGCTCCCCAGCCAAAATAATTCCTGGGAGTGATCTGCCCCAGTGTAGGACTTTGCACGCTTTATTATTGGATGTTATTTCTCAAAACCTGCACCAACACAGGCTTCCTTTTGAGGCACAACAGCGTGGTTTGACTCTATGTTCAAAATGATCTAGCTACAGCTACCTTTTTTTAAAAAAAAAAATTCACCTTCCAGAGGTGGTGGCTTATCTGCATCAGAACCTGTGATCTCCTCTTAACAGAGTTGTCCCAAAGCACCAGGCCCCAAACCCATCCTGGCTATGTAACCCTCAGGCAAGCGAGGACTCTCCCTAGATGTTATTTCAACTATCCTAAAAAGCCCCGAGTCAAAAAATAATACCAGAAATGCAATAAAGAAAAAAAGTTGCAAAGGAAATACTAGGAGTAGATCGTCATATGTTATTTAAGCCGTATGCTGACATTTCCTCTTTATAGCCAGTCGCTGGAACTTCCCCTTTATATTTTGGTATTCAGAAGCTAGTCGTGGATGAGCAGTTTTGTTTCGTAAAACGTGGGAAAATGATGAAATTAAACTCATAATTAAAAAGAAGAACCTTTTTCTTACTCAAAACACGGAGGGGCCTGTTTAAAGGGAGAGAAGAGGGAAAAGAGGATGAAGAGCATTAGGAGAGGATTCCAGCAAAGTTGCTCGACATGAGTCCTGATGTTTTCTGTTTCTCAAATGGAGCTAGAATCACTTCTGTCTTGTAGCTCACAATGCAGGAGCACTCGATGGCATGTTTGGGGGGCAAAACAAGCCCCTCAAAGTTAGAAGGTGCTTTATTGAGTTGGTTTTGCTGTCTTAACCTGAGCCCTCTGTGTTTTGATACTGTCTGCATTGACACATTTGCGTTGTATTTTCATAGGCAGGGACCATATTATTAGCGGGCTAGGTGATATTTGCCTATGTTCTTTTATTATTTAATATTTCTATTATGTCATTTTTCCCTCCTCATGTAGAAATGATCCATACAGGTGATTCCCAGTCATTGTGGAAAGCTTCCGATGACTAGTGATTTAATCCTTATTTTTGAACTTTTCTATAAAGCTTCAATTCTTTCCAAGTGTCAGTTACCCTGACTTAATAGGGCCTCGGTCCCATAAAGGATCTCATCTTCATTTTATGTACCAGACAAAGCTAGAGACATGAGACCCAGAGAGATATGTAGCTTTACTACTTCAAAGGCCAAATCAGAAATGCCTGATACTGATTTTTTTCAGAATGCATCCCATTTGATATGCTTTTATAGCCTCACAGTAGGGTTTTGTGGCTTCCATTTCAAGTTAAGAAAAGATAGCACTTCTGCAAGTCAAAGCCCACTGTTTCTGCCTGGGGTTCCACAAGAAGAGGAACCCAGACCTTTCAGGCACCTGTGAAAACAGCCGTTTAAGTAACTTCCATTGCCCGAGAATAGAAACCAAAGATGATTTTCAGGTTCTCTTTATAATAAGATGATGCTCCCAGTCCTCCAGTTGCTGCTCCATCCACTGCATCTCTTCCAGCATTAGAAATCAAATGAGTGTCCTGCAGACTGCAGAGGTAAAAGCAGTGCCAGGAAAATCGAGAAGAAGGTCATTCAGTGGAGATTTGCTGTCGAAAACAGCAAATGTCTTGAGAAGTTTCCCTGCTTTTGCCTCTCAGCTGCTTGTTCCCATTTCTGAACTCTAGTTCTCCGCTGTCCCGTAATTGCGGCGTCACAACCGTTTGCGTCATCTTGTAGAGCTATTTTCAACACCTTTCAGTTCCCCGGCTTGTCTTTCAGCAAGTCCTGCAAACAGCTGTATTATCAGCGCTGGAACTGGCTAGCAAGTCCCCCTGCAGCCCTTCCCTTGCTTTGGGAAGGCTACAGCTCACAGGAGGATCCCTGCAAGTAAGGAAAGCCCTTCTGCAAATGCGTATCTGGGGAGCCAAGTGGAAGTCAGCGAGAGGCAGCACCTTCACTGTGCTGGGCTTTCCAAGCTGAAGTTTCCCAGATKGCCAAAACCTGTTATTATGATTTACATGCTTGAGAGTAAAGCTCCACACCCAGRTCATTGTTGGATGTTGGACTTCAGGGGTTCCTGGTCACTACCACCTCTAAGACTCTGGYGCCTTTCCCACCTTCCAGGGCTGGTGGCTGGTTTGAGATCATCAGTGCTTGGGGTACATGTGTTCAGGTGTCTGTCACGTTGCTTTTCACTGGTTAATAAGTACATAACTACAGGTAGACTTTTGAAGGGTATTTTCCATCACCTAATGCATTGCCAGTCTCTGCTTCAAAAACAGAAAGCTATGGAGCTTGATATTTAAAAGGTTGTGAATATATTTTTTATCAGGGTGGAGTGTTTCTTGGCCATTGTCTCATTCTTACTAAGAACCAAACCTTTTTTTTTTTTTTTTAACCAAAACTTGGTCAAAAAATGGAACTCCAGGTCTATCCTGTGCCAGTRTCGCTTCAGGGTGGTATATGGGACATGGTCATGGGGAGCTATTGCAGCCTGTAGATTTGCATCATGACTCATCCTGTCCTCATCGCATTCCCAGCTATATTTTACTACGCGGGACATGGATACGAACATTCAGGGAGGAACTACATGGTCCCCATTGATGCCCCACAGCCCTATGCCCCTGAGAACTGCATCAGCGTGCAGAGGATCCTCCAGAAGATGCAGCAGCAGCAGACAGCCCTGAATCTCATCCTTCTGGACACCTGCAGGAAATGGTAGGGCGCTTTTCACCGTTCCTCAGCCAGGATGGGCAGAACGTAGTGTTTAGAGGGGTCAGGGAAGCATCTCCCAGCCTCAACCCCTGTTTGGCAATGTTGCTCTTCAGAGATGTTGCCCTGGATTGCTGTCGGCACGTGCTGTATCTCTCTGTTGAACCAACACCTTTGTCACAGATTTTTGGACCGGATCATATAGTTTCCAAGGCTGTTGAGTCTTGCAGTTTGTCTTGGGCAGCCTTCTCAAGTCATGCTCTAGATTCAACCTTGAAAGTGTCAGATCCTGCTTGAGATCTATTGAAGAGAAGGTGTCTGGAAACCTTTCCTTGGTTATTTTCCTTGATGATTCTCCATGATATGGAAGCCTGCTAGACTGAGGCTAWTAGAGCAAGGCCTGATGGTTGCCTCAAGTCTGTGCTAGGCCAGCTCTGTCCTAACATGGTGCGTTCACTGCTGCTAAACATGAAGTTCTGTCTCTACATTTCAGCCTCAAAAGAGCAACCCCCTTATCTGCTTCATCTCCAGATGATTTCCCCTGCCCTGAACCAGCCAGCCTCATAACCTACAACAAAATCCCTCTGACATTTCCCTGTTTCGTGCTGTTTGGCCCTACTAGTGTGGGAGGACCACTGAGAGCACCATGCAAGTCTGTGCTTCCTTGCTCACTGACCTTGCATTTGCACTGTGCCTGTTACCCTGCCTGCTTCAGCTGGGCTGTTTAGCCCATCTCTTTTCTCTTGGCTGTGTTTTCGTTAATGTCTCGGTGAAAAGAGTGCAACACAGGAGACATTTTGGARCATAATAGGGAAAATAAACTGTGCTACTTTGTTTTTCTTTCCTTTTAARACTTCCAAAGACTTCATGTCTTGAAGTTGACTTCAGAGGCTGATGCTGAGGTTGGAGGTCAGCGTTTTCCCTCTGTCTGTGAAAAAATATCATCCAACAGCTAATTTTTGAGCTGAAGAAAATAGTTATTTGCCCGGTTTCAGTAAACTTAGACTTCTCCAGGAAAAGCTGCCCTTATTTCATTTATTTGGGACTCTTGCAGTAGATCTGCAGGACAGTGAAGACCCGAGGGCAAAGGCAATAAATTCTCCCTTTTATTCCTGCGGTCCTGGTCTAAGAACTGGGATCGTGTTGATGTTGAGATTCTGCCCTCAAGGAAAGACCAGCCCCTGGAAAGATGTTAATTTTTTGGCACCTTCTGGATGTGGTAACAGAACTCAGGATTAGAACAGTCCATCCCAGTCAGGAATAAGTTGAATAGAGYGGGTGGGAGACCTGCGTCGATGAGTGAGGAGCTARTGGCAAAACTCAAGCAGAAGAAGGAAGTATACGGAAGGTGAAGCAGGGACAGGTAACCTGAGAGGAATATAGGGACATGGTCAAAATATGCAGAAGTGAGGTTAGGAAGGCCAAGGCCCTACTGGTATTTAACCTGGCAAGGGGAGTCAAGGACCACAAGAAGAGCTTCCGTAAACATATCGGTACCAAAAGGGAAAGTAGGGGAAATGAGGGCCCGCTGAATGGGGCAGGACCCTGGTGACAAAGGATACAAAAGGCAGAGGTAATGAATGCCTTTACCTTAATCTTTGTTGGTGAGACCAGYTCTCAGGAATCCCAGGCCTTGGAAACCAGGGAAAAAAGTCTGGAAAATGAAAACTTTCTCCTGGTGGAGCAGGTTAAGATTGAGCAAACTGGATGTACACAAGTCCACACAGCGTGATGGGTTCCCCCCTGAGTGCTGAGGGAGCTGGCTGATGTCATTGCAAGGCCACTGTCAGCCACGGTCAGGTCATGGCAATCAGGTGAGGTGCCTGAGGACAGGAAGAAAGCAAATGTCTCATCTTCAAAATACTCCAATCTTYAATAAGAGCAAGGAGGACCTGCAAAACTTCAGGCCAGTCGACCTCGCTGCGATCTCTGGAAAGGTGGTGGAGCAGCTAAGTCTGGATACCATTTCCAAACACAGGAAAGACAAGAACGTGATGGGAAGTAATCGGCACGGATCCACAAATGGGAAATCACGCTTAGCCAACCTGATGGCCTTTTGTACTGGAATGACTGACTGGRTAGATGAGGGGAGAGCAGTAGAGGTTGTCTACTGTGACATCAGGAAGACTTTTAGCACTGTCTCCCAAAACATCGTCACAGGCAAGCTAGGGAAGCGTGGGCTCCATGAGCAGACAGGGAGGTGGACTGAGAACTGGCTCATCTCAGAGGGTTGTGATCAGTGACACAAAGCCTAGCTGKGGTCAGTAACCAGCAGGGTTCAATCCTGGGTCCAMACCTGTWCAACTTATTCATCAGTGACCTGGATGAAGGGGCAGAGTGCACCCGCAGCAAGTTTGCTGATGAMAGCAAACCAGCAGGAGTGGCTGATAGCCCAGAGGGCTGCGCTGCCATCCAGAGCGACCCAGGCAGGCTGGAGAGACAGGCAGAGAGGAACCTCATGCAGTTCAACAAAGGAGGTGGCAGGAATAACCCCATGCACCAGTGCAGCTTGACCTGCTGAAGAGCAGCTCTGCAGGGAAGAACCTAGGAGTCCTTCTCCGGAGATATTCAGAAAGTGTCAGGACAGGGTCCTGGGCAGCATCCTATGGGTAACCCTCCCYGAGCAGGGGAATTGGRCTAGATGATCTGTTTCTGTAATACTGAGATAAGCTTTGCTGAGCAGAGCTGCTGAATCGTCACCGCAGCCCATGCGAGGTCCAGGCCAGAGGTTAAGGCAGGAGTTCATGCAGATGTCAGAGGCACTGCCTGAACGTTGCATGGCAGCACGTAGCTTTGCTGAGCAAAGGCAGCACRGGGATTTCTGACACGAATATGAAGTAGCTCTTGGGCTGCTGTTTGCTTTCTTGGCATCCCTAGTAGTTTCTGCGCTCAGTGAATTTCTAGGGTGCTTTGGGAGAAGGATGCAATTTCAGATCAGCCCTGACATTTAGATGTGGCTACGTGGCTGTCTTTTTTTCTTTCCCCTCTCCTTCACCTGACATTTCTTTCCCACCTTTCTCGCAGCAAACGTGGCACTTCAGTGCAGTAGGTGCTATGCCTGGGCTCACGATAGATTGCTGTAGAAAGCTCTTTCTCCTGGGTTTATTTTTCATGCAAACCGTAAGTCAGTATGTCAGCTTAGGAAAACATCTGGATTTCAGAATTGTGCCTGTTGATGCCATTCCTTAAATCAGCACTTTTTTTCCCCCTATTAAACTAGATTGGACTAATGTTGAGTATTGGGGGTGCAGTCATCTGCCTGCTTGCTCAAGGAGGAGGAGCTGCGTGTGTGCTAACAGAGAACGACCTAACTTGAAGCTTCTCTTTACCCCATGTGCTGCCATCAGAAATGTCAGGTCAATAAGCAGTGCATCCTCCTTGGCCAAACAGTAGCAGATATTTAGTGTCAGTGAAGGAGGACCCATGAACGTGGAGTCTGTGTATAACCTAGTACATTCATGTGTGGATCAGTGCTCGCGTTGGGCGGACGCAATTGCTTCTTCCAGGAATTTCAGCATGCTGCCACCACCTCAGGCACTGGCTGAGGAGTTTCTAGCACGTGCTGCTTAGGGCAGAGGGAGGACCCCATCTCCTGTCTGGAATGCAGATCAGAATGRCATTCACATAGCATGAGAGGTGCCACATAAATGAGATTTTAATGGGGGCTCGTGCAGGAGTGAGCAGTCATSGGGCCCTTCACTGTGTGCACTCATGGTCTGGAAATGCCCCTGCTGAACATTCGTAGCTGCAGCTATGTGTGTCTGTTGTTGTAGTCACGAAAGGCAGGTGCCAACTTGTGTCTACGCAGCCTACGACGAGAAGCACCCACCATTGGGACAGCACGGATCTCCGCCTATTTTGGGATCCAATGTCTTGTGTCTCCTCAGTCTTGGAAGCAGACATCTCTCCACATTCAGTGTTCGTATTTAGAATCATCTCTTTTTCAACATTCCTCTTCTGAGAATCTTTAGAAAATTTATACAAGCCARATGAATATTCACCATTCACCAGCTTCTCCAGACTTTGCCACCAGCAGTAGATAACTTGCTGGCTGCTGGCCATGGAACAGCCCCTTCTGTTGTCTTGAGCTCGCCAGCTTCAGCCCCAGCAAACTACCCTGGGACTGAGTAACACCGCCTGTGTTCTCAGCTCTTGCTCCTGTATGCTTGGGAACATCTCCAAATCACTGGTGTAAGCCTCAAACCCTGGAAGCAACTTTGCTGTCCAATTTGTCGGCAGCCAGATGAGCTCCTGAGCAAGGCTTGCCACCAGGTGCTAACAGGCCAGCATTTTTGGTGGAAACCAGTCACCTCRGACAGATTTCATGCTCTTGGAAGTAGGTGAACCCCTACATGTGCACAAAATGACTGATGACCTTGACACTAACTCACAGCTTGGTCTCCTCTTCTAGGTACAACCCAGAGTGTGCCCTGTCCCACGTGCAGCCGCTGGAGCCCTGGGGCAATACTGTTTATGGCTATGCCACGTAAGTAGACTTAGCCATAGCCATGCCATAATGTGAGACCCCAGCTCAGCTCAAAGCTGGCACAACTCTGTCTCCTAACATCCCTTTACCTTTGGTGGCTTTGGAGACTTGAGAGGATCTTTCCTATATTCCTACTGCCCCTCACCCTTCCCCTCTGGTATTTGCTCTTCTGGTGCTTCTTTCCTTCTTCACTGCACTGCTAGTGGCTCTCACTGACCCACCATTCAGACTGACTCCATTTCCAAGGCTTTGTGAGTGGAGTCTTGCCCCACRACACAGTGGGTGCCTCTCCTGAGCTGTGTAAATCTAGGCAGGCAGCTCATCAATCCTCAGTTCCCTCTGCAGGTGGCATTAGCTCCTTCTGTCTGTCCTTCTATGCCTGAGCCTGATTCCCAAAGCACATGTGCCTCGGGGAGGTGACCTGAAGCCTCCCAAGATGGACGAGAGCCCTGCTTGCTGCTTSAATGCAAGTCCTGCAAGCTTCTCARCAGYTGTTACTCACCAGGGCTGCCAAAAGGGGCCATGCTCTCCTCTCCCATCTGGTCCCTCTGCTTGCTTAAGCCTTTCCCACTCTCACCTGTGCACTTGCATGAGCAGCCAATATAGCCTGGATGTCAGCAAGCCCTAAGTACCCCAGGGCTTCCTGCCAGTTGCAGTAAGGTGAGAACAAGTCCTCATCTTGTTTCTTTTTTCAGAAGCGAAGATGCAGAAGCCTATGAATTGCAGGATGGGGAATTCAGCTCTGGGATCTTCATGAAATATCTGAAGAAACATATTCTGCAGGAGAAAAAAGTTACACACATGCTGGAGGATGTGTTAGAAGGTAAGGCAGTGCTTTTAAGCTAGAGATCACTTAGTTCAGTAGCAGTGGTAAAAGGGGATGTCAGCAGAAAGGGAGCAAGCTTAACATCTCTGCAGCCATCCCAGCAAGGGTGAGAGGGAAGATCAGATCCYACACTCTCTTCTCCATAAAAATAGAAAATACACTTGCTTGTGATCTGGAAGGTAGGRAGGCCTGGCAGCCAACGAGGGAGATGAGGAGTCACAGAGCCGACGCAGTAAGATTCTTAAAGCAGAGCAAAGCCTTCATCTGAATCGCTAGTTCCATTCCTTGAATTCCTCAAACACTGGGCAGCGCAGGTGAGTCYGGCTCACCCTGCACAACCACAGCATGCCGGAGCTGCAGGAGAGGAGCAGCAGGACATTCCTCATGAGAGTTTTTAGCAGCCTGGCAGCAACAGGCCTAGGATGTCCATGCAAGATTTGAAATCCAGCATGAGAAAATTAGGGACCTGGATGCCCCTGGATGCTGCAGTGCCCTTAGTGCCTCTCAATTTCTCTKTCAGATATTGGCCGGGATCCTTTGGTTACTGGGAAGCAGGTGATGGAGATCAAACACACGCTGAAGGAAGCCCGGGCCCTGACAGACCCTATCTGCCCCTCAGGAGCCTCTTCACTGCACTGGGGCCGYAGCCACGGTAAGTGTGCACGTAGGGAAGAGCCAGCAGGCAAAGATGGAGCAGCCAAGGCTGATGAGACCTCAGGGAGTTCAGTGCTGCTCATCCCACTCAATTTTCTCTTCCAGAGATGCTTAACGAAGTGGTGGTGTTCCCGTGCGGGGCGCGGGCGGAGCTCCGCTTCCACCAGGTTTTCTCCAACGTGATATATGTGTGTGCCAAGCTGCAGGCACCGCCACCCCACATCGCTGACCTCCGCCTCCTGCTCTGCCGTCCAGCCGTAAGTCCTTTGCGGAGCGGAGCTGGCCGCACTTCCAGTTCCTTCCTGGCTCCCTTCCCCAGGGCGTACACAGGAGAGGGTTTATGGCGAGCCTGGCCCGAGGTGAGGTGTTGCTTCAGGTGACTTTGCAAGAGGGGAAGGAGAGGAGAATGGGACATGTGGCATGCGTTACGTGGGCAGAAGGATGCTGAGGGCTGGAAAGAGCCAAACCCCTGTGCAAAGGCAGGCACTGACCTGAAAGAGGGAATCATACACTTAGTTATCACTGGGCTCATTACTAGGACATTACTAGGACATCCAGCCTAGCTCTGCTCTTCAAAAGTGTGAGCTCTGCTGGGGCTGGTTGCTCCTTGCTCAGTGAGGGTTCMTTACAGGAGTGGTGGCACCAGTGCCATGCAGTGTCTGCAAGAAAAGAAAAGGGAAGTGACTTTTCCCAGCATGTGACAGTCCTTGTGCACACTCATGTGYGTGCTCTACCTGCACTAGAGATCCCTGTGTTCCCATTATCCCCGGCCCAGCACCAGCTCCAGGCTTCTCTTTCCTCTCCACTTTAGACAGAGCCTGCAGGGGTTGGTGGCAAGACAGAAGGACACCCCTGTTCAGCTGRGCACTTCCCTCAACATCCACAGGCTCTGTTGGCACTTGCCTTCAGTATTTGTCTTGGTCTCCTGAGCTGTGCCTGGTTTGGTGCGAGCAGCCCCGTCCTTAATAACCTTAATCCAAATAATCCATTTTRGCATCTCTGCAAAGGCTTTGTGCTCCTCAAATGCTGCATGTATGTGCCAGTGTCCCACAGGCTGCCTGCTGCATTCCTTACTCCTAATGCACTGGGAAAAAAAAATAATGTTAATTTCTAATGCTAATTTTGATGCCTTTAGCTTGTTACTTCTCAGACTCCCATTTTTTTTAGTCTGCCTGATTAAGTCTGTGCATTTAATCTGCTGGAGTTGCTCCTTTCCACGTTCTTTGTTGGGAAACACTTCCAGCTTTTGAATGATGCTTTCTTAATATGCTGTGCTAACGTGTATTAATATAAAGACACATCCTAACAGCCTTGTGCACTCTTCAGCCACCCCAGTTTCCAGTCTGCATGCCACCTCTTAGAATTTACTTCCCTTTGCTGCACCTTTATATTAACAATCTTCCTCATTTTCTGTAGCTCCCTTGCTGAAGTGTAGCGCGACTCTGGTGGATTTTTCAGCCCCTGTTGCTCCTGGAGGGATGCTGACCCTCAGTACCTTGTAGTCACTGATGCAGAACGATGCGGCCAGTGAGAGGTTTGGACCCGATCCTGCCCGTTATTGAGTACCAAGCCCGGAGCATCATCTGTCCTTGTGAGCTCCCTAACCGTGCATGAAGATTGTTTGTGGCTGTCTCAGTGGGCAGGTGCTTGCATCTGCCCCGTATKAGTGCTTGTGGGGAAAAACCATCTCCACCTACTGGCTCCTGCTTCCAGAACCGGTGCTGGAGGAACTGAGACCAAAAAAGGGGACCATGGTACAGACAGCTCTAGCACACACTGACCTCCAGTGGTGTTTGCTGAGATGGCAGGAGATCTTGGCACTGCTCTGCAATTCGCCTGCTCCCWGTTAGGCAGCTGCAGGGAGGCCCCCCCGTGCTGGAGTTTGGGACTGAGCAGCCTTGCCCACCAGCAGGGAGACCCAGGGAAGTCCGAGAGGAGACTGAGAAGGAGATCTGATTAATATGCACAGTATGTACAAATACCAGATACATTACAAATACATCAATATGTACAAATACAAAAGCATTAATTTGTACAGGGAGCCAACCTCTTCTGGATGGTGGCTAGTGATAGGACAAGGGTTAATGGGCACAAGTTGAAACCCAGGCAGTTCCATCTCCATGTGAGGAAAAACTTCTTTGCTGTGAGGGTGATGAAGCCCCGGAATAGGCTGCCCAGAGAGGCTGTGGAGTCTCCTTCTTTGGAGATCTTCAAACCCACCTGGATACTGCTGCATGCCCTAGGCTCCAGGTGTCCCTGTTGGAGCAGGGAGATTGGACTAGRTGATCACTAGAGGTATCTTCCAACCTCAACCATTCTTTGAGTCTATGAAGCCTGCAGGAGGCATCTGATTCCCTTTGGGATCTGGGCATCCTCGTGGTGCCAGCTTTCCTTGGGGATGCTGAAGGGAGCCTGGGCGACCCTCTGAGCAGCATTCACATTGCCAAGACCCCAGAGCTGGAACTCAAAGCCTGGCAAACATAGGCAGGAGGCATGGCACGTGTTTTATCCCCCTTAGCTCATGGACCCAATTAATCAAGGAAGCAATAGCTTTTCCACACTTATCCATATTTTGCCTATCAGAGTGACTTAAGCAGAGAGTCTGGTCTTGTTGTAGGATTGCCAGAGATAATTGCAACATTTTGGGTTTTGCAGCACAGATCTGTTGCCTTCATTGTGCAGTGGTAGTGTTCTCTTCCGTCTTGTGCCTTGCCTGGCGTGCATTCTTACTTGACAAGGACTGTCTTCAGACAGAGACACCATTCTAGAAAATATGCAGGAAAGAATGATGCTGAGTTAGYTCCATTTTTTGATATGTGCTGCTTAAATGACTATGTATATATGTGTGTATATATATATATATGCTATATGAATGTGCATATACATACACACACACAGATATATATATATATAATTTTTGTCCTATATCCCCTTGTTTKCAAGTTAAGTCACTTGATCTGGAGTTGTTTGATCTAATGGCCTCTCCATTCACCCAGTTCATTCAGAATATCTGAAACTCTGGGCCAGCCAAAACTCTGGTCTTGCCAATATCTGAACAACTTCATTAAAAACAGACAAATAAGCAAATAAACAAAAGCACTAAAATCCCCTCCATGGGGATTTTACTGATTTCTGATGTTGGTGAAGGAGACTAGCAGAAGGAAGTAATTGGCTGTATCCACTGTAATTAGATTGTGGTAGTCTTTGGAACAGTAGACTATCAAAGCTGAGAATTTAGCAGRACTTTAATTGATCCCTCAGGATTGGGATTTGGAATAAGACCTGGTGATTTTTTTTCAATTAACCACAAATTATTGGCGATAACTGAGGAGTCTTTCCTGTGAATGATAGGAGATGGAGGGACCGCTGTTGCCTGGAGGAGACATCCCAAGAGGTGCTGTYCCCAGGAGCCGAAATCCACAATGATACCTAAAGGCTGCCAAGGAYGGGGAATGACTCCGGCAACAGTTCTGCTTGGGGTTCTGGTTGGTTGGAGAAATGGAAGCAGGGCAGAAAACTGTGTTTAGGTTATGAACAGGAGCTCTAAGCCTTGGGTGAGGTCCTGTCTGGCTCTTCTCACTGCTGCTAAGGCTGGAGCACTGGGTGCAGTTTTTGAACCTATGTTTCATAAGCGCACCAACTAAAACACATCCCAAATAGTAAAAGGAAAGCTTGAAAGAACTGTGATTTTAAGTAAGAGCAGCAAAGACTGCACTAGGAGAAAGCAAACTTGCAAACTTCAAAAGACGGATATGGACAGAGCAATGGGGATGCTAAGGAGAAAGCCAGAAGAGAGGCCTCAGCTCTGGAGAGCAATATGGCACCAGAGAGTGGATGTTGGCAGGGAGGGGACCAGTGAGGGTGACCATGAGCATGGCTTCTGGGCATGAACCGGATAGGTTGCTTTCTGGTAGCAGGATATTACAAATCTAGCAAGGCTCAAAACAAGATGGGATGTATTTGTGAGAGTCCTCCAAGRGCTGCTGAAAGCACGGACACCACCTCCAGCTCCAGAAGTCACTGGTTTTTCCCCTTGKGGAATGGCTGGCAGTGCAGGCTCAGGAACAGAGGGGAGATCAGAGCAAATRCTCCCATGCAAAGAGCTGAGAACCTGGAGCAGGGCTGCAAGGTGGCGGGCTGGCAAAGGAAGAAGAGAGCAGGGGAGGGCAGTGGTTTCTGACAGAAGCTGCTCYGCATTGCACTCTGTCTCCTCCCATTTCCCAGTTCAGACCTGTCAAAGATGAGGCCACCTGAAGCAAMGCAACAGGAGGGGGCTCCATCATCCCTTGCTGGCACAGCCAGTCCGCTTTCTGCAGAGTCCATTCACTGTCYCCATCTTTTCGGAAAGATCTTTCTGCAGTTTCTCATTGTGTTTCTGGTAACAAGTTGCTGAGTTCAGAGAAAGGATCTGGTTTGCYTTTGCATGGAGATAATTCTGTTTGTGCAGCTTGCTGTCATGGACCTGCCAGAGCAGCTAGGAGGAATGAGGCACTGTGTACCSTGAGCAGCCTTATGGTCAGGGTGAAGCTGACACCTGCAGATCCCAGCTTTATTCAGGGCCACAATGAGCCCGTCTGGGCCACCCAGCTTCTATGGCCAAAAACATCCCTGGGCTGGCCAGACTAGGCTGGCAGGAGGGAGCTGGAGCAGCCATCAGAGCCGTCTGGCAGTGCAACCATCACAAGCATGGGGCTGGTGGATAATGGGTCCCAGCTTGTCACCCATCCTGGAGGGCTCAGATCCCCATTAAGATGCAGYCTGATTGATGGGCTGCTGCTGAAAGCTTGATGTGTTTCCTCTTGTTGTCCTAACCCAGGAGAGGCAAGATGTGACCGTGCTGCAGGACAGCCACCCAAACCAAGTGGAGTCTCTGCTCGCCTCTGTTTACAAGCAGGAGGAACAGGACTGTGCATTCCAGCTCAGYGGACTGCAGAAAATCCAGGTAAAAAGCTGCTGTGTGGGAATCTCCACAGTTCTCCTGCACCCTCTGGTAACTGTTACTCTGTCCCTGCCTGCTCAAGCTTCATGTGCCCTCTCTGCTATCTCTGGACTGCACMCAGCAGGTAACTAGAAACTGGGCTGAGACCCTTCTATATTGCAGGGTGCCACCCAGGGGGATGCTCTCAGTGCCCAGGCATCTCTGAGGCACAAAAGCCTGCCTCTGTCTGCTGGTTCACCTGCCCTTCTACCCAGGGGCTACTGACAGCCCTCCTTGCTTGAACCAAGAGCAAAAAGCACTTCAAAAACACTCAGGTTATATTTAAAGACTGCAGAAGAGGCAGAATTGCTAGTCCCACGGCTTGTCTCTTCCAAAGGGTATCTTTCCCTAAGCAGCAGTGTSTAGCTTGTTCCTTGTTTGATTTTTTTCCTCTTATCTGGGTCTCGCAAGCTGTTCGTGTGCACGAGTGAAGCCTCTGCTCTGCATGGTYTTGCAGTGAACACAATCAAGTTGCTGCCAGAATCTGCTTGAAACAAGCTCACTTTGCTGAGTGCCTTAAGCATCTTAACATAGGGCTRTTCTTCCAGTCCTTGCTTGTTCTTAGACCCTTTCCAAGCATCCAGCATTGCTTTTAAATAACCCACATGGGATCTGGACCTGCATTGCCTGCTACACGTGGAGGGAAGATCTCTCCTCCTGCTCCATTATCCATATCCCTGCATTGTACAGCCAGGTGTCTTCAGAACGACTCTGCACTAGGGGGTTGTGTTGAGGAATTTGGCTGCCATTAACATGTTCCTTTCTGATTTCTTCACCAGCTTTGTWAAGGTCTAAAATAGCACTAGACTGAGAAGAGATTCCAGTTTGTAATGTTTGATGCACGTTTTATTTAAGTGGTTCATCTCCCTCCCCTTGCATGCCCATCTCTCTCATGGCTTTGGCCATCGCGTGGGTGCARTTTCTCCTGGGCACAGTGTCCACTTCTGCTCCCCTGCAGCAGTGTCCTGACCAGGCAGAAACTGCCTCAGGGCCACAGCCATCATGAATACGTATTGAGCTTGTTTGCTCTGGTAGCAGCATTGCACCAGCACACCACAGCATGGGGCTGTGAGCCTGCCGAACAGCCAGCCGAGCCTGGAATTTCTTGACAGTGGTTGTAGAAAAAGCAAAAACAAAGAAAGTTAGTTCTGCTGTAAGTCTTGTTCTCTGATTCACTCGACGTTCTTTGCTCTCCTCCTCCAGACGGATGTGCTCCTGCAGTTGGACTTGCATTACACCCAGCTAAGCACAAAGCAGAGGACTTGTGAAAGCCTGCAAAAAGTCCTCCGGAAATCTCTGGTGACACAGCTGTTCAGCCACAGAAACTCTGACCAGCCAAACTACCAACAGACTCCAGTGTCCACAGGCAGCCTGKGCCTCAGGGACACGTCTATGCTGAGCGCAGGCCCCAGGGCACCTCTGAGGATGGGCTCRGGGCATAGTTTGCCTAAGAGCAACCCCTCCAACTCGAGCAGCGAGCCCGAAGAGAATGATGAGAGCAACCTGGCCGAGCTCTGCTCGGCGCTGCTCCGGGCTGGCCCGGGGCAGGACTCTCCCTGATACCTGCAAACTGTTGTGACCAACCTGGGGACTGTCTTTTTGAAAAGGCAACGGTTATTTCAGTGCTAAATGTGACAGAAGTCATTGGGTGCCTTCAGCCTCAGCAATTGTGCTGGCCAAATCCAGCTGCAGGAGGCTGAGGCTGCCTTTGGAACGGCCTCTCCTGTGTGCAACGTGCAGRGCTGAAGCCTGCTGGAAATAACCTCTGTCCTGCAGAACCTTCTGCGCAGTTGGGAACATGGAGGAGTAATTGTCATGTCTGGCAGAAGACAGGGCCACCCTTCAAGTCATAACATTTCCAGACAAAACCTAATATTGTGTATAGTCAAGGGCATTGACTGATGTTTTTGGAGCTTTAGCCTTTGCTAAGCGAGGGCCTGGAGGCAAGCATTACAGCATTAAACATGGTGAAGTAGGAGGCCCATAAACACTACAGGCCTGTGCTACAGCAGAGACGCAGTGCAGAAACCCAAACACAACTGCTGCCTCTTGTCACGCTTGAACGAGTGGTGCAAGGAGTTGACAAGTGAGCAAGATAGTATGTGAAGGTATAAGCTTCTCCCCAGGGATCTTTTTTATCTTGCAAGTCCTGCCTATGTAAAGGCATATGTTAAATTATGTTTCTGTGTTTCTGAAGAATGGGTTTATAATTCCCTCCTTGCCAGGAAAAGGAGGTTGGGATGTTCTGTTGAATGTTCTGCATGTTTACAACACAAGCTGGTATCCCACCAGCAGTAGCTCCTGGCTCATGCTTCCACTTGCCTCTTCTAGTGTGTTACACACAGTCATAACCGGGTGTGAAACCCTGCGTGGTCCTSAGTTCCTGCCAGATGCAAAACATCCTAAGCTTTGAGAGGACAGGATGGAGAAAAGAGCCTTAAACAATGTATGAGTACTTGTTTTGTTTTGTTTTTTCTACTTTCATGTAGAACCAGCTGTCCAGAGAGAGCCACAAGTGAGTGGGGACCAAAAGACAACCTAAGTAGGTGCAGCACCCCCAGTCTGATTCTGCAATACTTGTTTAATAAAGGTTTTGGCATAGTACCAGCTGGTTACTCTGCCAGGGTAAGGAGGGCAGGCAGATGGTAGGAGAGGGACCGGTGATCCCAGTGAGCTATCATTGGAGGTAGTCAGCTCTGGACTGGAGATGTGGATGAACTGATTTAATTTGGCCCTGCTTGGGSCAAGATGTTGGACCAGAGACCTCCAGGGGTCCCTCCCAGATGTGATTTTGAGAAGGGAGGAACTTGGAGATCAAGAGCTTCTAGTGAGATCAAGGAGGGCAGGGTGGGGAGAGCACTTTCTGTCCCCTCTCTTGGCCTAAATGAGGGTTGAGTGGAATATTTTCTGTGTTATGGTTCTCTGCCAGCAGCAAAGATGATTGTACCTCAGTCTACAGTGGGGACCGTCTATTCCACCATGGAAAAATACGAAATGCCACTTCCAGATAAACCGTCCTACAAATGCTCAAAGCCTGTCCAAAGTGAACAGAGGAGGCTTTTGCTTTCCTTGCTGCACTGAGGGGAAGTCCCATGTGACTTAAGGCTGGAAATTCACCTAGGAAAAAAGTCAAGCTCCCTCCACCACTCCCAAAGTAGCTTAAATAAGACTGACTGATGGAGAAAGTAAAGCAGGGGAAAACAGTCTAATTGAGAACCAAAGATCAGATCAGCCCTGGCAGAAATGTAAGCATAGATCGGTGGGAATTGCTGTGCAGCAGCTGGGAGGTGCTGGGAGTCTCCTTACTCACTGCTCCTGAAAACAGCATTGGAAAGGATTCGAAGGATTATATGCACCTCCCTATAGCTATCTCTGGCTCGTGTAATCATGGCAAATGGCATTGCATGTGAATGCTGAGCTTACTCAAAGCAAGGCTGCTGCTTTTTCTCTTCCTTCTCCTTTTCCTTTTTTTCCTTCTCTTTGAGTAAAACACTATTGGTGTTTGAACTGCGATGTTTGTGCTGACAACCAAAGGGCTGCCTGGAGATGTGAAGGCTGGGGGCAGCYTTGGCTGCAGTGACCACGAGCTGCTGGAGTTCAGGGTCGTGCAAGGAGGAAACAGAGCAGCAAGTCGCATCGCAAGGCTGGACTTGACCTTGGCCAAGTAGCTTCAGCATTCTCTTTCCACTCACCCCTTTCTTTCTCGTGTCATTACTACCATTGTAACCCTCCTTGGCCCATTGCAAATGATAGCGAACTATCAATTGCAAATGATAGCGTAGGCTGCTGGGCAGCCCGTTGTCCTCTCCTCCCCACCTCTGCTGCYGTGACTGAGCTCCCAAATCAACTGCTTCAGCCAACACCACGACCGTCTCCTTTCTGATGTCATTCCTCTTTCCATAATGYGCAGCAGAGAGGCCGGCTGCCTCGACAGCACTGCTTGTTTCCCCCTCTCCTTCTCTGTGGACTTCACCTCTTGCTGCTGTATYTCTGCAGCTTGCCATGCCACTGAGGCCGCAGCTCCCCTGGCAGAAACCCACTCCTTATCTACTTCCCTTTCTCACCTGGCAGCACCTACCCCATCCACCTGGGTCTTTTCCAGTTTAGTCTCCATCCCCAACTATTTTGAGGTGACCTCTATGCGTCTTTGTGCATTTTCTGAAGTAGTTGGCCAGGCTGGGACACAGCACCCGCTCTACAGGTGTCCATGTGTCCAGAGGATCTTTCTGGCACCTTGGGAGTGTTCAAACCCTTGTGGGTGGTCAAATACCACTGAGGCATCACTGCCACGCACTGGCATGAACGCTGAGCAGAATATGGGGTTTTCTTGGTTCACACAGCCCCTCTTTGAACACGTAGCTGTTCCTGCAGGCCCTGTGCAGGAGCTCGCTCTCTATCAGACTCATCAAAGCTCCAGCTGCAGAAGGATCGGGACTCACTCAGGGGTGTCTATGAACATTTCCATCCTCCTTTAGTGCCTAAACACGTTTTCTTCCTCATCAATGTAGTGTGTGCAACAGATGGACAGAAATGCCATCCTTAGATTAACACAGAGCCTGCACTCCCTGCTTCACGTTACAAGGCAGAGGTAGTTGTGTTGTCTTCTAGATATCCTTGCTTGCCACCTCCCACTRTAGACGCTATTTACAGGTGCTTGTAGCTGTTGGATTTGTAGGAGTTTGACATGATTTTTACCACGCTCTCTCATGCTGTTCTCTGGCCCTTCCTGCCATAGCAGCATGTGAATTGCAGCCTTGTGAGTTTCCTGTCTTTTATTACAGAACAGCARCTTCTTGATGCACCTAATTGGTGTGGAGCTGCATAGCTCGTAATGGAAAGATGCCTGCAGGAGAGGAAAAGCACGACACAGGAACCACAGCGCTCAGGAATGGTGTTTCGGTCCTTTTTCCCTAGTTTTTGGAAGTAGCTTAACATCCAGCCAGGAAGGGTTAGTTGGGCATTCTTTCCTAGTGGAGGAAGGAACTTCCCAGTGGGCAGGTTCTCAAGCATGATCTCTTGGCCTTATCTGCTTGGCCTTAGCTTGGCCTTAGCTTGGCCTTATCTACTCAGAGAAGTTCTCCTTTTCTAAAATGCAATCGTTAGCTGAGGATCATTTCTGAACATATGGGAATACAAGGAAGTGGCAGTCTACCTCCTATGGGCAAAACAGGACCACACACAAGGTGATAACGGAACAYACTGGACCCAGGAGCTAGCAAGGAGCTCTTGGATTATTAAATCCAGGCTGTCCAAGGCTGGGTGGGACAGAYGTCTTCATCCATCGTGCTCTGCATATGCTCACACCCATGGATGTGCTCTGCTCTCTAGCCCTAGAGGTGACAATCGTCCTGCTTTGAGCAGGAGGGTCRAGTAGGCAATGTGAAGGCAATAAGGACGAGATTGCCCAAAATAAGACGCACGCGAACGCTGTTGATGGGCGCTGAGGCCCCTCCACAGCTGCCCTGCCGCCTCTTCTGAAACCACGGACAGATGCCGGTTCCGTGGGACGCGGAAGCAGGCAGCCGATTGCTGCATCCTTGACGAGGAATCGTTGACAGCGCGGCCTCTTCGGATGGCCCCAGGTTTCTGCTCCTCTATCAAAGGTTATTCCAATAGCTGTTTCGCCACTGGTACTAATCACTTGGAATTAGGTGCGTGACATCGCGTGGCAGCAAGGAGGARAGCACATCACTGAGCAAAGGAGCCTTCGTGAAGGGCTTGAAGTTGTATCTGATCTTCGCAGTTTGGATAACCTTTTGCATAATAATCATCAATTTCAAATCTCCTGGTCATATCACCTCTTCATGAGAGACGRAGACACGCTTTGAAATCACAGACTAGACTTCATAAACGCAAGGAGCGCTGACGTGGTGTCACACAGTAACGAGGAGCTAATGTCTCTTTGATAAAGCTGTCTGCTGAGGTGGATTTTCTTGCCATGATGTCAAGAACAGTTGACGTGACAGACATGTTATTAAGCGGTAAAAATAAATAGATGAAAGAGGCAAGTGAGAGATTTCAGCAGTGACTTTCCAGAATGTTTCACCATGAGTAACCTCCTCATCGCTATTCCCGACTGGTTATGAAAGACAGGGGGTCCTTACCCGAGTGTTGTCACAGTTTTGGTGGACTAGGGGGGCTTCACTGCACCCGCTGCAGCCCCTCTGCTTCCAGGAGGGTGCTGAGGGTGAGACCACAGCTAGAGAGCCAGCCAACATCTCACRACTACCCGAGTGCAGGCCCCACACGATGGGCCAGCGGTCCATGAGGACCACGGTCCATGAGGACCTGCAGGAGTGCTGGTCCCGACCTGCTGCCACCCTAGGCACAGAGCCATTGTCATGAAGAGTCCCGATGAGCGTTCACAGGTCTGTTGGCTGCCTATATTCCTGCTCCCAACCCGGTTCTGAGCTCCCAGCCCCTATGCCCTTCCCYGGTGCTCATGCATCCTCCCACATCTCCAGTTGTCTCCCCAGCTTTCCATTGCCGCTTGCCCTTCCCACACCATAAGAAGGTGGACATCAGGCAGCTGGGGGCAGGCTGTGCTGGACAGAAGATCCCAGGTAGACTGAGGATGAGATTCAGTCCCTTGGATTGCCACAGCTCAAGTGTCTCCTCCTGCAGAGACGTGCTGCCGAAATAGCTGTGAAGTAACAATGCCGGTGAGCACGGAGGAGGCTGCCTTTGCATCCAGGGTSCTACCACGGCGAGGCTGCGGAAAGGCCCTTTTCCATGCAGAGACCACAGAGAAGGGCCGTTGTGGCCAGAGCTGGCTCCTGACCAGGCCCTCGTACGATGATCCATTGCCGGGAGAGCAGAGGGCAGATCCTGCCGTGTCACTGCAGGGCTGCAGCCATCTCCACACTGCCTGCCTCGTTCCTTAGTGCTGCTTAATATCAATTATAAAATATTAAATCAGATAAATACCTTTGGCCTTTCTGGATGATAAGAAAATACATTTTTCTGCCTCCTAAAATGCCGTTGTTTTCCCTGGAAATGCTAATGGGATTATATAAAGGTTATTTCAGCCTCCTCTTGAGTCTTGAGATGTGGCAGAACAATTGCGGTGCCCTTTGTTTATGCCTTTTTAATGACTACTTTTATCTCCAGGTACCTGAGTCCTTTCCTCAAGCCCTTCACTTGCAGGGTCCCGGGGCTGCTTGATGGGGGGATCCTTCCTGRGGAACATGGATACACCCGTGCTGCCACATTAGGGAGCTGGAGCGGAGCTGCTGCGGCGGGAAGCTCGGGGGCTCTGGCAAGGATTTGCCCTGTGGATTGGGAAGCCCAGAGACCACCAGGCTCTGAGCAAACTGGGGCAGCCCTGTGGGCAGCCTTGCTTTGAGGAGCTGGTAGGACGCGGGGCCTTCCAGGGGGGTCCTTCCAACTCCAAGTGCTTCTAGGAGTCTATACACAGCTGTGAATTTTGGTTTAGCTACCATCTCGTGCCCTTTTATGCTCTCCTACAAGTCTGTTTCTCCTGCAGAAGAGCTAAAACCAGAACTGTGGCAAACACCAGGACGCTCCTCCATGCCCACCCTGGCTAAACCTTCCCATTGCTCTGCGTAATTCACATCATGGGCAGCAGAGGAGAGTGTGTGTAAAAACCTTCGGGCTTCTCCAGGGCAGTAGGATGGGGATATGTGTCTTTCCCCTCATATTTCTTTTATTACCTCAACTGGCATGAATAGGAGGAGAAAGAGGGAAAGGAAAGTACCCTTGGGAATGGCTGTACTAGGGATAGTTTGATTGTGTTAATAGATTTAGTAATTTGAGAGGAACAAGGGGTGGTTCCTGGAGGACAGCAGGGCACATTAGCTGGGACAGCTGGGATTATGTCTTTAGCTTCTAAAGGACAAAGGGAAAAAGAAAGAGCCTACAGCCTGTCTTTGGGAAAGGCCTGAGAAAATGGGCATCTCTCTGGTGCTGAGCGGATGTACAAAGTGCAGTTCCTCTTGCATGTAATTCCATCATTTGGATTTTGCAATTCCATCATTCGGATTTTGTAATTGCATCCTTGGAATTTTGCAGTTGCATCTTTGGCAGTTTGTAATCGCACCTTTTTTTAAGTTACTTTGTAAACCTCCCCCCCCCCCCCGCCCCGGAAGGAACGTGGCTGGGAGGTGAGAGACGGCGGCTGCGGTGCCCAGCCCTGTCCTCGCGACCGGGGCTGTGGGCGAGGCCGCGTGAAGGCCGGGCAGGAGGCCGTCCTGCTGTGGGATGCGCGCAGCGGTGCCCGACGGCGCGGTGACGGGCTCTGCACAGACGCACGGCCAGGGCTGGCACGCGGCGCTGCAGCTTGGCGTGCTGCTGCACRACTGCTGCTCCCGGCAGTTTATTTTGGATGATCAGTTTGTGGGGCTTGAGGCGAGGGAAGAGACCTCGGAGAACAGTTCTTTTTTTCCAACATTTGTGGTATTTGTTTAATGTTCTTTCTGGAGAGGTCCCAGTTCCTGTGGTATGGGATAAGCAGCGCAGGTTCACCACGGGAGTTTGTCTCCTTGCTCCCCTCAAAACAGCAGCTGGTCTAATGAAATGCATGAGCTCTCTACAGCCCTTGCCAAGTTATATCCTTAGACCACCGCAGCTACTGCTAAATTGATACCACCATTCATTATGCTGTTCCCCAAAGCCCTACTGCTGCAGAATGAATCTGATGCTTTTGCTTTTCGTATAGCTTTCAAGAGTCTCCCTGGCATCTGTGTTAATTAGAGAAAACCTGAAATTTAATTACTAAAGCAATGTGTTCAGTTTGGGGATCATCTCCTCCACACGCTGCCGGGAGCCACCCAGACGGAGCCACTCCATTCACTCCAGTGCTGCTGAGACCCACTGCAGTCCCTCCAGGTACCTGCCTGCAGTTGCCCGTCACATCTGCCTGCCTAAGGGGACTCCCCTTGACACCAACTCCRCTAGCGGCCTCCGCCTCCTGCAAACCAGTGAGACACCTTGGACTCACCAGGATGAGCAACATCACGAGAAGCAGCAAGGGGATTCACTGCCATCCGCGGGGACCAAGACCCAGCCAGCTCCATGGCGCAGACAGCAGCAGGGACTTGAATTTCTGCAGCGCTGCAGTGAACTTTGCATGCACACGTGCCTTGAGGTTTWTTTGTGCACCTAGGCCTTGAATGAAGTGTCCGTTGCTTGTGAAACAGCAAAGTCAAAACTAGCAACTGAGCCTGATAGGCGAGATTTCATCTGGAGGGTGCAGTCTTGGCACGGAACGGGGATGGTCCTGCTGATGGTGCAACGGAGAACACCAAGAAGGAGCAGCGTACTGAAAAATATGAGCCGGGAGGAAAAGCAGAACAGAAGGTTCTTGAACGGCATGATGAGATTGATCCCTCAAAGTGGTCTTCATGCTTTGCCCATCAGCTCTGAAGTATCTCAAGTGATGGATACTTATCCCTTGGTGAGACAGCATAAGGGGCTATTTATTCCTCTTCCCTCTCACTTTAGCCCAGTGTAGCCACTTCAGCTCCTTCACGTGGAAACCAGCAAGTGCAACACAGCCCCTCAGCGCGTCTGCAAGCTATGGAGGTTTCCTCAGGGCAGCTTGGGTGGCTGCATCAAAAGGCCCATCTCAGATATTCCAGGTCAGCAGACGGAGCACAGCAGACGATCCTGCAGTCCTCGTAGGACGTGCGTSCCTCTTTGCTGGCCCTCGTTCTGCAAAGCCTGGCTTCCAAACCAGGCTGTAGAGCAACRTTTCTGCTCCCTATCCTGGGAAGGCCGGTGGTGGCTGAAGAGAAGCACAGAGAGCTAGGTGTGAAGAGAGGCCACTATCCACTGCAGACCCGCAGCACTGCTCTGAGTACRTTTCTGACACTATGGGAGGGAATAGCAGCCTCCTTTTGTACAGGACTCCATGCATTTGAGGAAAAGTTGTAGGKGGCACCCCCAGTGGGGCTCTATTCTGGGTCCTTAAGCAGGAGAGACTCTCACTGGGCCCTATGGCCTTTCCCTGCCTGGCGGCCTTGCTGAGAAAGAAGCTGTTCACGAAGACTGGCTAAAAACCATCTCTATTATTGCCACCAGGGTGCTGGTCATTAACRTGGACTCTATTTGGTTAAACGTTCTGTCTGAGAAAGGCCTTAAAGCTGGAGTATTGGAGGCAGCAATGGTGATGGTGGTGTTAGAGAGCAACATGGGGATGCCCAACTTGGGAGCAGTTGTCCTGTGAAAACGGGATGCAGGAATGGGAGAGATGTTCCCCAGAAACCGCTGGAGCCCCATACTTCACATSCAGCAAGGTGACGGGTAAGATGCTTTAGAAGAAGGCCTGCCACCTCCCCAGAAGGCTTATCTCTCTATTGCTTGGGTCATTCYTCCCCTAAAACTGCAGATTTGTAATTTTACTCCGTTTAATTATATCCTTGGCTTCAGCAGTGCTTTAACCAGCCCCGCACGGCCCTTTCGTTGGAGGAGGATTTTTCATCCAGCAGTCCAAAGGCCGTCAGTCATTCCTGGCTCCTCTCCATGACTTTCTCTCCCAGGAAAYGCCTGCGCTCCCAGGTAGGCTGCAACGTGCTCAGCACATTGCTCTGCCGTGCTGGCATGAGTCCATAGGAGTTCAACCTTTGGAAAACGGTTTCTTGAAGGCCAGAAACATTTGTTTGCCCTGTAGTTAAATGTCTCACGCTGACACGTCGGAGCAACCACAGCCTGTGCCTTAGCATCCTGAATGACAGCACAACACAACTGATGGCCCAATGAGCGTCTAACGGGATAAAAATGGACATGGAAATACTCTGATGTCCACAGGGAAGAGAGTAGATGGAGGTGTGTGGTGGAAGACTTCATTTCCAGGAGGCTTTGGACTGTGCTAGCACACTGACGGCTTTTCACTGTGCTAGTAACCGTGCTTTCCTATCAATACAGTCCGTAGTGCTTTTAAGGGATAAAGAGAACTTCCTCCATTAAAAAAATCCTTTTTTTTTTTCCAGAAAACCCCATTTTTGTCACCATCCCATACGCATGATTTCCCATCTTTCTTCACGTTACTGCCAAAGCTTGTACTGAAGAACAAATATTCTGCCTCGTGCTCCTTTTACTTACACTGATTCTCTGGAACAGGCTGCCCAGAGGCTGTSRARGCTCCTTYTCYGGAGAKCTTCMAACCTGCCTGGATGCCACCCTGTGCCCTGGGTGTCCCTGCTGGAGCAGGGGGTTGGACTAGATGGTCTTTAGAGGTCCCTTCCAACCTCACCCCTTCCGTGGTTCTGGGCTGCTGTTTCTCTTCTCCACATTCCGATCATCTTTATCAACCAGTCACTGAAGAAGGTGGTTCCTACTGTTAAACAAACCGACAAGGAAGCCGATGTCTTGGTGCCAGAACCCTCCTACATATTGCTGATGTTTCGCCCACACTTGCCAATGGGTGCAAGCCCCAAGACCCTCTGCTTTCCAGMCCCTTCCCACTGAAAGGAGTTTAGGAGTTGGGTAGACCGAGCAAAGTGCAGTTCCCATGTTAGCACGCAGGCCACGATTGCTTGTTTGGATCCTCACTGTGTGGCCAGGCTCTAGCTTTTCTTTTTTTTGTTGGTTTTTTTTTTTTTTCCCAGGGAAATACGAGTGTGAAGACAACATTATTGAAGGCAGAGTGGAGAGCAACTCTGCCCACTCCGTCTATCTGCTAATGCAGGCAAAGCCTCGGGGACCACAGCACYGGCTAAAGCCAGGTTAGAATGTCAGGAGAAAGCAAGGTGCAAAGCAAGGCATCGTATGTAATTCCCAAGGTCTGTCTCCATCTCTAGGGATGACAAAGACAAAGGTCTGGAGAAGAAGGGAGAGAAATCTATTGGCAAGCAAAGATTCACGTTTAAGGCGTAGATTTTTTAGAGTGAAAATCTACCTTTTTTYCCCCCTCAAGACATTGGTCTGTCCTCAGGTAAGTGGAAGTGAGGTGTCCTCAGGGAGCAGGGAGCCAGGCGCCAGGAGGGACACGCTGATCATCCCMTCATTAACGAACAGGCTGCAATGCGAATGGACAAGCCGAGCTGCATTCTACGCTTCCACGGGCTTTTGCAGCCATTCTGCTGTTGTGAAAGGGTGACCCGGAGCTGGCCCAGCTCCCGGAAAGCCAGGTCGAGCACCGGGTTTTGGCTGCGTTCCCCTGAGAGTCAGCGTGACTTAGCGGTAAAGTTGTGGGCTTTCCTTGCGGGGGGCCTAAGGGAGTTAGCTCAGCCACGTGGCTGCCTGATGCTCTGCAGTCTCACAAAGATTTTGGCAATTTTACACCTCGTAGCATAATGAAAATTACGTCAAGAAAACKCTGGCGAAGCAAGCAGCCCACTCCGGTAGGACTATGAACTTCCATAGTGGCATCAGAGCAAATACGTGGAGACGGACGCTGTGCTAAACCAAATTCATACCTWTGCTTTTCTCCATTCAAAGGTTTAGCTGTGTTTCCCTACTCTTACCCTGAAAGAAGGAATAGTCACAAATGATGCCCAAGGACACATGGGCAAGGGCAGAAAGGGCAGTTTAAGCAGGGCTGAGCACCCAAACCCCTTATTTCCAAGCTACACAAAGTCAGAATACCTGTCGTTTGCCCCTTGCAGATACCGTCTTGCTTTAAAAGAACGTGCCTGGGGGGCAGAGTAGGTTTGATTTTAGTGCTAGCCTGACTTGAGACGTTTTTATTCTTGCTGTAACTCCACAATTAGGTTCTGCGCATTATTTTAGTGTTATCCTTTTTAACTATGAATACCCTCCAGCTGTTGGATGATGCCAAAAGTGTCAGACTCACAGTATGAGGATTATCAAGGCCTTTGCACAGAAGTGTAAAAGCCAATGCGTAGTTTTGTGGCTACATTGCACGCAAGCCTTGTTTGACCCTGGGAACACAGTCACRCATTCTCCTAAAAGCATCCGCGAGATGATTTTCACGTGACATGAGTTTCTTATCTATTCACTCTCCTTACTCGCCTGACTTCAACCTGCCGTAATCATGGTCCTCTCCGTACAAGTGTCCTGTAGGGAAAAAATAGGAAGGAAAAAATAAGGAGTTTAGCACAACGGAAGGCTTTTGTAACACGTGGGCACAAGCTGGGCTATTACAACAGATCTGTTTCTCCAGGCATCTCAAGAGGGTGAGGATGGAGAAAGAGGGCAGATTATTGGTTTCTGGGGTCTCTGTTTGCTGCAGGCTTTTCAGTCTTATGTTTCACTGGAGAAACTCATTGAGGACGTGTCTTTGGGCAGGCTGGGGATGCAGCAMAGGTTGGTCCAGCCATGCTGGCCAAACCACGTCACCAAATAATGGCGACTACCACGCGGCTCTTCTTTCCGCTTGTCCGCATTCTACTCGCTGTTCTCTTGAGCTTTGGTTTTTGACTATCGAGCAAAGTTCAGGAAGGTTTCCAGGGGTGACGTGGACCTTGTTTTGGTGACTGTCACTGATCTTCCTACCCCAAGGGCCGTCCCTCCGGCTGGCGCCCACCCAAAAGCCAACAACCCCCTATGTGGTCCTGGTTACACCACGTGTGAGCRGATGAGGGAACTGATGATAATAGTTTTCTTTTCCCCAAGGAGAGGTATTAAATGGACATCAGTTCTCTCTGCAGCACAGAGCAGTCCCGCTGCAGCTGCACTCTGCAACGGAGGGCACGAAGGCAGGGACAGCTCAGGCCGGCAGCGTCACCCTGGGAAACGCATGGAAAAACCACGGCGTCTCCAGCCCCGAGGCTGAGCCRTGGGGCTGCAGCCGCCCCAAACGTTGCGACAGCAGTACAACCAGCCTGGGAAGTCCCTCCTGCCGCAGCTGCGTGCCGCAATCCACTTGCCTGCGGCTGCGCCAGGAGCCCGAGGGTGGAACGGAGCCCAGCCGAGAGCAGCTCCACGAGACACGGGGCATTTCAGCCCCTCTCTGCAGCCGCGAGCGGGCGCAGAGCCCCTCCTCTAGCAGCTGCGTCAGTGCCGGCTGGGAGAAGCCAAAGTGCAGGGGGTTGTGCAACGGAGCCCGGGCCTCGGAGCGTGTCCAGAGCCGGCGTGTTCCCGGCRTGCCCGTCTATCCGCAGGTTATCTCCTCCGCTTTCCATCGGCGAGGTGAGATTGCTGTCGCACTGGCAAAAGACAGCAGGGGAAACTCGTCTCGTGCCTCCGTGGGACCCTTTGGTGACACCTTACTCATGTTCCTGACCCCACTAAACAGAGATCCCAAGAAGAGCACGTGGAGAAACAGCTCTTCTCTAAAAAGCATTTGCCAAATGAGCGATCTTACTCCTCCTCGCCCACTCGTGAGGACACAGTCGCTTCGGTCCATTGGGTTCGATGGAGGGCTTCACGGGGAGATCTCCCCTGTCATCCGTGCATGCGGATGCGGCCGTGGACGTGGAGCAGGAGCAGGTTTCTCCCGTGCTTGCGGTGACTCCACGGCTGTACAGCAAACAGATGGGTGGATCTGATCAAGAAGCAAAAATGGGGGGAAACTCAGCGGGGGGAAACGCAGAGGACGTTCACACTTAGGGAGAGCGGCTGGTCCGCGGGSTCCCAGCCAAGGTGCTGAGGGTTTTCCACGCGCACGGACGACACCGGCAGAGCCGAGCGGGCCGGGCCGGAGCCGGTGGCCGAGGCCGCGCGCTCCCCTCGGAGCGACGCGCGCGCCTGCGGCCTCATCCGCACGCTGCCAGCGACGAGCCTGCCCGGAGCTCCTGCCGCGCTAATTACARCTCAGCCACGCCAGAGGTTTTGCCAAGGCCGCTCCGGGCGATTCCCTGCAACAGCCCGTTCGTGACGGGACCCACAGCCGCCGCCGCACGAGCGCCGGGGCCGCCCTCACGACCCCTCGCTGGGCCCGGCGGCACCGCGACCCACGGCGCGACTCGCCCCGGGGTCCCTCCGGAGCCGTTCGGTTGCTCCGCATCCCAACGGGCACGTTCCCCGCAGCCGCACGCAGGTCCAGGCGGTCCCTGGCGGAGCGGGAAGCGCCGGCCGCCCTTTTACCGCCCAACCCCGCGCGCGGCCCCCGCCGCCATTTCCCGCCGCCCCCGC
>PTEX01000479.1:185666-231786 GCA_003342815.1 Eudromia elegans
ATTTTATTTTATTTTATTTTATTTTATTTTATTTTATTTTATTTTATTTTATTTTATTTTATTTTATTTTATTTTATTTTATTTTATTTTATTTTGCTACATCAGCTCATGCAAATTTGGGGTTTCAGTGAAATGCCTTAAAAAATGACTTACTAAATATTCAGAAAGTCTATATATAGCACCAGCTTTAAACCATTTAGATTTAAGGGTGGGTGGGGAAGAACAGTATCCCTTGCATGACACAAATGTTTCAATAACTCGGTGTTATCAAAGTTTTCGGTGTGCGTCTCATCAAAGCTTGATCGTTGCCTTAGTAGGACTCAGTGGCTAGAGTCCAGGTCTGCACTTCCATTTGGGAGAAACAGCTGGGAATRTCATTTTTATTATGATTCACATACAATCCATCACTGTATTTGGGCCATTTTGACCAAATGATGGGCTACGGGACTGACCCTGTGTTTAAAATAATCCCCTCTCCTTGGTATGCAGTGCTTTGAGCTGCTGTGCTAAAATATTTAGTAAAGACTTGTATTATTTAAAATGCTCAGGGTAGGGCATCATCTCGCTTTCCAGTGCTGCTTCTTGTGGGCCTCCTGTTTTCTTGTGAGCCTTTGTTTGCTTGAAGCAGGACTGAATTTTTCCAGTATAAGAATCTGTTGAGAAATTAGCAGTGACTGTCATTTAACTCTTTAAAAATCAACTTGGTAAGATCCTTCTGAGTCTGTTGAGGCTAGTAGTGGTTGTTTTTTGGAGCAGTGMTGTATCTGGCAGGTTGAAAACATTCCCCTGTACGTGACACTTAAAAGGCCGCRTTGGAAGAAGGGGGCTGCTGTCACTCACTGCTTCCCTTGCAGCACCAGGAGCRGCTCTGCTGTGATCCGAGAGTGCTGCAGACAACCTGGAAGTGGCAGGTCGTGCTGCTGGACAGCAGGCGAACAGCTCCCGTCACTTGTCACCTCTCCCTGGCAGCCCAGGCAGGATGAGAACGGAACTTTCGCTGAGCTTACTGGTGCGATTAGGGCAAGAGAAAGTCCTATTCTGCCCTCTCTTGTCCTGCAAAACAGTGTAGCAGAAGATTGAGGAGAGAAAACACAAGTTGAGAACCCCCCACTCTCAGACTCRGGTCAGGTGAAAATAGCTTGGCAGKAGYWTAGGCTAATGCCACCCAAAGTGGGCCTGGAGCAGCCAGTGTGGTGTTACCCTCCCTCAGAGAGCTTTGCTCTGGGYCTGAGGCATTACTGCCAAGCAGGTGGTGGTGAAATGGATGGGCACTGCACAGCTAATAAATTTGTGTGGAGACAGTCAGTCTCCACATAGTTAAAATGGAGGCTGAGGTAGCTGCAAGYAGATGTTTCTAGCTTTGCTACCCTGTAGCACTAGCATTTTGGGTAGTTGTGTTTTTTGTCACATAAGATGTTTATGCAAATGGGTCTTTCAGAGTTTCTTTGGGGGAATTATACCTGACAAAGTATTTTGCTTTCAATTGTAGCTTTCATCATGGGGGACATGAAAACCCCAGACTTTGATGACCTCTTGGCTGCTTTTGACATCCCCGATCCAACTAGCCTTGATGCCAAGGAGACCATTCCGTCAGCTGGGGAGGAGAATGAGAATCACCTGAAGTCGTCAGGAATCTGCATAGATGAAAACGTGTCCTTGTCCCACTCCTTGCCTCCCTCTGATGCTCCTGTTGTGAGTGTTATTGTAAAGAACACGAGTCGTCAAGAGTCCTTTGAAGCAGAAAAGGATGGGAATCATCTTGGGACTGCTCTGTTACACAATGGATTTCGTGGCTCTGACCTGCCATCAGAGGCTCACACTTTAGTGCATAATTATGGAAAGTTTGAGTCAACTTTTATTAATGGTGACAGCTCAMGAAGTTACTCTGAAAAACTGGACCAGTCCAAGTCGGAGCCTTTACCAACATTTAGTCAGTTTAGCCCTATTTCCAGCCCTGAACCGGAGGATGCGTTCAAAGAGAACAGTATTGTTGAGAAACCCAAACATGCCCAAACTCCATATTTTCCACCACCATCAATGTATATTCCAACAGGCTCTTCAGTACTAGACCATCTTAGGAAAGTACCAGAGCCGGAATTAAGCATGTTTGATCAGTATTGTAAAAAGGAACAAAAGATGGAAATTCACTGCCAGCCAGAAAGTAGGCTGGAAATGAGCAGAAGAGAACAAGACAAAGCAGCAACGGAGAGGTTTTTGGACTCGAGCAAGGACTTGGTAGATACCAGTAGCTTTCTTGGAGAGGGCTTGGTGTTTGGAGACCTCCCTCACAGTAATTTAGGAGGAAGTAAAGGCTTTCTGTCTGAGCTGAGCATATCTTCATCAGTACCACCTCGCCAGAGGTTAAAGCCAACTCATTCAAAGTTGTCATCCTGCGTGGCTGCGTTAGTAGCTCTTCAGGCCAAAAAAGTTGCTTGTATTCCAAAAGGTGACCAGCTGAGTCTGGCGAAAGAACCTTCTGGTCCTTTTAGAGATGAAACGAAGGGGAGTCCAAAAATGCCGAAGTCGCCAAAGAGTCCACGAAGCCCCTTGGAGGTTGTCAGGAAGGTCAGCAAGCAGCCTGAGAGTCCTCGAAGTGTGTGCAGTGACAGCAGTGGGAAAGGCTCTCCTTCCATGGCAGCAGGCTCTCCGCCAGCTATTCCCAAAGTCAGGATAAAGACCATCAAGACATCCTCTGGTGAAATTAAAAGGACTGTGACTAGAATTTTGCCAGAAAACGATGAATTGGGCAAATCCTCTGAAGGATCACCCATGGAAACCTCTTCTGCTGAAGAGTTTATCAAATCTTTACCTTCCCCTGACACTAGTGCAGTAGTGGAAAGTGAGACTAGCAAGAATTCCACCAAAAATGGGACGTCTGTAGCCATCCARCTCTCAAACGTAGTGAATCCTTACCCGGATGGCATGAAGATGGATGTTGCCACGAATAATCTATCCGCAGTGTCGCTGTCTCCACTGGCAAACTGCAGCAGTGGCGCCGTAAAAGTGGGTATCGTGGGTCAGCACAAGCGGCAGCAGCAGGGTATCGTGGTGCAGCCGTCCAACGCGGCCAGCTCCAGTCTTCTTCCTAAAGCTGTGCACTTGGCAAACCTCAACTTRGTTCCGCACAGCGTAGCCGCTTCTGTCACTGCCAAGTCATCTGCGCAGAGGCGAAGTCAAGCCCAGTTAACACAGATGTCGGTGCCGCTGGTGCATCAAGTGAAGAAAGCTGCTCCTGTCGTCGYGGAGGCATTTAATAAAGTGCTACACAGTGCCAATCCGGTGCCAATATACACCCCAAACCTTAGCCCTCCACCTGACACCAATATTAATTTACCTCCTTCTGGGTATTGCTGCCTGGAATGTGGGGATTCCTTTGCCTTAGAGAAAAGCCTAACTCACCACTATAGCAGGCGAAGCGTTCATATTGAGGTCATGTGCACTCAGTGTTCAACTATGCTACTTTTTTTTAATAAGTGTAGCTTGCTCAAACATGCAAGAGATCATAAGAGCAAAGGATTTATCATGCAGTGTTCCCAGCTGCTAATGAAACCCATTTCCATAGACCAAATGTTCTCACCTTCTCCTACAAACTCTTCAGTGTCTTTGGCTCCTCAGAGTTTGCCCGTCCCGTCTCCTTCATGTAAGCCCAATGCTGTTTCAGGAAGCGGCGTAGGAAGTTCTTCTAACACTCAACCAGCCTTGCCTCTCTTTACGGACCCGCTGAGACTAATACGTCATGGACTTAAGTGTCTTGAATGTAACAAGCAGATGCAAGATTACATTGCTTTAGCAGCGCATTACCAGAGAACCTCAGAAGATAATGAGAGACTGGTAAGTCATTATTTTAATATTACTAATTAAATCACTCCGAGGTTAGGTTTAGCTTATTGTCCTCTAGGAATCAAATGGGTATGTTTATGGCAAGTGAGTTGCTTTGTTGAGAAAGCTGCTTGAGGGGAAGATTTTGGATACGTGCACTGAGGCCCGCGAGCTCAGTTGTAGTAGTATCTATGCACATCTGAGAAGAGCACGCTGAGTGTTAATCTTCTTTCGGGCATGTTAAGATCACTTTCTTACCTCCTTATTGCAATTTGAGAACGAAAGTGGGGTCTTTAGTTGTGGGGGTGGCAGGTGATGGGTGGTAAGGACTATGGAGATCCATAGCCATCAAAGGAAGTTCTTGTTGGAGATCAAGAATCACTTGGATGAGGTGTGGGAGAGCACTGTGGGGCAAAACCAGCAGAGTGGTACCTTACACAGCCTTTTGCACTCTAAACTTGGTTAGAGAGAATCTGACATAATGTAATTTCATTTTCTATAGAACTTAGGCCAAAATCTCCTATGTAAGTGGACTTAGAGCTGCTTTTACTCTGATCATGGTGAAGGAGTGGGATGTGACTGGGAGAGATSAGCAGCGCGGTGGTACATGTCGTGGTGCTGGTGTTCTGACACAGCATGGAGTCTGAAGACCACAGGCTTGGCAGGCTTTTCATTTAGTTATTTGTGGAGGGTTTGGCTAATATCTTCTGAATATAAAAGAAGCTAAGGTTGATTTCTGCTTACCTCTTTAGATGAAATAAAGCTTTCCACATCCTTATGGCTGCCCTTAGAGTTGGCAGGTTCCTGGTGGGATCTCCTGCTTGAGCAACATTAGCAAGAGCTCTACACCAATATGAGACTTCCTGGGGACATGGCTGCTGGTCTCTGTTCTGGCCATCTTAGCAGTCCTTTGCTCCAGATTCCTTTTCTAGATAAAAGGATAGTAAGAATATTGAGATCACAAGCATGGGCACGCTGTGATCCTCTTTAGACTGTTTGTTATCTTCCTCTTAAATTCATCATCAGCGAAAGAAGGATTATGCCTGTTGGTTTTTGGTTTTTATTTTTTTTTTAATCTAATGAAAAATGGTAAGATTAGAAGGGATCATCACTGCCACGTAATCAGGTCTGTTGTGTAAAGTAGCCCAGGAAACCCTGGCCTCTGTTCCTACCACAACTTGAATTTGAACTGTGATACCCCTTTAAAGAAGTACCAGCAGCCTTGAGTTAAAACCTTTAGGTGAAGGGATACAGTGGGGGCTCCTAAGGGAGCTAAAATATTAATCATTCTTATCAAAAATGTATTTCCTATTTTTGTTGTGGGTTTGTCAATTTGAGAGCTACCTGCAGAGAGAAGAAATGCTTGAGAGTAAGTATTTTTAGACTGCAGTCAAACAATTTATTTTGTAACTTAACTGAGGAGAGACTTGAAGCCTCTTGCCTCAGATTATGCTCTCTAGATGTCATTTTTGTGAATGTGAGTGTTGGGAAAAAATAGAGAAGAGCGGACAGTATCTTAAGTTCCTGAAATGGGAAGACGTGAACTGATTGAACTCTCTCTTAGGAGATCCTATGGACAGCCCTGACTCTGCATTAATGAAGGGAGTTTCTTGGGTTGCTATTTTTATTTAAGTCAGGAGGGGAAAAAAAAAAAGGGGGATTTGTTGGTAGGAGCTAGAAATGGCTGAGCGTTTAGTTTCACAGGCCCTTTTTTAGGTGGTAAGAGCAATTGAAAAATACTCCTCTTGCCTTTGCCATCTGCTTCCATCTCCAGAGTTATGCCAGGTCGCTTGTTTTTAGGGCAGCGATATAAATKGTGCTGCTGAGGAAGGTGTTCCTATAGCAGCTGTGTGCAGTGTAACCTTCTGGTTTTATCCTCTAGCAGGGGGTGTTGTCCCGCTGTGTTGAGACTTGCTTAAGAAGAAAGTTATGGTGGGATGAGAGATTATTGTCAAGGCCTATTGCTAGCAAATGACCATCTAGTCCTTTGAGTTTTGCATTGTTAAATATTGTCCCCAGTTTGAGTCACAAAACTCTTCCCCATGTGTCCATGAAGTACAGARTGTCTTAGTACCTTCCAAGCAAAGCTGTGGCTTGACCTCCACTTTTTGAAGAGCTTTAGCAAACAGAAAAAATTCCCATCATCCTTGTTTGCATCAGAGCTGATCCCCACTGTGTTATGTCCTGAAGTTCGTCATCAGTGATTATTAGATCATGTGGTAGCAGACTGTACCCCCAAAATGGCTCTCTGGGAAGGGCAGCTGGATGTATAAGGGAAAGAGTCTCTTTCTCTAAATAAGAGAATGAAAAGTAGAAGTGCTTTTCTGCAACACGAAGCTCTGTTGAATGAGAAAACCCTGCAGGGTTGAAGGCAGCCTTGGGAATTKCATCTCCCAAACCTCTATACTGTCSTTCTTTGGCCGTTTCTACCCTTTCTTCCCAGCTCAAATAMGGGCCATCACGTTTGTTCTCAGTTTCTCATCCTGGCCTTGGCACAACACTCAAATGCTCCCCGCCAGCGTAATCCAGCTCTCCACATTGAATTTACAGGTGGGATCCTGTGGGCTTGCAGGTGGGAGATGGGCTGTCAGCTCTCAGTCTGTCACATAACTGTTTGGTRGGTCTGCTTGCTGAATTTTTGTCTTTATTCTGGGAATAGTGTGTGGCTTGCTGGTAGTTGGCGTAAGTCTCTGGAAACTGAGACTACAGCCTGTGTACATGAAGTTAGGTGGGGCTTAGGTCTGTAGAGAGCTCTTTGGAGCTCTTCTGTCAAATGGCACCACATCTGGTTTGTCAACCATCCTTGCTGTCCTGCAGGAGACCTTCAAGGAGAAGGTACACTGAGAAAACGAGCAGGGTTTGAAGCTCCGGAGAGTAAAACTCAACAGGATTTTTTTGTTCTTRATGTGGGATGGGAGCATTACTTTCTTCAGGAAGAAGAGAGAGCATATCAGCATTAAGAATAGAAGTGGAAGGGAGAAGACCTCCTTTTTATTTTATTTTTTTCCCAATCTGATTGTTTCAATTATACAGTTTCATGTTGCACTGATGCAGCTGAGGGATGAGCAAGCTGCAGAAAGAGACAGGAATGATAGGACTGGAGTGAGAGCAACAGATTAAGCCAGTTTCACTATGCAGGGAAGAGTATCCAGCATTGATACTTAAAACTTCCCCTTTTAATTGGGATATCTTGCCATGACTTGGTGAATTAGTCTGGCATCTTTCCATTTCCGATCCCCATTTAAAAGGAAAACAAAGTGATTGTTGGGTTTTCTATTAGCTTGTTCCTTTTGGCAGTCTGAAAGAAAATTGTCTCGAAGTCCATGGTAACAGGAATGCTTAAGAGCTGCTTCAGTTTTCTAGGTGAGAATGACCGTGTTGGATCGTGACTGTTTTGGAAGAAGAAACTGAGGTTTGGATGTCATCCAGACAGCAGGAAAAGGAGGAATTTTAGAGAAAGTAAGAGGAAGGGAGCGGGGACGATGCTGGAATTGAGAAGGTGGAGTGGAAAGACCTTTGGAGCAATTGTGAACTTGGCCTCAATACAACGTTATAGATTTGCAGTAGCTACGTGACTGCTGTTATTCAAAGTACAGCAGGGAAATCCAACCTGACTTATTTTTATACTGCRTATGTACAAGATGGAAGCAAGTCATTTTATCCAAATACTGGAGCAGAATCTGTGTGGTTTACAGTGAGGATGACGAGGCTGTAAGAATTGCAAATCGATGCATTTCAGAAGAATTTGATTTGTTGGGTGAATCYTTTGAGCAGATCATATTAGTAGATCATAGTTGTTTTACTTTTTTATTTGAAGTCGTTCAAGACTAGTTTTGCAATTTCTGTCAGCTTGTGAATTGTGTCAGCTTTTCGGCCTCTGAACACCATGAGAAAATGATATTTACATTTGAAAATGTGATCTGTTTGCTTGTTTTACTTTTTAATCAATCTTTGAGCTGAGCTGCCTGTAAATATTTATATTTCTTGYTCTCCAGAGGAGCAAAAGGTAGTATCAGATGTTCAAGGCAGCTTCAGATCTGTTTGKTCTGACTGCAGCAGTGAGCTATATTCTCAAGCTAGTTTGAGGAAAGAAGGGCCATTAAATAGGTGCAAGTGGAAAGCAAAACAAAGCTAGATGATRTCAAACTAATTTGATATGTATCTTTATTATTATTATTAGAGATGAGGAGATCCAACTCTTTGTGATGTTCAAGGGGTGATTCATTGAGAGCCATATGAGGAGGAGTTGTACTGAAAAAGTAGCATTAGAAGGTTTGGGCAGAAGCAGGTAAAAGGTGACTACAAGAGGAGACAGATTACTTCTATCATTCACTTAGGAATGGTTTTAAGATAAATCTTAGTTCATGTGAAGAGGAAAGTATAAATAAAACACACTGAGCCAGCAAAATAAAGAGATCACTGAGGAGGGGAAAAAATTGGGGATATTTTTTGGGAGGACCTGGATGATCCTAAAGAGTGAGCAGGAATGGGATGAAGCACCTGAAAAGCAGGATTTGTGGCTGGGCACAAGAAAGCTCTGAATGAGTAAGGTGAAAGGGTTACATGTTACCCTGCAGTGAACCAACCAGAATGCCGTTAGTGCTTTTATAYTGTAGCATGTACAAGAAGTACAGTAATTCCTGTTGTGGCTACAACAGGGATCAGGCTACATAGTTAACATCAGGCAATTTTGTAGCCTTCAGAGACCTGGGCTTGAATTGAAGGAGATGAGAGGGGAAAATAATGCAGCTCCCAAGGTTTTTTATTTTCATTATTTTTATTTCTTTCCTAAAAAAGCAAGGCCACTCTCAATCCAACATGATGTTTATAGAGAAGAGCTTTTTAAGCTGAAGGGCAGCACTGATGCAAGACCAGACTCCAATAGGTTTACCCTGCAAAGCAGAAGATAGTGTCTAATCATCTGAGGAATGACTTCTGGGAGAGATTTCCAGTAGGAGTAATGAGCAAAAGCTGCACACTGCTATTAAAACAAACTTGCTTGTTTTTTTGGAAGGTTAGAGCAGAATTGACAGAATTGACATATGCAAGAATTCAAAATACTTCCTGCCTTTTTGGGCATAACTGTCCATCTGCTGGAAACCAGAGATATTTCTTACTTTTCCCTCTCTTTGACTTGACCACGCAAAGCCCACTGAGGTAGCTACGTTTAAATAATATGCAGAATGTAAACAAAGGACCTCTGAATGCTTCTCTTGCATCTCTGTGCTATTGTCATTCCCCTTCTCTTTCCTCTTCTGTCTTCCTTTATTTGTCCAGTAAGACTTTTTCCATTAATCATGATGTATCCTGTTTATGCACCACCTACCTCGGAGTTATTTAAAAGCTGTTTTAGAGCTGCCTTCTCTTCRTCTTCCTTCCCTCCTCTGAAATCAATGCTTTATAATTTATGGGCTAAAACTTGCCAGAAGCTAGGAGGACCACATGCTGCACTGGTAATTTTCCAGCAGCAAAGGGGCAAGCAAGCAAGACGGCAGCCATTTCTCTGCTATTTTTCTTTCTTTTTTTTTTTTTTTCCTTTCCTCTCTCATGTGTGTTTGTGTTTCTCTTCAGAAAATTGAAAAAAATCAACACAAAATCATGTGGTTTTGTAATGGACCACTTTTCCTCTCCCAAAACGTGGGTGTTTAGTGCAAGCCTTAGGTATGAGCAAATACTGATCTTTGTTTGATAAAGAATTTTTCATTTATAGAAGGAAAGGGGTGGAGGACGTCAATGTGATGAACATGTTGAGGGAAGCTCAAAGCCGTGATAACTGGGAATACAGATGAGGAGTTTGAGGAGTTGAGCAGCATGATAGGAGTATGAGGCAGCATCCTGATGCCAAAATAGAGCATTAGGATGAGGAGGAGGATAGGCTGGGGAAGGAGGAGGAGCAGGGTGCAATTTCATGGTCTGCATAAGCAGATCTACAAATCACTGCCATGCAAAGGGACGATCTTCCCTTCTCCTTGCCCACTTGTGCTTGTTCTCTCAACTATATCTGTCCTGCAGCCTCCGTGGGGTCAGGTCAGTCCAGAGGAAGACGGGAGTAAAGGATGAAGGAAGCTGAGATGTGGACATAAGCTGGTCGTGAAGTCTCAGAGTTGAAGAGGAAGTGAAAACCTGCTACCCATCACTGGGGCTAAGAGACCACTGGAAGCAGAAGTGGAGAGGTTCACTTTCTGTCTTCCTTCTAGAGAATGAAATAGATGAAAAGGAGAAGTGATGTGTGAAGATGAGGATGAAAGTGGAATTTGAGCAGCCACAATGCTGTCCTTTGGTAAGCAAAAGAGGAGGAAGGTGAGATGAAAGAGCTGGAGTTGGGAGACTCGAAGATGGACATCACCACTGAGTGACCAGGGAAAATGTGACAAAGTAGCGAGATGATGCTGAGGATCACCAGATGGAGGAGGAAGTCGGTTACCATTGACAGAGCAGCTAGTGTGAAGTTTTGGCCATGGTGTAGAATTGAAGAGCATCGTCTAACCATATCCTCTAGACTGAAGTCAAAACAGGCTTCCTTGCTGGATCCTAAACATAACCAATGAAATAAGAACCTCTCTTTCATGTTGCCATGGTTAATACAAAGATTTCATGCTTTATAGGTGCTAATTAGGATAAATTCATCTATTGATCAGCTTGACATGTATTCTGTCATCAAGATTCCACTGCAGTGGTTTTAAATCACCTGGATTCTAGGTTTACCTTCTTAAAATTAATTTGACAGGCTTCTCTTGTAGTTTTCTTCATCTATAAATTGAATAATTAATGCAGCAAGACAGATTTATTTAAGGAGAGACGAGGGGATGCAGTTAGGGTATCGCAAAGCTAGATGAAGAAATTCTCTCCTCGACCTTCCTCTTGCATGGCTGGAACTTTGGCGCAGCGATGTTGGCTATGGATTTGTCACAATAATGCAAGTCAGAAATCTTCCTCTGAGAGTGTTGGATCGTGTGGCGATGTTTGGCCTGGCTCAGTAAATAGTTGCACTAGCAGGAGGTGTGAAGAAGGTGGATAAGCCTCAAAATTTGCTAACCGGCCTTTCCGCTGGAGCCAGCGCATCATGTARCTACACAGCAAAGCATCTGCTCTGAAGGATGCAGACTGCTGGCATTTGTCCCAGGCAGGCAGTAAGTGAAAGCTAATGGGAACTTAAAGGTTAACGTTAAGTAATAATTCACCGCTAATTTTTTTTTATAGCAGAAGCATCCCGCTAATCCCTGTCATGCGTTGCTAACTGCCTGTGATCACTCAGCGATGGGGAGTATCAGCTGCTCCCTGAGCCCTGCTGAAAGTAGAAAAGGGAAAGCTTTCCAAGAGCTGGATTTGGGAAGCACTAGGGGCCCTTCTTTGGGAGGATTGTTTGCTTTGAATRTATAAAGGACAAGTGCTCTTTAGTCTATTTGTGTTTCAAAAATACTATGTCTGTTCACCTCTGCTGGTTCACTCTGAGTCCTTATATTCCTTTTAAGTTGCTAGCCTTATTATAAACTCCTCTTTTTGTCTTGTAGCTCAGATCTCATGCTGTAAAATTAGTCTATTTCTACATTTTCGGTGGAAGGTACATGGTAATGTCGGGCATATTGTATCTGAGAACACCTCTAAATGGATGTTCACATCCAYTGAGGCTGCTAAATCTCTCCGATTACATCGGGAACCCAAAAGGGATGTCTGATTTCTTGGCTTGGGCCAAGGTCAGTTCCTTTTCCAGCTGCTTAGTGGAAGAGCCTTTTTGCATCCCCATGTTCTGCTTTGAGATTTTGTTTGTGTGTTCGTGAGAATCAGGCCCTCAAGGGTTATGGACTTTATCCAAGTGGGAATATTTGCCACAGGAATTTAGTGGTGGTGCTGGTGTGTGAGAAGGGACTTGCTCCAACTTTGTGATCTTTACTTGACGTGTAATACTTGGATCCCGATTGCCACAGAATCATTTAGGCAATTGTTTCATTGAAAAATGAACAGAAGAATCACCRCTGCTGCCTTTACATGGGCCCTTTTTGGAAAGGGTTGTGTGCTATGAATTTCCCCGCTTGCAAATACTTCAAAGACCACAGGGTTGTGTTAAGTATTACTATTTTTTTAAAATTTATTTTTATATACTCCAGTAATTTATTTTTCCCATCCCTTCTGAAGAAGCTAATAAGGAGAAATGGGAATAAAATTAAATATTCAGCGGTGAGTGAGCTTCTGAACWTTTTTGTGTGTGTGCGTGAATGTGACTTGTGGAGGAACAACCGAGATGAAATGTACAGGCAAATGGGAAGTAATGAAAACTTGCAATAAATAACCCTTGATTAAAGCGTAGGTTAAGGGGAGTATCTGAAAAAAAAAAATACAGACATTACACAACTCAATATCCTGGTAACAGGCTTTAGAAATAACTGACTAATGAATGTCTCAAACTGCTGCCAGCTTTCTTTGAAAAAGTCATGGAAAACTAGAGAAAGAGATAAAAATGTGACAGCTGGAAGCAAGTTACGGATTCCTTGCACAAAGCAGACGAGTTGCAAAAGAAAAAGCTACTGAGCCTCATGAGCCCCTTCCCTGCTTGTTGCCCTTGCCTGGATGTGTTGCAGAAACTCMGAAGAACCCAAATCTCAGCAGAACCTTCCTGGGGACCTTCTTCCAGGCTATGTCAGCTTGATTTCCTTAAAAGCCTCGGGCAAAGGGTGTTGTCAAAATGCTTTGGGAAGTCCAGGGAGATGCCTGAGCTGCTGTAGGTCAAATCTTATTTCTGCATGTATTTTATTGACTCTTGTGCAGAGGTTGGCTCGCTCTGTGAAGGAGTCCTGGAGACCTTGTGTTGAGTCTTCCCAAGCAYGGAATTAGCAGCGGTTAAATAGGCTGGTCCCGGTTATTCTTTACTAATTTGCCCTTGTGAGTCATGGCTGTTCCTTAGGCCCATATGCTGTGGGACCTCCTTTCCATGGGAGAATCGGARCTGAAGCTTGGGCCTTTCGTTCCCTTCTCTCTTTTCTTGCCGAACTCCACATTCCCCACGGAGTGCGGTGGCCATGTGGGAACCCATCCAGCTTCTTCCACAGCGGATGCAGACACAATAAATTCATTTAGCCTTATCCTCGCTCAGCCTGGCTTTTTATTCCCGTATCGGCTGTATGCACTCTCTGGCAGGCATCCAGCTCGTGCGGAGCCCGCAGAAGATAACTATTAGTTTCACTGCCTCTTGCCAGGCATCTCCCCACGCTTCCTTCTGCTCTACCTTAGCCTRTTTTGTCCCTGCTGCGCTTCCCCTGTGATGCAGCAGGGACTATCCAGATGTTTGGGGTGTGCCAGCTGCCCGAGCAGCAAGAGAGCCTTGGATGTGGTTTGTGAGGGAGGCTGAAAATCCCTGCTGCAGACCCAAACCCAGTGAAAAAGAAATTAAGAARTGCTACAGCAGCCCCAGGTTTCCCAGGGCACAGATTTCTTCTTGTATCTGTTATCTGGGRCAGGTTTGGACAACGGGAGGTCCCATGTGGCAGCAGTGTTACCCTAAAGAGAGCAGAGATCTCCTGGGGCTACCAGACCCGTTCATATTTCTCAGGTTCACCCCATGTCTTGGGAAAGTGCTGAACCACTCTGGGGTTTATTGGGAATGGGTTTCTTTAAGGTGTGGGGGCTGGGGGCAGGGTGGCATCAGGCTTCCCTCTACCCCTCTATCTCTTTCCTCAAATATTTTCTGTTCTTAAACTCCCACTTGTAATGGGTGTCCTTGAGGTTTTGGGCTTGTTGGCAGTTTATTCATCTGCTTTTTTTCTACAGGTCTCTCTTTTTTTCTCTCTCTCTTTCTTTTTTTTTGCTTTTCCTTATTTTCCCATGAAACTCTTCAGCTGGGTCACGGCTTTGGCTCCTAATATAAATGACACTTTCTGCTGCCCGCAGCGTTCCGTGATGCTTCCCCACTAGGGTTCACATAGCGGAGCATCCTAGAGCTGACACCTGGAATAATGACAGTGCAGAAAACCAAATCGACCCGAAAGTAGCACTGGGTTTCTGCCAGATTTAGGGACTGCTAGCGAGGGTTTCCCCTCCGGTGTTCAATGTCCTTACCGTGGTTTGGTCTGGGGGACTCCACGGGCACACGCGCTGCGGCAGGAGCTTCCCTGGGCTCCGCGGTCGTGCCCTCGGGTGCAGTTTTGTGCYGCCTCTGATCTAATCAGGCCTGTAGCCTTTTTTTTTCCTCAGTGGTGCTGCACAAAGGACGCCGTTAAATTACCTGGTCTGATAAGCCGTAATGAGCAGTTTGCTGCAATGCGTGTACAACGTAGGGCTGGGAGGAGGTTGAATAATTTTGCATGGGTAAATTGATGTCAGAGGAGAGGTTCCGCTCCAGTCCGGAGGGCAGGTGTCTACTACAGCCATGTTGCTGCTTAGGAATTAGGTAAAATACATCCCAGTAGCTCACTAATAGCTGCTCCAGGGCTTTGGAGGAATACAGAAGTGTTAGGATGTCAGCGGAAAAGAGCCAAGATTTGAGAGCTCTTTGAAAAAAGCCTCTAGGTACAAAGTAAGTGATGCTGCTTTGGCAAAACCGGCTTCCTGGTAAGCGTCGCACTTCAAATGCCCTTCTGAGTGGAGTTGCAGGGGGCACAAGCRCTTCCCTGCTCAAAGGCTTTACTGCTGAGACGAATGCAGTGACTAAGCAGAGCGTTTTCTGAGCAGAGGCAAAAGGTTTTGTTYAGGTGAAAAAACAAATCGCAGAGGCCGTGGTTTGAGAACGGATGTAGTCATCTGATAGAGCTAGTTATAAAGTTCTTTGTTCGGGGACAAGCCATCAAGCTGCATAGCCACGGAGTTTTGTAGCAGCAGGGTGGAAGATGCTGGGGTTTTCTCTAAACTTGAGGCTTTTCCAGGATGGATTTGGCGGGGATAAAAAGCTGGCATGGAACAAATAACTAATGCAACGTTTCTTCCATCAGACGTGTCAGGTGTGCCAGATGATGCTGCCTAACCAGTGCAGTTACTGTGCTCATCAGAGAATCCACGCTCACAAGTCTCCCTACTGCTGCCCGGAGTGCGGAGCCGTGTGCCGCTCCGCCTACTTCCAAACCCACGTCAAGGAGAACTGCCTGCATTAYTCCCGCAAGGTCGGATTCAGGTTGGTGCTGCTCCCAAAGGTCCAAGCGCGCAAAGACAAACGGGAAGCTCGTGTAGGTATTGGGGGAACGTGTGCGCCTCTCTCCTGATGGCCCGAGAGAGGATGCGACACGGGGTGTGTGTGTTTTTTTGGGTGACAAAATGTCTTTGAAAGAGGGGAATACTGAATGAGTTAAGAGGAGCTGTCTCAGACCAGAGATGGTTTTGAACTGGCTTGAAGTCGGAAGATGTTTGCCAGTTTGGRTTAAGTTCTTATTTTTAGAGAATCATCTCAGAGTTGATATTTAGAGGAAAAGATTGCAGCTCTTAATCCCYTGCATCTCTTTCTGGTTTGCCCGTACATTTATGTCAGTGTAATGGACTGAGGGACGTGTGCCTTCACAAATAGGCCATAGATTATTTTCGACGTAAAAATCGACCCTAAAAATCTCCAAACGTTTGTCAAGATCTGACCCAAATGAAAGGAGGCTCCTGTCTTTTTGAATGTGCTGGCGTGTATGTGTTGCCCTTTCCTCAACAAAATGGATTGCTTTAATAAAATACGTTATTACGTTTCCCTACAAACCTTGCCTGTTTTATGTATTTGAATCACTACGGGTGCAGGACCGCTCTTATGTTAAGGTACAGATGATTTGCTTGGGAGATAAACAGTTGACACARGGACCTTTTGCTTGTCCTTAAGGTCCTGTTATTTTTCTCCGATTCATATTTAACTCTGAAATTTAAAGGGAATAGGACAATATATTTGGCTTGTTCTTCTAGTCTGACTGCAAATTCATGCAGCCTCTCCTTTGTGGTTTATTCTAAAATAACATTTAAGTTTTCAAGGGCTTTTTTTTTTTCAGTGACAGAGATGCATATATTAAAATGCTCCTGCATTTAATTGTATACAGACTTTTCTTTTTACACGGGGCCTGATTGCAGGGGGCATAATCTACAACAAAATTAAGTCCATTGCAAATAAAACAGCTGTGATACCAACACTGTGAAATAATTTGAGAGAGAAAGAAGACTGGGGAAAGAAAAAAAGTCCTTTCTCCTCTCTTTCCAGCTAATGGGATCCAGTTTACAGCAGAGGTTGGTGCCTGTTCCTAAGTGGATGATCTTGCATTAAAAAAAAAAAAAAATTATTCATTCCAGCTGTATTACAGTAATATCTTAGTGATGGCTTCAGCCCTGTCAGTAATGCTAGCTTTGATCCATGTGCAGATGTCATTAGTGAGTGTCTGCTTTCTGTGCCAAGGTCATTAATGAAGATCTGAAGCAAGACAGAACTCGAGGATGATGCTTAGGGAATTCTTAAGCTTCAGCTAGCTTCTCTAGAAGTTGCTTTTCTTTAACTTCACTCTAATTCTCCACTGCAGCTCGCCTGTAGAAGCTGAATCCACCAGGCAGGTGAATGCCTGCAGCTGGGCCATCCTTGTTATTCTTCATGTCTTTGCCCTGGGGTTGATATTGTTGCTGTCTTTGAAAGCAGATGAACTATTTCAGTTGCAGAACCAGCTCTGGATAATCCATAGCATCTGCCTTGTTGTCACATAGAGACTTTAGTGCTTTGCTTTTACTTTCTCTTCTTGCAGAAGTGAAAACCTAAGAGACCTTTGAAATCCTTCACAGATTCAGCTTGACTTTTGCTGCTTCTCACCATATCCCTGCATTCTTTGAATTCCTGAGCTTGGTTTCGTTTTGTTTTGTTTTTGATGAGTCCGTGTTGTGTTTCCTTTCCTGCTAACATCCCAAGTCACCCAGTTGAGTTTGGAGTGGGATTGTTTTGATTTGATTCAGTCCTAGSCAGTGATTACACCGAAGATGAGGGGAAAGGTTCGTCAAAGTGAAGGAACCTCCTCTGAAAGCTGCTTTTCCATGCAACTCCACATGTCACCTCCGCTCCCTTTTCCGAGAAACTCCAGCACCTTCCAGCAATCCTCACTGACGTGGCACTGCGTGACATTCGTTCCCCTGCTCTGCGGAGCCTTCTCAGGGGCCAGGACATGAGGGTGTAAGAAATAAATATTTGGAAGGCTAAGATAACATCTTGTAGCTTTCTCTCCTCTTGTGGGACACTTCCCAAAATTTTCCCCTACTCCTCCTTGCCCTGTGGCCTTCCTAGTATCTCCTCATGTGAACTATTCCATCCACATGTGGGATGTTTTTTCTGGATGATAATCAGAATTTGTTATGTGCAGAAATTACACAGCAGGCCTCGAAGATCCTCCATCCACTTGCTCCTGTAATGAGTTTATTTTGTCAAAGTTTGTCCTTTTGGCACTGGAGCTGTTGCTTATGAAGAGGCTTTTGTTTAAACTTCTCATTTACCGTAAATTAAATCAGCTTGACCCCGAGTTAGGAGTTATTCCATTGCTAATTCTATATAAGATCTTTAGTACTTACCATAGCCCAGTCTAATGCGGAGACATCTCTTGCTAATTCGATGAGCGTTTGCTGAAGAATCCAGGCAGATATTCCTGGRTGTAATGGCTAGATCTTGTTGTCCAAATCAGTATTTGTTCTTCCGTTTACACTTGAGAATTTAGTCTCCCAGAGGGACACAATTCCTGGCTGTCACTATAACAAAAGTCCCTTTCTGCATCTCCTATCACTGAGGGACAGGTTTGAAGCACAACTACCCCAGTAGAATATTTCGAGGCTTTTCGGAAGACAACAGCTGTTGGTGACACTGATTTTCTTTGTAAATTTAAGAAAACGGCCTTTCTGCATGTTTTTGGGGGGAGTGGGTTTGGCTYGCTTGGGCTGGCCCCTGCCTCGAGGTCTTTTGAAGTGCAGCTTCAAAGCACCGAGCTGTTTCCTCCGCTCTGTCAGCCGGCCYGTTTGGATGGAGGGATAATCTGGTGGCTTTGTTTGTTTTTCATACAGGTTTGGCGCTCTTCCAGTTGCTGGGGTCCCGTCGGGGACAGAGCTGGTGCTGCACCAGCTGCTGCAGCGCTGCTGAGAGCTCCAGCGCCTGTAGTGCTGTCAGTGTGCAGGAAACCTCGGAATCAGGACAAAAAATATGTTGTATTTATAAATCAACTTAACCCTGGGCTGCCGTTTGACTCCCTGGGTGAAATTAGCCCTCATTCATCTCTTRTGTCCATGAAGCACTGTCCTTTCCTGTGGACCTGCCGAGCTCCTCCTGGTAGAGCTCATTTATTATTATAACAATCAACACATGCTGTGTTGGCATAAGCAGGGGTCTGCTGTAAGTAATTTTGTTGCAATCTACTTAGGAACAATCWCTAGAACTGCTTTGGTCCCCAGGTGGACCTGTAGGACCCCCTCAGGGTGCAAACTCTTGAGCTGGCATGGCACAAGCCAGATACCTCTGTCCTTGTGTGCCCTCCTAGCGTTTGTTTGTGGTTTCCTTAATAAGCTCAAGAGTCAGGTGGATGTTTGGAAGGGATGGTGAAGCTAAATATAGTACAGCTGTGACTTGTTGCTCCCTTGGCGAGTATCAAGTGGAGGCCTGTCCCAAAGTGTTTTGGGAGGAGCAGCAGGCTGGGAAGGGCTGGGTGACCATAGTTCCCCTCCCAGGCCTGAGATTTTGAGGTTAGCTGCCCAGAAGAGTCCTTTGGCTCCATGCACCACCCCTGCAAGTGCTTCTTCCTCCCTTCTTTCCTCCAAGAGCATCTCCTCAGCTGCCAAGCCAAGCACTGCTCAAACACCTGTATCCTCATGACTTTACTGAGCTTAATCTATTCTGTGGATGTTTTCTGTAGCAGGTTTTAGTAGGCCTGCGCTTCTGACATTGTTTCCTCTTACTTAGTGCAGTATGAGAGGAGCAATCGTACGACGTGCTGAAGATTTCTGAGCTGGGTGTTCTTCTGGTGCTCTTTTTGTTTCAGTTTTGSTTTGTACTGGGGAATAACTGCCGTTTGTGCTGCCTCTTACTACTCATGGAGCTCAACAGCTACTTTTGCGTTTTGAGTTCTTCACTTTTGCTTGTGACTGAATTGGCTTTCACAGATGCCGGAATTGCCCTTTTTGCCAAACTTCTTTTTATTTTTCCTGTGTTGTTTGAAGCTTTGATGGCTTCTACTATGAAAGACATTGCCATGCAGTTGTGAGATGTGTCCAGCTTTTGAATTCCCATACCATATTTCTCCTTGCCAAGACATTGCTGCTGAAGAGACTAAAAGCAGACCCTCCTTATGGTGGCGCTTGCCAGTTGCGTGTGTTTGTTGGAAGCACAGGTCCTTCAGCTCTTCCGTTCGTGTGTCTTCCAGGTGCATCCATTGTGGAGTTGTCGTCACGACCTTAGCCATGCTGAAAGTGCACATTCAGGAGAAACACTGCGAAGTCTTCCACAAGTGTTCTTTTTGTCCCATGGCCTTCAAGTCAGCAGACAGCACCACGGCTCACATGACTAGCCAGCACCCAACAGAGTCTCACAAGACTACTCAGTAAGTACCTTGTAGTTACCTGGAGCTTCTTACTTACCCTTTGCTGAGTAGCTCCAGAATTCCCCAATTCTATCCCAGGTTTTGTTAGTATTTTTAGTATTTTTCATTATTATTAGTTTCTGTCTTTGTGACAGAAGAAGTGCTGCTACTTTGTCTACTGACACAGGTTCATCCCTAACTGTGGCCCATAAGAACACGATCTTCTGGAGGAGAGGGGTCCAGGTGTGCAAAAAATGAGTCTTGACCATCACCTCTTTGTCCAGCAGGAGCCAGAGTGGCACCTCTTGGTAAATGACTGCAGGATAACTATTAAATCTGACACTTCAAAGGAAGAGAAGAGTTATACCATGCACCACAAAATCACTAGAGAAAACCTCCTTTCCTTTTCCACTCCATGGCTTTCCCTTGCAAGCCTTGAGCTTGGGCTGAAAATGTGTGCCTTAAGGCCCTAGAAAGTTCAGATGGGAAGTAATGTGTAGCTGGTGTGCTTTGAAGCTGCTCCCACATATCTGCGCCGACTGTCACGCACATAGGTAGTTATGCAGATGCATCTCGGCAAACTTATTTTTGGAAAACTCTGGTGGATGCCTGAGGCACTCTGTTGTTCCTCCCAACCAAGCTAATGGTTCAGTGGTCCATGTGGGTGCGTGCYGACAAGAAACCAAGAAGGCAGAGCKCATCGGAAGCACAAAGTTGCTGAGAGAACTCTTTCCACAAAAAAAAATAATGGAGAATTGACTTTTTTTTCCCCTTCTCTTTTAATTTCTCCAGGGTGATCTACAAATGCTCTTGCGAGACCGTCTTTAAGAAGAAGAAGCTGCTGCAGGAGCACTTTCAGCAGAATACCAGCAAGCTGCTAGTGGGAGTATTTAAGTGCCCACAGTGTCAGCTGGTGTATATGCAGAAACAGCAGTTGATGCAGCATGTTAAGGTGAGTGAAGGCCACCAGCCTTCTGATAAGTCTTATTTTCTGAGCCCACAGGGAGTTTGCAGCACCTATGAGAGAGCGTGGTTGGAAGAAGMGGCAAGTTCAGATTAGTCAATGCATTAGTGGAAAAACACATTGCAAAAACTTCTGGTCCTCTGGAAACATCCTGCTAGTTGGTAATAGTACAGGCAGTTGTTTATACTAGGGATATGGAAAGCACTTCCAAGCCTGCCTTTCCCTCAACGACAGCTCATATTCCAAGAAGTACTGCAGTAATTTCACTACCATTTGTAGCACTTTAATACATATGAAAAGCCTGTTATTTTCCACATTTCCAGGTTTACTGTTGTTTCTGTCAGTGTGGCGCTATGTAAAATTATTCAACAGTGCTGCCATGGAAATCCTSCTGGAGCAGTTCTTGGTGGCATTCTGGAAAAGAAGAGCTTGCAAAGTCTTGTTTACCTTTGATTAGAAAGACTAGTGACATAGTTGTTTAAATCATGGATTTKATTTTGTTTATACTTGTGCTTTAAAAAAGCAGGAAGATGGGTTTGCCTACTCCCAAAAGAGAAAACCACTCAAAACTGCCTCTTTGCACCCTGCCCTAAGCCTTTAACTTGCAAATCCAGGATTGCTTTCCTTGTGCTAATGAATTAAAATATGAAGCCCTTCCATGAAGCTGATGATTACTAATTATCCCTTGCTGTAGCAGGGAAAATAGAGCTGAAATTAAGGACAGGACTTCCAAAGGGTCATTCAAACCCAGTGCTATTGAATGAGTGCACGACTTGTTGCAGCTCATTTGCAAATTGCAGCCCCAAGCATCAGCCTSCAACAGTTTGTGCCCTGGTGCTCTGACATCTTGAATGCAATACTTTGGACTTTTAATCCCAAAGCCACATTTTGACCRTTGTTGGGTCTTTGAGACTGCAGCTGAAGGTTTTTTGGTTGTCACAGGGTAATAGTTGCACTCAGCCATCTCTTTTCCTGTTGGATCAGGCTTCTTTATGCAATCTAGAATCCATAGTAGGTGCTCTATGATTTGTACCCAGATAAAAAGTGAAGAAACCTGGTGCCTTCATGTCTTTTCTGCCTTTCTAATGTTATAATATAAAAGTAGGAGTTAAACGGTCTGGTTACTGTTACTGTCTCTGCAGTGAAGTCGGTTTGCTTTTCCATGCTGCTTTTTTTTTAATTATTATTTATCATTTTCTCTCCTTCCTGTGGTGTAATAGCAGGAGGAATGGAATAATGGGTATTAATGTGGTCTTTGCCCAGAAAACACTCCTGGCTTTCCACACGGGGAGAAATGAGAAGGGTGTTTGTGTTGCCCTAAGTAGCCGGCGGTGCCGTGGGGACGGCTGTCGTTCCCGTGGGCCTGCGTGGAACGGCTCCTGCGGCCAGCTCGGATGCAGAGCAGATGAGACCCACCTTGTGCTTTGAGGTTCTTGCTCGGTGTCTGACCCGAGGCTGGACTTCCAAAGGCCCAGGGCTTTCGTGTGTTGAAACTTCACCAGTTATGAATTACTGCCTACAATTAAACCTCTAAATTACCCTTTTGTGTGGATGAAGTGTTGCTGTTCCTAGGGGAGTTTCTTGAGGTTTTGTTGGTATGTTGCTGTTTTACTTGCTTTTGCTTTCCCACAGCTCCTTGTTTCTGGATTCTTTTCTTTATGTTCAGTTTTCTTTGTTGAAGTAACTTCTGGGGGGACTTTGGATTTTGGCCTGTTGAATGGCCAAGARGCCTGAAGACATAGTCCTTATAAAGCTACTTTTTGGCTTAATTCTYGCTTTTATTGTTAAAAGAGCAAAGTCTTGAACTGTGAAAATGTRCATAGTGATGGATGTGGAACTGTAGAAAGTAGGGTTGGAGAAATGGTGAGAGGTTGTCTTTTCTCTTCCTTTGAGCAAAGATCAAGCAGCTTTGGAGGCCCCAAGAAAACAGCAAGTATTTCATTCAGAGTTTACCAGCTCCATGTCTTTTTAGAGTTCAGACTCTTGAAATAATGATAATTAGCATTGCTCTCTCATTATATCTTCCCTTTCTTAGCRGAGTTCTCATCCAGAATGTTGAACAGAGAGTGCCAAGGAGCTGCTGTTGTCATGCAGGGAACATAAATAAGAACTTTGTGTTTCTGTGGGAAAATCTCTGGTCAGGCAAAGCTTTAGAGACAGTTTCATGGGGAAACGGGAAGATCTACTGAGCCAAGTCATGAACGTACTGCTGTTAGGGCACTCTGGTTATTTATTTAAATGATAAATGTTATAATGCATCTCAGTTTATAAATATATGATGTAACAATCCCATGTTTGATTTAATTATTATTGATATCCAGGGTGTTCATGGAGTCCCCCAGAATCCTGAGGAGGCCGTAACGTTTCGACAGAAGTCTGAGAAGGCGTCAAGGAACCAGATTCACACCTCACCAAAGGATCTGTCCGTAGCCAATGGGACTTCCCACTCCTCTCTCATGAGGAAGGACRTGAGAGTGGACCACAATCCCGAATCAAAGTCGAGACTGAGAAGAAGTGGTTGGACTTGTAAGGAATGTTCACAGTGGATCCCTGATCGGGAAACCTATGTGTCCCACATGAAGAGAAACCATGGAATGGTAAGAACACAAATGAAATGCTTGAGCTACATAACAAGATCCTTTTAGTAACAAAATCCAATAGTAATTAATATTTGGGGCAAAAAGAAACTGAGAACATGTGTCAGCTCAGTGAGGAGTGAGAGGAGGACCAGAGTGCAGTAATGAGATAGCATGTTGTAGGCCCACTTAACGTCCCTGATAGTATGTCCAGCAGCCTGCGTTCCTCCTCCTTTTTTGCTGTTCCTCCTTCCACTAGTATATCTACAATAGTAGATACTAGTATCAGGCTGTGTCGTCTGCTTACTTGAGTAAGTGGACAGAGAGTTGCATCTTCTCAACAGACAGCAGCACCAGGATTTCTTCTGTGTGTTCTTACGTTGTATTTACAGCTTCCCTCAGCAGATACTGGTCCTCTAGTAGGGCAGTGTTAGCAGCAGTGACCTACCCCACGAGCTGGTGCAGCATGGGCTATATTCTGAGCAAAAATGTACCTGAGAGTATGCTTGTAGTTACAATAAAAAGTGGCCGAAATAAATCCAACACAAAGTTAAGGAAGGAAATGTAATTCCTCTAATCAAAGTTTTGTGTGCTGAATATTGCAGGACGTCTGACTGCGGATGATCCTTGTAGTTGCCATACTCACTGCACAGAGCTATTATTTTAGGAAGCATAAATCTCAGTTTTGTTGTTTTTATACCGCTGAAGCCTTGTATTACTTTGACCTAGTTCTGTCAACTTAATTCTCACTCACTCGCAGAACATAGGCCAAGATGTCGTGTGCAGCCAGTTTTCTTAGCACTTTGGCATCAGGACTTCTCATTTGATGCACTGAGTCACTCTTGTTTCGAAACCCCTGTGCAGAGACTGTGGAAATCTGGATCGCCGTCCATGATTCCCTCTAGCGTGAATTGGGGAGTGTGGGATTGTGCACTTGCTAAATGTCAAAAAAAGAAGATTGGGTTATGGGGAGACTGCTGGATTCCCTGTTTGACCTCTACAGAAGTAGGAAATTTGCCAAAGACTTGTTTAATACACATGTTCATTCATTAAAAAAGTCCAGAAAGACTTGAGTATGGATTATCCCAAGGAGCATAATTTCAGATAGATGAAGGAAAACGGGGATGGTACTTAGAGGGCAGAGTTACATCGAAAGATGTAGATATAAGTGGGTGCAAGTGGGACTGTCTGATGCTCTCTAACATCCTACTTTTATTATTATGCACAAATTAGAGGAAAGAGTGAATGAACCTGACTTGTTTGGGGGGAGAGGAAGAGAGTTTCACCTGCTCTTAAGCAAAGCAGAGATGGTGTCTGATGTTGTCTGCTTCTTTCCCTCTCTTCGGTTCCTGCCAAAGCAACTGGCAGGAACCCAAGGAGCAGAACATTTCTCAGAAGGTTCTGTGCAAGTTAGGGCTGGAGATAATTTTGTGGCTGCTGGATTAATTCTGGAGGGTCCTATAGTGAAGTGAACCCACAGCAGGAGTAACTAATACGATTCCTACTAAGAAAAAGGAAAAGAGAAAAAGAAAGGGGCATGGGCTTTAAGTTGTCTTGATTTCTAGAAAGCCACTGCTGAGATTAGCCAACTGTGTGTGAGACAACAAAATCTTGATGATCTCTATGAGTGGAAGAGTGATTTCTTCTGCAGATGGGAGGCGAGGTCCAGGGGAACAGGATGGTTACGTTAGAGTCCAGTCAACGTCTTCCCGTTATTAAAAGATGCTTCTGTTCTTCTGCTAGCCTGTGAAGAGATATCCCTGTCGGCAGTGYGAACGCTCATTCAATGCCTCCAACAGTCTGCGCAGACACATCCGCAATAATCACGACACAGCAAAGAAAGTTTACACTTGCTGGTAAGTCCTCAGCGCCCCTCTTCAAACTGAGTTTCAGCAACAGGTTGAACTTTCAAGCCCTTTGGAAGAGATCATGTCTGCTCCAATCTGCTCCAAGTTTTAAATGCTGAGGGAGAATGGGAAGATGGATGTGTTAAACATGAGAGATTTGGTGGCTAAAGTCCTTGGTTTTGGCTGCAAGATGCTCTTTGGAAACATAGAATGAGGTCTGATCTGCGGGTGCAAAATGAGAGTTATATTGCACACTTTTGTGAAATGGCCAATAAAATACTGGGCCAGTCTCACATGGTTTCCTAACCTGTGTAGTGATGCATCACTGCTGTGCCTTCCCTATGGAAAATGGTGCAGTTAGGGGTATCCAATGCTAACAAATCAAGGCACTTGATCTTGCCACCAGTTTTCACAGAAGCATAAATGACTGCACAAGCTGCAGGACAGAATTAAACCTGCTGGATTTCCTTGGAAGAATTGACCTCAAAGTTGGAAAATGGATTTGGAGACTTCCAGTGAGTTTCATCAATCAGCAATGAGCGAAAATCACCACCAGTGAGCCTATTTTAGGCTCAAATGCCATCTCATTTCAGGAGGATGCTCAATGCTTGCAAAAATGCCCCCACAGCCTTTGAGTTCTAGTCTGGTGTAATAGCATAAGTGGCACACGAAGCATTTACGCCTACCTGATTACTCTCATTCTGAGACATCCTTCCGAAAAACAATTAAAGCATGGTCCTGCTTGTAGGGAAGCTTCCTGTGACATAGGTTATAGGTTTAGTTGTTTAACTAAAATTTTGGAGCAATGCAAGTGTTTCTAAGGGGATGCTATGCAAATACTGCATGTAAAATTAGTAAAAGTCTATTTTGCAGAATACCTTTATTTTTCTGGGCAGCACTGTGAGCCTCAGTAGCTTTTAATAAATGGTGGAAGATCTGACAACACCATTAAAGCCTGATAGGAGTAAGTTCCCAGTGTGTTTTTGAGCCAGGACTTCCGAGCTAACCATTTCTGTATACTGAGATATGACTTGGCGTCTTTGGAGAAGATGAAACATTAGCTCCCAGTACGTTTTGTTCCACAAAAAGTTTGCAGGCAGTGGTTTATGGCCTTACACGCACCTGGCTTTTATAAATCTGCTCTCTGGCTCCCTTTTTGCTAGGAGGAAGTGTCGTGGAGTGAATGTAATGCCTAGCTGGGAAGAAGCATCTGTGTGGAAATGCAGAATAGCCTGGGGCTTGCCAGCCCATAGATGCAGTTTTCCTGTTGCTCTTCAGAACAACAGGCAGTTGGGGATGCAGAACTTCTCTTCTGCAGATGTGACTTTGTGGGCTTGGTTGAAGACCCAACTACATCTTCAAATGAATTGTAGTTGTGTTTAATTCTCCAGCTTGTAGATGCCCCATCTCAAAATGAACTCATTAAGTTTTAATTGGTTAGTGTTTGTGTTCTTTTTCATTACAGCAGTGGCAGACTTACTGAGGTCAAGGCACTCTTCAGATTAAACTTCTTACTTGAAACACTTGACCCAGCACCTTCAACAGCTTCTCTTTGGGTCCAAGGTCTCCTCTGGTCTTTGCTTTGTCATCTACATACCCCATCTTTGGTTGCCTTCAAAGTCACCTCCAACCATCTTCYTCCTTGGCCACATTACAACCACAGAAAGCCTCTGCAGCAGCGAGTGGGCATCTTTGTCCATCTTTACCTACCTGCTGTTTTCCACAATCTCTGTGTTTCTCAAGCGATTCAATCCCTAATTTGTCCAGCTTTGTTACTGCCACTGACACATCCTCTCATCATTTTAAATTCCCCCTCCGGCTGCTTTCTGTACTCTTTAAGGCCTTGTATCTTTTGTTGGGTTCTGATTCCTGTTTTCCTTCTACCAGGCCTTGTATCAGTCTTGCTACTCACTSTTCCCATCAGTTTTTAGTGCCTTGACTTCATGTCAGTCCCTCTACTCCTGAATATTTCCATGTGAAATATGGAAGTAGGAGTAAAGTTCTCGTTCATCCGAGTATATCTTGCAAYGTGCTTTCTTGCAGGCCATCTCCCCCTTGCTTTGACATTTCMGGCTGTGATTTTTTTGCCCTTTTCTCCCTGCCCTGCTTAGGTCTCTGCCTTCTGTTAACTTTGTAGGGAGAAAGTAATGATGGAGGATTTGCCTGAACGCCCTTCTGCCAAGCTTGCCACTGGAGTAATGAAGGTTAGGAAAGCATCTTTCCCTGCCCACGTGGGAAAGATTCCAAATTGGAGCAAATTGCAAAATAATCGGGTGTTTTGTCTTTTTTTTTTTTCCATAATTCATTTCGGTTTTGTTATCGGAGCTGGCTGTTATTTTCCCAGTCTTAAGCACAGACTGTCTAGAACACTTGATTTTAGAAATGTTCATTTTTGATAAATGCTACTTAATAGCCTCTCTTATTGCCTCCGTGAGGCAGAAAAATCCCATCATTATTAAATATTGATTTATCATCCAAGTGGTTTCAGTTAAAAACCAGAAATATTCAGTGAGCATGTCTGCCTTTTCACGTCATGACTGCCTGTTGTTCTAATTTCCATCTAGTAAAGGAGCTAGACGATCAGTAGGGAGCTTCTTTTAAAAGTTTTCTTTGCCCAGAGGTTCTTCCTTCTCTCTCTGCTGTTTTCCATCCCTTGCTGCCCACATTTCAGTTGTAATTTGTGTGCTTGACAGAAGTCTTGTCTTGCTTTCCTTATTTCTCACATTGCTGCGGAGCTGACAGGCCTTCCCCACATCATGAAGCAGAAGAGTTAGAAGGGGACCTGGGGTTTCCCAGTTCCTCATGGAGTCCAGTATGGATTTGCTCCTGCTGCAGGGATTTTTGTTTTGTTTTTAATGTGGCTGCAAGACCCTCTTTCCAGTAGATCTCAAGCATCATGGAAGGAAGGTTAGCAGATGATCCTGGTCACCCTCCCTTTGGAAGATTCAGCTGTGTTCTTGCATAGCTGTTGAATCCCACCAAGTCTTAACCTGTGAATATTTGAGCTACATGTTTGCAAGTGTTTTTTGACTACATAATTGTTACAAAAACTGCAAGTTTAACAGTGTTACAAGTACTTTGCATATTGCCATGGTCTGTGTAGGAGATACTGCACTGGTGCTTGGGACAGCTGGGTGCTGAACCTGGGTCACACGAGTCACAAGGTGTTTCTGCGTGCTGGTTTCTCAGCTGGGTTCTCTCTACCTGAGAGTAAATTTGCTCCCGTCACCCCTTTTTCATCTTCCCTATTTATCTTGTGCCGGTGTAACATGTGTCACAGTGGGCCTCATCACTGCTACTCCCAGTATTTATTTGCTAATGTAGCATAAATAAGTGCCCTGTTTTCATTCTCCGTCATGCTTACTCTGAACTGTTGTTGACTTCCAGTAGAGATAATGTTTTATTATTAAAACACTGGTTTGCTGCATATTTTGGTAATCTTAATAGTGCATTGCTCACTGGCTTCCGTCTGCAATGACATCTATTGCTTTGACACCTAACTAAAGGGTGTTTGTATGGAAATGAGCAGTTGGGCCTCTGCTCTAATATTTCTCCTCCTTTTGTGTTTCCAAGGTACTGCACAGATGAAAATCAGACATTTCCTCAGCCGTTCATGCTGGAGAACCACATCAGTCTCATGCATGGCATCAAAAACCCGGACTTATCCCAGATGGCCAAAGCAAAAGTTCCAGAGAGAGACACAGCAGAAGTAACTGATACATTTTTTTCATTGAAACATAAATATCCCTGGCGAGTAGCTGTGCACTTGGGGGGTCTCATCGGGCTGCAGCCTTGCAGCAGCAGAGCACACTCATCCAYACAGCAGATTTCCTTCCTCTTCTCTAAACTCCACCCATTTGGTTTCCTTTTGTCGCTGTTGTGAGCAAAAGGGAGAGCGCAGCTGAGCTGCAGCAGCACTGGGGCAGAGTATCCTGCCTTTTTTCAATTTACTCTTGAGCATGAGACCTTGTGCTTTTGTCAGTCTTTTATGTAGCCAGATCTAATTTAGGTTTGTAATTGCCCTGATTTGCCTCTGTGTCATATATTCTGTTTCCTTGAGCTCCAGCAACCTCATACAATTTTTCCTCTTTTCTGCCTTGCTTTTATTGTTGCCTACCTAAAGATTCCCTTTCTATTTAGAGATCTTGTTAGACCTACTTGGAAGAACTGTGTTACTCCTATGTAGAACTGGGCAAATTTATTCAAAAAATGTTACCATTCAACTAATTTTACTCTGSATTGAATTGGGGAGTGAAGAGAGGTTGGCTGATTGAGTTTGTTTACTCRTTTACTCTATAAAAAGTAAAGTAGAAGTAGGTTTTCCTTATCATTATTAGTTATCGTTCCTTTTTACTGTAGTACAATGGGATTTCAACCATGATTGACTCCCCACTGTATTTGTCATATATATATATATATATATACACACACACACACATATATATATATATATTTATACAGGCCTAGTGGCATGGAAACATGCGGATCAGCTCAAGAATGCCCTTCCAGGGGCTGTTAGCTGCTTCCATCCAGCAGAGCTGATGTACTCAGGGCACACCCAGCCAAAGCCTTGGGCTGGCAGTAGATTCATGGGTCTCTCACTGGGTCTGCAAGCACGGCCCTAACTGTGCTTTAGGCAAAGACATAGGTAACAAAGTCACATGAAGTAGCGTGTGCAAGTGAGCAGCCCCCAGGGTTACGATCCCTGTATCCCTCAGCTGTGGCCAMTCAGGAGGTTTCTTCTAATCACATTTCCCTTTTCCGACTCTTCTTGCCTTCGTCGTCACGTTCAAATCCTTCCTCCCCATCGTGTCTCCATGCATCCAGTCCCTCCCAGGTCTCRCATAGCAGCTGAGATGCTGCATATTGGGATGCAGGTGCAAGCTGTTGGGTAAAGCTTGCGGTGARCACCACGGTGTTGAAGGAATTGCAGTGGGAGACCCTAGCAGTGGCTTCATTTTAGTTTGTCACACAATAGCAATGTGTTTTTCCCCTCAGATGCCTTTAGATGCGTGCCTGGAATTGAGCAAGCTAAGGTGCTTGCCCTGACACGCTGCTAGCACAATGAAGTAACACTCATATCTTTTTTTATTTTTTAAGGCAAAATCTCCAAAGAGGATGTCAACGGAGGAGCTGGGTCAGGCAAAAACCACTGCAGGTTCAGACGGGCCACCAGCCAAAAAACTGAGAGCGCACTGGAAATGTGCCAAGTGCGGATTTGCGACAGACATGAGTGCGGAATTCCAGCAGCACATACCTCAGCACAAGACGGACAGCTCCACGTATCAGTGCTTGTTCTGTGGCTTGTGCTACACGTCTCAGATCTCCCTGAACAGGCACCTCTTCATCGTTCATAAAGTGAAAGACGAGGAGGAGGAGGAAGAGGAGGAGGAGGAGGACGACGAGGAGGAGGACGACGATGAAGAGCAGGAGGAAGGAGAAGAGGAGGGGGAGAAATTACAACCGGAGGCGAGTGAGAATGGACACGAGGGGTATAATGGTGAGATGAACACTACGGCGGAAGAAGAAGAGCTGAAATGCAAAGAGTGCAAGACTGACTCAGCTCTTTGTGAACACAGTCAGACGTGTGGCGTGGAGGGTCCTAACAGCACCTCTCAGAGCAATCATTCAAAGTCTCTTAAGACTTAAAACAAGCAGCAACAAAAACACCGTTGGTTGTTTGGGGGGGATTTTTGTTTGTTTGTTTGTTTTTTCAGGGGGGTTTTTACTCAAAATACCAGGTGGGGATGGGGCAAACCTTTTAAGTATTCTGACGGTTTCTCGGGACGGACGTCGCTTTTCCTTAACTTCTATTTGTAAGGGAAATTTAGAAAAAAAAAAAAAAAAAAAAACCACGCTGTTGCATCCTAAGCACTAAAATCTCTGCCAGATCAGAGAGGTGACAAGGGAAAGCAGGGCGAGAATCCTCCCTGGAATTTGTCCATCTCCTGAGGATCAAGGAGCACTTTCTGCCACAATGAGCTCTCTTCCTTCGAGTGTGCACTGCCTCAGCCTCTGCCTGGAGCCCCGGCCTTACCTTCCCGGTCTTGTTTTCTTTCCTCCTGGTATTTATGACTTGTTTTCCTCTTCCCATCCTGCCTTTGTTTGCCATATTTTAACCCATAATGCTGCCTCATGAGAAATACTTCTGTCGGGACTCTCTTGGCTGCTCCACGACCTTCTGCATTACACAGGACGGGTGCAAACCCTACGTCGTACCCAAGCTTCAGATTTACTGCTTTTTTGTGTTTGTCTGGGGGTTTTTTTTGTTGTTATTGCCTTCGTAGCAGTCGTCTTTCCCACAAGGGAATTGAATAAAGCGCTGTGGATTTGAATCCTCCTCGGAGAGAGTCTCCGAGCCGAGATTCCCGTGTCGCCGACGGACACGGGCCCGGCCGTCCCGGGGACTCGTGCGCCGCCGGGGGCTCGCGGGGAGGCGGGTGCAGCCGCTGCCTGGGCTGAGCTCTCGGTTTCAGCTCCGGCTCCGTCGAGAGCTCTCCTCCCATCTCAGTTTCATGTATTACTTTGGAGCTGCTTATTCCCATGTAGTCATATTGACTCTCTGTCCATACCGTAGCCTCACTTCTTCCCCTCRAAAAACACATACTTTTTGTGTAATGTAATTCCCTTCTATACCATTTTGTTTTGGTTTATTTTATGTTGAGCCAGAATCCTGCTCGTTATTGTTTACTATGACAATGTCTAAATAATTTAAGAACTATTTATCTTATTGCATTTGAACTGCTCACTTTCTTGTCTCAATGTGTTTTGATACAAACAGTTTGGACTCTTTGTATTTTTTGATACCGTGTACATTAGCCTAGGGAATGTTTTACCAGGTAGCCTACRTAGAGTAACGATAGCAGGGGGCACTCCCAAGCCGTCACATATCTATTTAATCTGCAGTGGCATTTGTGCCTTGCTATAATGTTTACTTCAAAGTATTTCAAATAAAAGCATCCCAACAACGCCCGCCTGGGCTCAGTTCTTCCTCGGCCTCATGGGGAGGCCGGTGCAGCAAGCGGAGCATGACCTGATACAGCCAGGAAAGAAAAACACACACACAAAAAAGAAATAAAAATAAAAACAAAAGAAATAAGGATGAAGAGGATCCCCTCATGCGGGCGCTGTCAGAGCACCCCAAACCTCTCKCCATGCGGTTGGGCCACCCCAGAGACCTCGTTGGGTCACCCAACGGACCCGAATTCCGCTGCTGGGTTTCCTGGTGTCACCCGCTTTGGTTTGGGTGACGGGGCAGGGAGCTCCCTGCTGGGCCTTGTCACTCGCCTGGGTGTCACCCGCAAGATTCGGCCACCACCTGCCCCGTCACCTCCCCTGCCACCTCCCAGGCTGCCCCTGCCAGCCCCACTGCTGTCTCCCGGCCACCACTCCTGTCTCCTGTCCCTTGTCACCTGCCTGACACTTCCTGCTGCCTGTTCTGTCACCACTCCTGTCACTGTCACCCGTCCCCTCCCCAACTGTCACCTGCACCGTACCGCTTTGTCAGCTCCCCGTCACCTGTCCTGTCCCATGTCACGTCTCCCRTCACCCTGTGTCACCTGTCCTGCCGTGGCTGCTGTCAGCGACCTTGTCACCGCTCATGTCACCTGTCCTGTCCCCTCCCCTGTCACCTCCACGGCGCCTCCCTGTCGTCTCCCCATCGCATGTCCTCTCACCCCATGTCACCTGTGCTGCCACCTGCCGCCTCCACCCCAYCTCCCTGTCACCACTGCTCTCGCCTGTCCCGTCACTTCTCCTGCCACCTCTCCTGTCACCCTGCGCAGCCCGTCCTGCCTCATCACGTCCCCTGYCACGCCCATTGTCACCTATTGTCACCGCTCCTGTCACCTCCCTCCCCCCGACCCGCGCTGCCACCTCCCCCGCGGCCCCGCCCCGTCCCACGCCGGAAGCGGCGGCGCGCGGGCGGAAGCGGAAGCGGCGGCGCGGGCGGACGGGCGGGCGGCGGCGGTGGTGGGCGCCGCCATGCTCTCGCTGGACTTTCTGGACGATGTCCGGCGCATGAACAAGCGGCAGGTGCGGCCGGGGCGGCGGCGCCGCGCGGCGGGGAGGGCCCCGGGACCGCCACGCCCCCGACCCCGCCCTCACGCGGCGCCGCCGCCGCCTCCTCCTCCTCCTCCCGCAGCTCTACTACCAGGTGCTCAACTTCGGCATGATCGTCTCGTCCGCCCTCATGATCTGGAAGGGGCTCATGGTGGCCACGGGCAGCGAGAGCCCCATCGTGGTGGTGCTGAGGTAAAACCCGCCCCGCGCGCGGAGAGCGGGGCTCGGGACGTGGCCCCTCGCGCCGGTGTCGCCGCTCGCGCGCCCCGCGTTGCGTTCCCGAAGAGCCGCGGCCTTTGCGAGCCCCTGGAGCGGCCGCCGCTGTGGGGCCGCGCGGGCTTTTCGTGCCCTGCCCGTCTGGAGTGTCGCTGTGTTGAGCGCTACCCGCCATTAACAAAAAAAATCACCCAAAACATGCGGAAAAGAGAGCGCGAGCGGCTCCCCCTTCCCTCCCGACGGTCTGTGAAGCGCAGGGGAGACAGGCAGAGGCTGSTGGGCCACATTCCCATCCTGGTGACCGGCGCTTCCCTGAGCAGCAGCTTCTCCCCCATCTCAGGGCAGAGCAGGGACCCGTCCCGCGCCTGGGGTCTTCACCCCCTTTCCTGCTGCCCACCGTGTTTGTAACCAAGGCGGGTGAGTCTGGAGCCACCACCAGCGTTTSCAAGGCCCTGGGAAAGGCGTTTGAGCAATGGTGCCCGCAGAGGGCAAAGCGAAGCATCGCAATAAGGGGGTTTTAGYTGTTGGGGACACAACAAGCCGTGTGCTTTGAGCGCTTTGTTCCCAAAATCATCTCTCTGCCTGTGACAAAGCTTGTAAATGGGACGAGGATGAGGACCCCGTTAGCACCATATCCATTGAGAGCTCAATAACGGAGAAAATGCGGCTCATCCTCTGCCCTGTATTTTTTTAGTAAGAACTGTAGAAGGTTTGGCCTTTTTGGCACGCTCTTAACGCTGCCTGGTGGCATTTCTCTTTGACCAGCAAATCTGAACTTGGGTAGCATAGCACATGAAAATGTAACAGAGGAGACATACAGGCCCAATCTCCAAATCCGTCTGCATTTCTCGGGGGTTTTGTATTCTAAGGTTATTTTGAGTTTTTTTTCTTGCAAGACTGTGAGATTCAAAACCYGATTTTGAGTGTTGAAATGTTGTTCAATGGTTGCTCCTCTTTTCTTTTTCTGTCTCTTTTATTGTTGTTGTTTTCTCCAGCGGCAGCATGGAGCCTGCGTTTCACAGAGGGGATCTCCTGTTTCTCACCAACCGAATTGAAGATCCAATCAGAGTGGGCGAGATCGTGGTCTTTAGGATAGAGGGAAGAGAAATCCCGATAGTTCATCGGGTCCTGAAAATCCACGAGAAGTATGTCCAGAATCCAGGGGCCGTTCTGCGTGTGTCTGAATTGGGGTTTTGCTCATCTCTCTGGGGGGAATGAACGAGTGGGGCTYCGGTAACAAATACCCAGGTGCTATRGGAAGSAATGTGGAAGTTTCAGCTGGGTGAAATCTGCCCCTCTTGTTCAGTTAGATCCTGTGGCAGGATTAGGAAGCAAGGGAGACGCTCCCAGTTTCCTCATCTTCCTATATAACTTAACGCTTTCTGTGCCATTAAAGATGCTTTTTTCCTGCTTCTGGTTCCTCTTGTCTTACAAGGACTGGGGGTCAATGTAGGAAGCTTTCTTCTCAGTAGGAAGGTTTGTGTCATTTTCAGAGTCCAGCTTAAATCATGGCTGTGARTGACCTGTCTTTATTAGACAGATAWATTGTTTGCTGTTCAKATTATTCTATATCAATTTTTGACAACCACTTAGTTTTCAGAGAAAATATGTTTCTCTGAGATACTGTTAGTTCAAAAATAAGGTCAGTATTCACAGTGGGTTTGATATCAGCTGGTGCATGCGCGCTTCTTGAGATGCCTTGGGAACTCATTCAAGTGAAATACTGCTTTATTTCTCACTAGTATTTCCAGATATTCCTTTTTTCTTTTTTTCTCTTCTCCCCTGACTCTACATSAACATTAGATCTTAAAATTAGGTCTTTCTGCAAGGCATAGCAGGAATCCAAGAATCTGTTAATTTCATCCACTCCTAAATATTTCATTTTTTTTTTTTTTTTTTAATAGATGGTTTTGTTAGTAAAGATGCAGCTGAAAAATGAGTGTTGCAAACTGAAGTTGCAGGTGGGAGTTCTATTCTGAGTTATTTGTCACTCCTTTTACTAGAGAGGGAATATTTTTTCTGGTGCTGGTTTGGAGTTTGAAGACCGTGCTCCAAATGGCCAGTTGTGCTTTGCCATGTCTTCCTGCAGTGGTCGGCTGAAGTGMGAACTGCCTGGGAAAAGGGTTGGTGGGGGTGTTGAAAAGAAGTTACTGAGTATCTACTTCTGCTTGATTAGGGGGTAACCAATTCCCGTTTGCATCAGCACYGAGAAAATGTTTTCCACCTGCTGGGCTTTTCTTCTTTGTTCAGAGCCAGATTGGGGTTTTTTTTTTTTTTCCTTTCTCTTTTTTCTTACCACTAAATGTGGAATTTACCGTCAAAATGTAGTTGGTGGTTGTGGCACAGGGAAGCCAGACTGGCTCTCACTCGCTTTCCAGACAGCAAAGGTGCTTGGCTGTGGGCTTCTCGTGCTGGCACGCCACAGAGCAGGGAAATTGGCCCAGTGAGATGTCACCCATCAGTCTTCAGAGCTGAAACCACATTACCTGCACCTTTGGGTATCTTCATCTTCTTCCAAACTGTATCTCTAAGCTCCTAGAGCATTTGCTGTTCCAAAGATGTGAGCCGAGGGTGCTTTGCAGAGATGTCTGTGTTTTCTGGGTTTTTTGTTTGGTTGCTTGTTGGTTTGGGCTTTGGTGGTGGGTTTTTTTGTTTGTTTTTTCCCAGCTTTTTATGTCAAGTAGCACATAGGTTTTGCGTCGGAAGAGGCAGTGAAAACCAGTTAGGCTGTTGTTGTCTGTGACATTTGTAACTTCATAGACTGCTGTCTTCTCTCCCGTTCGTTCTGCCTTGTCTGGGCTGAAGAGCCCTGGTCTGTTTCTTTTATGCGAGTGTTTCTAGACTTTTGAATACCCRTGTTACCTGTTTTAAGCCTTTTCCAGTTCTTCTCTTCCCTGCTAAAGAAGGATGTAGGGCATGCATTGAGCGTTCAGGATGTAGGCACATTGTGAGTTCATATGCTGTCGTAGCRGGATCTTGTGTTTAATTCTGTCCCCCTTTGCCAATTATTTCTAAGATTCAGCCTGTTGTAGCCAGCTACAGAGGAGATTGTCTAGTTTAACCTCAAAGCCTCATGGCAACACAGAGCGCAGCCCTATATTTGTATATAAAGCAAGAGAGGTATCAACAGAAGAGAAATCAAAAGCTGCAAGAACTCAAAAGGTGCAGCTGTGATAGCAGCACCTCTGTGAAGATACAACTTATCGTGCTGGTCTTGTTCTTAAACTCTGCAGGAAAGCTGCATGCTTTGAGCATGACTGGGGCCAGAATTCATTCTTTCATCTGCAGGTGGTTTTTCTTTTTTTTTTTTTTTCCAAACAATCTGCTTTTCATGGTATTTAACAGAGTGAATTTCCCTATTTCATTTTACTTGAACATCTAGGATGTGATTGCTTCTGATATCCTCATGTTAGTTCCTATGTGYTTGTTCTAGAACAGCTGTTAACAAGTTTTGTTTTTAACTCCCCTAATTCATATCTTTGCTAGACAAAACGGTGACATCAAATTTTTGACCAAGGGAGACAATAACGCTGTGGATGACAGAGGACTGTACAAACAAGGGCAGCATTGGCTGGAGAAAAAGGATGTMGTAGGAAGAGCAAGAGGGTAAGTGAAGCTGAGAAAGATGCAGCTTATTGCAGTGRCCTCCCCTGGCGCTGTCTGTTAATCCACCTCTCCTGCTGAGCTCTCCGTGCTGGGTTTTATGTGACCTGGGCAAAAAGCCTCTCAAAAGGTAACGTGGAGAATTAAAAGAACAAAAGCAATTCAGTTCTGAGCTTGACTTAGATCTTTACGTGTTGAACTGAGATTTTGGTGCTGAACGGACGCTATGCGAACGCAGCGCACAGCCAGACGTTGAGGTGTGATCGGAATGCTCATCAAAACTCTCTTGCAAATCRCAGGCTTCGCAGGCAAGCAGGATCTGAATTCTTAATGTACAATCCCTTGTGTGCACAATCAGGTGCTGAAAGGGCATATGTTCTCATCAGTGTTCACAGAGAGCCTCAGGGCAGCCTGCTTGCTAAATAATTCTTTCCCTCGCAGGAAGACATTGCCACCTATTTTTAATCTCCACAGTTTTGCTTTTTTTTTTAAAAAAAAAAAAGGAAAAAAGTTATTCTTTCTTCTGAGGGCTTTCTGCAATTAGTTGAAAGAGCTCCACTCTCTGCAGTGCTGACAAAGCCCCTTCTTCCTGCTAATTGCCCTAAAAAGTTATAAACAGCTCACCCTCAAGCTTTTTTTTTATGATATTTAAAATCACGGAGAGGTGCATCAATTAAACATCAGGAGTATTTGGATTAAAATAATCAAAGGGAGGTGACCTGACTCTCTTGTGGGACTGTTTGTGTTTTCATCGCAGCTAGAGTGCTCACTGGGAACCCTACAAGCTAAACTGCTTATGTGCAGAATTCATCTGTCCCAAGGCAGCTCCACTGTTGTTCCTTAATCTTGAATTAGTTCTTTGCTAGCCAGACACCGATTATCCCATTCCTCCCCTTCACATAACCAACTCGTGCTGCACCAATGTTTTATTTCCAGCATTTGCTCCTAGAAACTTGCTGGCACCTGGACTGTGGGTTTAGTGTGCTAAAAGGAGCTGGGGAAAGTAGGATGAGCAGGTGGTGACTCTCTAAGCTGGTTGAATTCCTTTGCAGCACGACAATATGTAACAAGGAGTAATTTGAATGACTGTGCCTTGCTTGAGCCAAAAGAGCAGCTTAGGAGAAAGTCCCTTCTCGCCTTTCAGATATCTGCTCCACTTACAGTGGCCTTAAAGAAAAGCCAGCCTGKTTGAAGATACGAGCGAGGGAGCATTGGGTGAAATGGGTAATGTTTTTCTAGCACTATCTAATTAGGTCTGATTCCTGCAAGATGCCATTGAGCCCCTGAGTGCCAAGAATCTGGAAAAAGATGGGTGCTGACATGGGAAAGAATAGCCKGTTGTGTCAGTCAAGGCCTCCAAACTAGGCAGGGAGGAGGGCAACCAGCCTCAGAGCCCCTGCTGAGGAAGGCATGGGTGAAAACTCCCCTGGGGAGAAGGTAATCGCTCGGTCCCCACTTCCATGTCTTCCCTGCTTGGGAAGGAGAAGCCCTGTTGAGCAAGTGTGCGAGACAAAGCACGCTGCAAATGGCACTTCCATCATGCACTGTCAAGGCAGCGCTTGTCCATAATCATCTTCAAACCCTGTTTGCTTTAATAGAACTTTCTTTTTCTCTATAGATTCGTCCCCTATATTGGGATAGTGACTATCTTGATGAATGACTATCCAAAATTTAAGGTAAGAGCTTGTTCATTGTCCTTCCATCCTTCCCCCTCCCCTGCTAAAAATTACTTTTTGAGAGATTTCTGTACGTGGAGTCGGGATGTTGCGACGTCTTCAGATGTGATTCCACCCTCCTGACTCTCCTCCTTTCTCTTACAGTATGCRGTCCTCTTTTTACTGGGTTTATTTGTGCTGGTCCATCGAGAGTAGCCCGCTGTACTGAAGTTCATAGTGAAGATGCCATGTTTGTAGGTGAACGTTTTAAGTAGGTGCTGGTCTGATGCGCGGGGAGGAAGAGGAAAACACACATTTCAAAGCTTCTTGCCAGTTTGGGTTTGTTTTGTTTTTTTTACTGCGTGAGGACGAATGTTATCACAGTATTTCCAATGGTTTGTCACATTTTAGCATTTTTGTACATCAGTGAGTTTTTTATATTAAAAATTTAAGCCAAACTGTTCGTGTTTGTCCTTTGAAGCTGAGCTTCCTCTCAAAGCGCTGTAAAGCAGTTCAGTGTTTTGGTGTTTCTGTGATTCACACTGAGGTAAAAAGCTTAAGGACCCGAGGTGTTTTGGCCAGAAGATAGCAGATTAGCTTTGCACTGCTGAAAGAAACAGTGTCTGAGAAATGCAGTGGCTGCCACGGGTGTTCAGTGTGGTGCGAGGTAACCGATTAATTTGGTTGGAAAATACCCACAGCTTTGGAGCASAGACTGTAAAAAAGTAGGAAGCAAAAGGTAAATTTGCTTCTGTATTGGAAATAGAATTTGGGTCCCTTGTGATCGTCACAGTTGGCCTTTTTTTACAGCTYACCTGAAAGCTGCCCTGATATCTGAAAGAAGAAGACTCTTGTCGCCACCTGCGACAGCTTTTTTTCTGGGATTCTCAGTCTGGAAAGTGCTTGTGCCAATGTGTCAGAAGAGGGCCAGAGGTAGAGCTGCATGGCCGAGGCTCAGCAGTCAACTGCTTTTAGATTAGTTTGTGCTACTTGAACCAAATGAGTCACCTTTGTAGCTTACCTCCATGGTGTGTACGGTGACTCATGGCATTTTGCTTCCCCTTTGCTGGGATACGTCTTCATGGGAGCACTCGCCGAGACCTCAGTGCGGTCGCTTCCTGCTGCTAAGGCAGCACAACTCGTGCACAGCCAGCTCTCTGGGTGTCCCTCTAGGAAGCCTTGTCCCTGTCAGTGCCACCACCTCCACGTCTGTTCTTCCCCCAGATTAACAGCAAGCTCGAGATCTCCCGATCTTGCTGAACCCGTGGACCAGGCAACACGGTTCCTTTAGGTGCATTTTGCTGTATCATCGTCGGCTCTTCATCGTCTGCCCCAAGACTGCATGTCCAAAAAGGATCATTAAAGATGTTTACTGCTGCTATATGCATGGGCTGCATAGGGTGAGAGCAGTCAGGAAGAGCAAGGACAAAGCTCAGCGGGGTGTTAATGGTATATTTACATAGTTTCTTGCCTATGCATCTTGTGTTTTSCTTCAGGCTTGCCCTGTCCGTGGAGGTAGATGGTGCTATTAGTTGGGTCACYAGACACCCAGCTCCCTCAGCTGACAGCTCTGCTGCTTTATTTAATGCTCACTAGCTGTGCTGAGGAGTAGCTGGGAAATGAACTGCTCCRGACTGAATTTGGGCAGCAATGAGGGAGCACAAAATATCATTCCAGGGGYTGCTGTGGCAGTGGAACCCCTTCCTGAGGCATCTGAGCAACGTTTCTCCTCTTACCGGCAGCATGAGGCTGAGTCTCTGCTCCCCGAGTTTGCACCACATCTGCTTTGCCTTGAGCTTGAGCTGTTTGAGCTGTTGTGYATAAGTGATTTTATTAACCTGGAAATCTATAAAAGACTGAACTGAACACTTCTGAAAGCAGCTCATCAACACCTCTCAAGGAAGAGGTGCTGGAAGTGCTGCTGTTACTGTTCTCTGAATCCTCCAGCTTTCGCACCTTCTGCAAAACATCTGAGCAGCAGTTGTTAAATTAACTCAGTAACAGTAACACAAAAGGCTAAATACCAAGGATTTATGATTGCTGGCAGTGCAAGGAGTCRCTTTTTAAAGTGCATCTGCTGAACTGAAGCTCTAAGAGAAAAGACAGGGTCATGTGTACGTGTTTGGAAGTGACAGCACATCTCTCTTGCCGTGGGCACCACCGGCCCGCTGGCGTTGCTGGTTCCTGGCAGCAGGTGTCAGCAGCAGAAGGAGCTGAGCACCCCGGGGACACCCACTGCCACGGATCCCAAGACTGCTGGAGAAAACGGTCAGGCCAAGTCCCAACCTCTGCTTTGACCAGCCGCGAGCACATGCTGTAGAGGACTACAAGCCAGAAGGATGCAAGCAAGGCCGAATAACCCAGTTCACTGTGACCCCTGTAARCCTCCTCTCTAAATCCAGGCAGGGGTGAAAGCTGGGATGCCTCTATCTTGCTGATTTTCATCGCAGAGTGTTTGAGAACGTGGTCTGTGTCCTGAAGTGTTGGCTCCAATTGGCATGAGGATAAATAAGCAGTTAATCCGCTCGCAGCTCGGACACCCACCGACTCCGGCGCTGCCTCCCACGCCGCCGCCTCCGTCGCCGTAACGTCCTCCCTGCTGCCGCGGGCAGGGGAAGAGCCTGTCCGAAGCGAAAGCGCAGGACGTGGGGGCAGGATGACACAGAGGAGCTGCGGGCTCTGCCTGCGTCTCTGTATTCCGCTTTGCCGAGCGGAAAAGCCAYGGGGCCCGCGGGATCCCTGGTTCAGCTGGGTGCTAATGCTGAAAGGTTTGCAAGTGCTGCCGCGCTCCTGCAGAGCCGGGGATTTTGCTGTTAGAACAGGCAGTCTCTGGTTTTATTTCATTTAAGATGKTTTTTGTTTGTTTCTTTGGAAGATGTGCTCTCGGTAAGCTGTCCGTCTGGCTCCAGCAAAGGCTTTGAGACCCCAGGTTCTCAGTACGGCTTAGGGAAGAYGGAGACTTTTGTGCCTCAACAGGAGGGGGATTTGTGTGCAAAGTRCATGGATGTTGGAAGATCTGTTTTATAAAGGCAAAAAAGCAAAGATCTGTCAGGACTAAAATTGCYTCTGTTGTGGTTACAGGCAAACAGAGCAGGTTTTCTGGTAGGCAATTTCATTGCCCAATTAGAGTTCAATCACATCCGCAGTTCAAGGCACAGTTCTGCCCTGAACAGATTCCTTTGCGGAAAGGAACAGTTCCATAAAGTAACATTTGGATATCACTAATATTACTAATTGTTCCTAGACTTCTSTTTCGTCCTGCTTTCCACCAGCTCCTCTTTTCTTCCCCATATCACAGGCAAACGCCTAAGCAAATGCCTGATGGATGGGAGGTCAGCTGTGAGGAGTAATGAATAAGCTGTGCTGAAAATTGAAGCTCCTCGAGGCAAAGGCTGTCTTCGTCCGTGTGCTAATGGTRCTTGAACGCACGGTTGTCGGTTAGGCAGTAATGAGCATTACACGGTTTCCTCCGGATCTGCTGATGCATATTGCTTAGCAGGGGTTTCTAGGGGTGGACTGAGATGATCGGTTGCATGCGTCCTTTAATAAGACCGGGTAAGGCTCGCTCTGCGCTTCCGTCATTGGAATTTCAGAGCCTCTAAACCCCACGGTGGTTTTCCTGCTGTTAACATCCAAGCAGTTCAGCCGTCCCTTTTTTCAAAGGATCATCTGTAGGGCAGCATCTTCTCCGTGGGTGGTTAAGACTAAAGCTTGGAAGATCAGTTCCCTCTGGAGACGTGCAGGAATGGAAGTCCCACGTGCTGACCCTGGCTGCGTTGAAGCGGCTGAGCTGAGATGCCAAGAGAAGGACAGGAGAAGCAGTTCGGGTAGAAGCTGTCCCTTGGAGATGGCTTCTGTGCGGTGGCGAGGGAAATATAAACCAGATCCATCACGCTTGTGGATCACAGGCTTCACAGAGACCCCCAGAGTGCCTGTGACTCAGTGGYTGAATCAGATGAGGAGTGTCCTGGTGCCAGGTACGCCTGAGTGACACCAGAAACGCAGAGCCTGCACCATGCCTGTTGATGTCAGCAAATTCGGACAGGAACCCGGGGCAGTGGCGGATGATGTGTCAGGCAGGATTAGTTCTGACAGCGGGAAAAGAGAAATAGGTAATWTTCAGCACCTACGATGCATTTGGTATGAGCCAATTTAATTGCTTTCTGCCTCTCTTACCTTTTCACAGACTGACAGAATCACAGGATGATGGAAGGGACCTCTGGAGATCACCTAGTTCAACCYCTCTGCTCAGAGCAGGGCTGGGAGTTCCTCAGGACRTTATCYRGTCGGGTTGTGGATGTCTTCAAAGGTGAAGGCTCCACAACTTCCRTGGGCAACCTGTGCTGGTGTTAAACCACCCTTACCAATCCGTGAGGACAATAAGCTCCGTTTTCTCCTCCTTTGCAATACTGCCACTCTATCCCAGCCTTGGCACCCAGTCAGCTGCAGAAACAGCTCACCAAGGCGTCCGGCGAGTGCTGGAGTGGGTACATGGGAAGGGGCGAGGTGACTCTCGTGGTGGATCCGCGTCGTTGGGTCTACTTAGCCGTAAGCAACCACTGGTTGGTTGTCTGCTCATCCATTGACGAGGAGCCGCTTGTCAGAGTAGCATGATTTCTGCTGCTGTGGGCTTCTCCCTGCTCACCTAGTCATAGTGCGATGCAATTCATACACGTTTTCACTTCTACTAGGTCCTCTCTCTTGATGGTTTGATCTRGCAACCTCAACTGTGGTCCCTACACCTTGGAGGAAACCAAGTGTGTCTATGGGGAAGCCTAGTCTAATTAAGGACAGGCTAGAAGTGCACTCTGCAATGCAGGATGGAGCAGGGACGCRTTCTCTAGCTCTATTTTCCCAGCTCCTATCTCTTGATTTTTCTGCTCATTCAATTTACTATTGCACTTCTRGGGCTTTCTCTCTGCCATCTAGCCCTTCCTTTCTGATCTCTCTCCTATAGAAACTAGCCTTGGAGGGTTTCAGGTTCCCGAGAGCTAGAAGTAAAAAATAAGGTAGAGAAAAGGAACTTCAATTTGATTTCTCTAAATCTCAATTCGATCCAAATAGGATGTCAGATTTGTGCCCCATTATTCTGGTTGGGACACTTCTGAGTTAAGTCTGGATTTACCAGAAAGAAAACAAGATCTTTTTTTTTCCCCTCTAAGTCTTCTTGCAAAGGAGTTATTTGTACCATGTCCAGCGGGTACAGAGTAAGTGGGAAACCTCAGGGGAAACCGCAGCTCATTTACTGCTCAGATGAAAATTGAAAAAGAGTCGAAAACATGATGTGCACCATYTCAAATTTTATTTTATAAACAACAGTTGTTGCCTGTGGAAGASTGAATGTAACAGAGGGATTTAATCTTTGTAAACAAGAGACAAATGCATCAAAACAGACCCTGGGGCATTTAACAAGGCTTTAAATTTGACCTGGCTTTGGAGAAGCAGTGAAGAAACAGAAGCAACGTGTCTGCTCCTAAGAGTTTTAGCTGTGAAGGAGACAACTGGGGAGATCTAAGGGCTTCACTCTTTGTGCCTCTGTTTTGTTAGAGCCATTGCTTTTGAATGTCCTTTTGCCTGCCCAGGTGGGTATTTGCAGGGGCTGGAGCATCTGCACCGTGTGTCTGGAGCTCYCCGGCTCCACGTGGCTCCCGGGCGATGCCGCTCGGGAAGGTGCATTAGTCAATGCCAAGTTATTACAGCATAATTCAATGGTGAAGAAACAAAATGGACCTTGCTTTAAACCCCGTGAACCGTGGTATTTTCCGAGCCGTTTGTTAAGTTTGTTTGTTCTTAGCTCGCTGTTAGCAAGGCCTGCTGAGCTGTGCTGTTGCTAGATATCTTTATTGTGCATAGTTATAGGAGGGTCTTCTGACCTTCTTTGAAATGATGCTTGGTGGATTTGGATCCTCCTACATTTGGAGGACTTGCTAATTGCGTCTACTTCTCATTTCTTCCTCTCCCATTAGTCCTATAGAGCCCAGTGTTGCTCTTTGATAAGGAAAAGCACTCCCCAAGTGTCCTGTGCTGTTACCAGCTCCTGAAAAACTCTGGTAGAAGATGCTGCAGAACATAAGGATAATGGAGAGACTAGCAGTGGGCTTGGATGGAGCTTCCCACAGGCTGGTGAAGGCTCCCAAGCCTGAAACCACTGACTTGTTTGGCGTGGTGAGCATCTGCTCCGTTAAGCCCACCGTGGCACCAGAAGAGAGCAAGGTGGCTAACGTGGAGATGTCGGGATCTGTAGGGGATAAAGCTCCTTCCTGGAGCGGAAAAGATGAGGATTCTTCTAAAGAACAGACTTGGAGATCTTTGAAGGAGTTAGGAGTGTGCGGTCAGGGTGAGCATACTACAGTCCTCCGCTTTGATTTCCCAAGGTATTTGGCCAAGTCCCTCAGGAAAAGCAAAAGAAACGAAGCAGCCCTGGAATAGGAGGGAGGTCCTTACAGGGAAATGTAATTTGCTTAAAGCTGAGGAACAAAAGGTAGGTGGAAACAATCTGTTTGTGTAGTGGAAAACGCCTGGGGGGGTGCCCAAGGCCTGTGTTCACCGTATTCAAAGCGAGCTCAAAAAGTAGGCAAATACTGAAGTTTGCTGCTGACGCAGTTACTTGAGGTCGTTCAGATGGGGGCCGGCTGTGGAAAGAGGGCAATAAAAGAGATGCAGTTCAAATGTACATAAACACAAAATGGTGCACATGGGGGAAAAMCAATTTTAAGGCTATTGATAAAACAACAGGTTCGGAGTTAAGTGTTACCATCTGGAACGGCGGTATTATAACAGCCCGCGCTGTGAAAACGCCAGCTCAGTGGTCAGTAGCCGTCAAGAAAATAGAGTGATTTCTAGACGCTAGAGTTATTAGGGGACAAAAATGCATAGGAAAACAGAAAATTGCTGGGAGTGTCAAGGGAAACTGATGCAATGAGAGATCCTGAGCTCTTGGAGGCTGCTGTGAGGGCAGAAGGGGCCATTTGCCGAGGGCCTGGGTTCACGCAGGGGCTCGGGATYGGTGCCCGTGGGCTGCCCTGGCCCGGCCCCAGAGGGCTGGTGCCAGCAGGGCCTCCGTGCGGAGCTCAGCCCTGCGGAGGGCGGCTGGGGAGCGCGGTGCTCGCTGAGTCACCTCGGTCCTCCCCGGCGCCGCCGTGGGGCTGCAGGAAGGCCGCGGTGGCCGAGGAGCTGCTGGCCACCGCCTTCCTAAAAGAGCATCTGCAGTGCCTTTTTTTCCCCCCCTTTTTTCATATATATGGACTAGGAAAATCCCTTTGGCCTGTGGCGCCAGGTGGGAGAACGAAGCGAGGCTGGGCCGGAGAGAGAGGGAGCAGAGGAGGAGCGGGGAGGTGGCGGCTCCCGCTGGAGCTCTCCTCTCACCCACCGCCTCCAGCCTCTTCCCAGGCCTCAGATCGGCACCGCGGCCCCGTCTCGCTCGGCTCTCCCGCGTGCGCCRTCGGGCCCACCTCGGTATCCGGTGCTTGAGCTCTGCGCTCACGGTCTGTGTTGGCTTCGTCGCGTGTCTGGTTGAAATCGGATCGCGCCCTTTGGAAAGGCTCCCTTGGTTCCTGCCGCCTCCTGGGCTYGGGGAACCAGGGGAGCTTCTTCACGTCGCCTTGGCCTTTTTCCCTCCCCATCCCGCGGAGCCTCTCCAGGAGCCACCRGCTGCAGGCCAAGATTTCCCCGGGGCTTTTGCAACCGTGAGTGAATTTAAAATTGTTTTGGGGTTGGAAAAAGAAAAGGGAGGGGGSTTGAAATTGTGTCAGCCCATTTCTAGGCAAAGGTCCTCAGGGCACTGAGTGCACTAATAGCCACTAACGGCCCAGACGGCCTCACGTGGGACCCCAACCAAGCATCTTGTGAGGCAGGAGAGCGGGAGGGGGTTGCGAATGGGGGGGCGATTGCAGGGGGTAGGTGT
>PTEX01000480.1:0-16400 GCA_003342815.1 Eudromia elegans
AAAAAAAAAGCCCTGAGATGCAGCAGCAACTGAAGCCAAAACTTTAACAAATACAATCTGATCCAGAGGAAAAATACTCCCAACCTGTTCCAGCAGAATTCCCAAATGCAAATGGGGAAAGGCAGGGTCTCTGTGCACACAGCTGTAAAATAAAAAGTAAGCCTTGTGTGGGGCCAAGAAGCAAGCAAATTAGCAGGGGGATATTTGTTTCTGTAGGCATCTATTTCAGCCGGCTGCATTACTTCCTGCAAGCCACTAATGTGGTCTAATGGGGAGGAAAGGCAGGTAGCAGAGCAGTTGCTTAGCAAACTTGATGATTATTTTTCATGAGGTCCCAATTTTCCCTGCTGCACCGGGTTCGTTGTATCCTGATGTGTTGTCCCCTGCTGTATTTTCCTTCCTCGCCTCCTCATTTTGGCTTGTATTTTATTACGATATACAGCTCTGCCTAGCAGAAAGGCCATTAAAGGCACGGTACAAGCGGGCAGTAAACCTTTAGTTTCTGGTACGGCTGCTCTTGTTCCATCACACCTCATGGGAACAACTTCACGGAAACGATCTGGCATTGAACTGCCCAGGGCAACCTGCTAGCCCCAGAGCAGACTTGGTCAAGGGATCCCTCCTCCCATGAGTGAGGATGCCAGACCTCTTCGCTGGGGCAATCCCATGAGAGGACACACGGATCAGCACACGGGGACTCTCCGCAGACCCCACAAAGAGCAGCACTAGAGTGGCCTCGACCACAGAGACTCCAGCAAGGGCGCAGGTTGCACTGTGACCCTCCACAATTCATTGCTTCAGGGAAGGACAACGCAACAAGCCACCCTACCCAAGCCGCTGTCTGGTTTGAAGGTACTCGGTAGAAGAAAGCTCCTGCTAGACCTAGTGAACACCAACCTGTCCAACGCTGAGAAGCAAAGGGAACCAGGCTGTAGTGGTGGCCCCAATTCCGGAGTCTTCCGAAGCAGGAGATCACTGTGATGAATGGGCAAACATACAATCATGTCTCTACACCATCAGTGCTGAGTGTCCTGCTTTGCCCTGCTACAGGGTTACATTGGCTTTTACTGGTCACGACTGAGCCTGAGGCTGTTGTCATGTTGGCAAGGTCTGCCAAGTTTGGCTTATGCAGTAAAATGCCCTCATGAATTTGCTTTTAAGTTTTTACTATGTGCTATGGAGCAGAGAAGGATATTCCCAATGCACAAGCCTGGCAAGGAATTTTTTTTAAAAAAAGGCACCCAGACTCAGTGCTGCTTCCCCCTATACAAGCCCAGCTGCAACCCTTACACTCAACTATCCTGCCCATGGCTGCTGCCATCAAATGCCCACTTGCTTGAAAACCTTGCAAACGACAGGGTCACAGGGGTAAGGAGGAATCTGTGACCTCTGTAGGATCACAAGAGGACATGAGGGGGAGGTGGGTAGGAGAGCAGGGTTTAGAAATGGGACAACAAGGGGAATCAAAGGTAGCTAGCCCCTCTTCCACTCACGTCTTCAGACAGAGCTCTGAAGAGCTCTCGGGTGAGCAAGTCCACGCCACTGCCGTCCTGCTCCACCCGGGGCCTCTCCAATGGCATCCCTCTGCCTTCCCAACTGACCACCTTCATTCGCCAAGACAGGAAACGTGATCTGCAGAAATGAGAGCTTTGTGAGGAGCCACATCCTCAGAGCCTTGATGCTACCATGAATCTCTGCAAAATTCATACTACCAACACCCTCCGGTCACAAGGTAGCAATACCTGATGCACGGTCCTGTGCCCTGCCCATGGCCTCGTCCAACCCAACCTGGCAGAAAGCCAATATTGACTATTTTATAATTAAGCACTAGAATATCTCACACTCCAGCCGTGAGGTCAAATGAAGCCTGTTCCTTGTGGTGAATCCTCGCTGGTGAGCTGCCAGCGTTCATGTGTGCTTGGGGACAGCATCATGGATTTATGTGCTTCATCTTCTGTCATCCTCCATCCTGAAGGAAGTAAGTTTCTGAATTTGAATTATCACAAAGAAATCAAATCCAGATCAAATCTCTGTGAAATTATAATTGCTTTAATGATCCACAAGCCAGAATAAAGACAGGGCTCAGGGAAAGCATCATATACTTTTCCTCTTCAATTCATAAAACTCCTATAGGGATCAGCCTTTGTTCACGAGAAGCATTAGCGTTTTCTAATTACGTATTAATTTAATCTACTATTAATTTTCAATTATTGTTATTATACAGTAAATTCCTTTTTCCCCAATGTGACTGCAATGCAACAAGCTGAATTCCAAGCAGCTCTGTGGTGAGCTGACAACCAACAGCTTAGGTTTTAAAAAGAAAAATGAAGAAAAGAAAACAAAAAAACCCAACCTTCAATAACTAATTTTGATGAAGACATTCTAACCAACCAAAAATGTATTAAAAAAAGGGAAAAAAGAGATGCACATGCCTTTCTGACTCATCTGAAAATGCTATCAGCAGGCTGCTTAGCCTGAAGGCTTAAATCACTTAGGTACAGCCTGTCTGTAGAGACTTTCATTAGAATCGACATTTTGACAACCACAAAAAAAAGCACAACCACTTGAACTCGTCGCATCATGGGCAGTTTAAAAATAATTATCAACCACAGAACAAAGATTCATGGGGGAATGAAGTTCCACTACCCTCTTTCCTCCCTAAAGACACCAGTGAACATTGTATTAAAAAATAATCAAGTCATCTGCCTTGATTAATTATAGCTGCAAAAACAGCCTGGGATTATCTGTAGTATACGTCAGGAAGAACAGGAGTGACAGGGCTGTGACCAATGCTGACCTTCTGGATGGAACCTGGGAGCTGCTGTGAACACAAATAGATTTAAATCCCAAATTTCACATGCCAGAGATTCTCCCGTCAAAGAGATGCTGGTTCTAGGGGCAGATCCTCTTTGCTAAAGGAAGAGTCAAAGATGCCAAAGGAAACACCTGGAAAATGCAGCACATTTGCCACTATCACTGAGGAAAAATGTGGGAAAGACCAGTGGAGTCGGAAAAGCTCGAGAAGGGAAATGAGAATGCTGCTTGGACACCGAGGCAATCTTCATCGCCTTGGCAGAGAACACTCAAATTTTCCATGTAGAGCCACAGTCACATGCCCATCTGCTAAACTAATGAGGAACTTTCCAAAGGTTTCAATAGCTTTGGATCAGAGCGATCCACACATTTATAATGCCTGCAAAACACTGAATTAGGCAATTCACAGATTACTGTGAAACAAAGGCCTGGGAAGGGCTTTTGCATCTACACCAGCACACGCGAGGAGCCCATCTACACACGGACCAAGAGACAGCCCATCTACACACAGACCAACAAACAATGCTCTCACAATGGCACAGGGATGCCAAACCACATGGATTCGCCCCAGAGAAGAGCCTAAGTGCACCCAGGTTACACAGGCTCAGACACCCAGCTTGCCCAAACACCTCTCTGAGCTTCCTTACACTGTTACTCAGCTGGCATCCACCTCTTGCAGCTCAATGAAGCAAGAAAGATATGGCATCTGGATCACCCCAAAAGTGCAGAGTGTTACCCCAAGAAATATGAGGTCTAACTTGCATGCAGTGGTGGTATCTTTGAGCAGGTCTCTAGATAAAGGAACAAAAGAATATTCTTTTTCTGCTTGCATAATCAAATGCTTAGGCTGCTTCACGAGTTCAGAGAGTTCCCTTTTTGGGCAGAAGGAGCCAGATGTATTGGCTGTTGCTCTGCTTCCCCACTGGAGCCCTATTTATTGCAGAGCTCTATTCTTCTGATTACACTAGAGCTGCTTTGCTTTCCAATAGCCTAGCAGAAGAATTACTCCCAATATACGCCGGGGCACTAAATTTGGCTCATCATCTGTAACGGTGTTTTGGGATGAAAAAGCACACAATTCATAAAATATCCCTGAAAAAATGAAATTTTTGTGCAAGGCACCTGGTTCCACCGGTCAATGCCACCTCTGGAGGCAGCCCCAGGTTGGCTGGGTTTTGGCCAAGAAGCCTCCTCTGCAGCAAGCGCTCTCAAGGAAGAGCCCTGGGCCACCAAGGTTGCCTGACACCCAATGCAGGACACATGAAGAGGTCGTGCCACTAACCATAGGCTGCCTCAGGTGCAGGCGGGTGACCGGGAACTACTAAGACTTCCCTTTGCATCCCAGCAGGTTTGCCCATGCCAGTTATGCACTCTAGCACACAAATAATGCAGACAAATGACAAATCCGGCCCAGAGACCACTCGTCTGAAAAGGCATAGTCAGAGCTGCCACGAAGATCAACAATTTGGGAGAGTTTGAAGACAGATTGGGCAGTTAAGAGCGATATAAATGACTGTTCCTGCAATCCCTTCCAAAAAGGCTCCAAGAGACAGGATCCCAGACAAACATTGGTTCAGGAGGACAGTCCTTTACAGCAGGTACAACAGCAAATGATCATGCACTTATTAAAATAAAAATTAAGATGCACTCAGAAAGGAGGAGTGTAGGAAACGTCAGGGATTTGGAGCAAGGCCTCCGGAGTTGGCCTTTGAACACCAGAACAGAAGGCAGCTCCTCATCACTTTTTTTTCCTTTTTTTTTCTAAATACACTAAAGCTTCTTTCCCCAATGCTACACCAAGATCTAGCTCTGCATTTTGAAGGGAACATCATGCACCCCCACAGCAGAAACCTGCTGCCAAGTCACTCTGAATGCACACATGCAGCACAGGGAAGCCAGCTCTCCAGCCTACTCGGAGATGAGGCAACGGCTCCAGGAGATGCCAGACACGGAAAGGCTCTGTCAGTAGGCAGTATATAAATCAGCCCCAAATCAGCCCCTACCTACTCAAGGGTAGGGGCTGTAGCTTCTCTAAGCTGGTTGCTTAGAGCAGCAGGGCCTGATTTAGACTGGGAGGGATGCTCCAATTACCAAGTTCCTCTGAGCGAGTTGGTACCCACCACCCCAAGGGTGGCTCTAGCTTGTGTGTGCCACAACAGTATTGAAACCACCACAAATGGAAGCACTAGAAAGTTGGGTGTCAACCACCCCACTGGAACCAGTTCCAGAAGGGCCAGAGGGAACCACGAGCACTATGACAGCAAGGGCGAGATTTCTTAAACGTGTCAGTCCAAAGAGACTCATCAACTGGCAATTAACGCCTCCAAGCCAAAGGCTTTTGTTGGAGAATTCTAAAGCTCAACATTTGGAGAAAACTGACTTACTCTCCAAATCAGATAAAACAATGAGTCACCGTTATTTGACGGTATATAGTCCTGGTAAATAAATAAGACTATGCAAAGAAAAAAGAAAAAAGCTTTCCGCTCCAAAGTTTGAGGCTAGTCCCAGCACCTGAATTCAGTCTCAACACGCCACCTCCAGCCTAGTTCCAAATTCAGATAAAAGAAAGAAAAGCTTTGCAGAGCTCCAGGGCTCACCCCTCTTACGCGCCAACATCATCCAAGCCAGTCTCAAAGGGCATGTATTGCCACGAAAATGTTCAAGCTAACCTGCTTTGATGAAAGCACTCATTTCAGTTTCTTTATGCAAATGCAATATTCTTCCTTCCTCCTCCTCCCCCTTTTTTTTTAATTCTCAGAAAGTAGGGATTTTTATGCTCCATGTTTAGCATTAAGTCAGGAGAAAATTGCAAAACACTTCAGCTTCTCTATTTGCTTTATAACCAGAATAACTGAAAGATGCCTGACAGTTCCAAGGACTCAAGTTCTGTGTTTGAGCATAAACCATAGAGAAAACAGCATTGCAAGATTTGTATGCTGCTCTGACCTCTCTGCCTTCATTTTAAGCTTCCACCATCACTGCTGCATCTTAGTTCACCTCCTGCCCAAAACAAATTGAACAGATTTCCCAGTGGGTCCCCTGACTCACCAGAACATTTTCCTCTTAAAGGTCAAAAAAATATGTAGTGACAATAGGGATTTCATTACTTCTCTCTTAGTTTCACTTGGTCAGCAGGGACTTAACAGGTAAAGACTGTTTGCTCTTGAGAGTTTCCCTAGCAGTACACCTTTCATCTTATTTACGGAGAAGGGAAAGAACAGTCCTAGCAAATATCCAGGCTCTTGATTTTCTACTGGCTACAGCAGCAGAGCAGTTAGCAAGGTGGTCTGTTCAGCAGAAATACCTGTCCTGAGCCTCCACCACGCTCACTTCGCATTTACACACAGGCTCCTGGTGGACCCCTGGCTCTAACGCATGAGGAGCTATCAGAGCTTCTCACTCCAGCTTCTGTTCAGACGTTCCCATCGCTCCTTCTTGGCAAGGAAATCTGAGCAACTCTACAAAGTGCAGCGTTCACTTCCCTGGCGAGGGCCTCTTACCATTCCTAGCCAATTTCCAAGACCACTGGTCCTAAACCTATAATGCACTGTCAGCCAAGTCACCTTAGTGTCGACTACGCTGAAGTCACTGCTGGAATCATAAGAACCTGCTCATTGCCGAGAGCTCCTGAAAGGCAGGCTATTGCTAGAGGTGCTTCAGAATACAGGACCTCACTTTAATTCTGAGGATGTCAGGAGGATGCTAGTGCTAGTAGATGCTAGTGATGGAAAAGATGACGGGTGCAGTCCTTCAAGGGTTTTCTGATAGTCTTGTAGAGCAGGTCGGCTTTAACACCAGATGTGTCTTCCACACTTCACTGTAGTTTGTAAAACCATTCACCTATCGCTCTTTATCTGCTCTGATCCTTGTCTGCCACTCCTTCAGTCACGATTGCTCTCTAGGCCATCTCTGCTGAGGGAAACAAATTCAGGCAGCAGAGCATGTTCTGACATCTCCAGTCAGTTCCCAGCTTCAAAATAAACCCAGAGTTCTCTATTTATCTCCTCTTTTTCTGGATGTCTAACACTCCATGGGGATCACACTTGCAAGGTTTTCTTTCCACGGAGCTTTAAGTTTCCTTCTGCAAAGAACAAAATCCACACATCGTCATGGGACTTTGAGACTCGAGATGAAGCAAAAATTGCAGAAGTGTAGAAAACAGGTAGATTGGTTTACAGCTAGATCGATCTGCAACGGGTGGACTGGACTCAGGCTATAGAGATGACAAGATGAAGATCAACTGGGGACATTAGTAGTATCTTTCACCCACACTAATTTTGCAATAAAATCTGTTACAAGACCAACATATCCGACGTGCTTCCATCAAAGGATGTGGGAGACTCAGCCATTTTATGGACTGCTAGATCATGTCTCCAACCTGCTTCTGAGGAAGACCCATTTTCAACTCATTTGATCTTCTGCCACCACTGCCAGGGTGGAAAGCAACACGGGGAGTGGACGGATTGAGAAAAGGGGGAGAAGAGGGCAAGTGATTTACGTTTTAACAAATACGGCAGTAGAAACAGGATGCAAACACTAGAGAACCTGCTTTTTATTCCAAGCAAAGCAAGAGGCACCTGCTAGACGTGTGGCACAGAAGCATTCCATGTTTTGAACTGCAAGGCTAATTTGATCCGACACTCCATCAGCTGCAGACAGGCGGCTCAGATAAATCTTTGGTCAATAAAGCTCATTGTCACAAACCCGAAGTGCATGGCAAGGCTAGCACACTTCACCTGCACTCTCCGTATGATCGCTCCTGGTAGAGTTAGCATTGCTAATTCCATGATTTTCCTTCCCCCATTGCAAAAATGAAACGCTGTCAAGTTTAGTCTTCATAAAGAAATGAAGACACATCTGACCTACATAGAGTGCAGAGATGTGGGTAGCCTCACATAGCACCACATGGATTTCTATGCAGCAAATTAAACACCACCTGGCTTTGCCTGAAGATGCGCGTGAACAGGATTGCTTCCCCAGGTTTTAGACCAAAACGTAATATCACCACATCCCTCTTTTCCTTTTTTTTTTTTTTTTTAATCCACTTTTTCAAGTGCTGCGTTTTCCTGCTCTGCAGAAATATTTAACATGTAACTTGTGTTATCAAACTGCAAGCATGGGTAAGCAAACCAGCCAAGCATAACTCTGTACGTAGGTAAGGTTCGTGCCGCAGCATTCCCAGGACAACTGACAAGCCCGACTCACCTCTCCTTTCCCCCCTGCAGTCGGTCACGAACCCAGATGCTCCTGCTCTCATCCCCATCCTTTACCAGTTTCACACAAGGAAGTGCCCGTGTCAGCTGCATGAGGTCCTCTAGACCTGTCCGGCGCCACTTGTGCCCGCGTTTCCTCTGCACTGAGTGGAGTTAACACACAGCATGGTTAACAGCACATCGCACAACCAGCTGGTTATGGCTTCATGTGGCCTTCCAGTGCTCCGCCACTCGAGACGCTGGAACCTCAAGGATCAAGGCTCACCAACAGGAGCCACGAGGGTTCTGCACGACTGGGCAATGTCAAAAGCACCTGAACAGAGCAGCACCTGCAGGAGACCGAGCCAGCGCTAGCGCAAGGAGCCTTGCCCTCACCCGAGCATCCAGACATCCCCTCCGCAGCCTCATTGCATTAGGGGTTGGTTTCACACGGCTGATCCTCACGAGAGCAGCATGGAGCTTAATTCAAAGAGACAAAGAGCAAAAGACATAAGATGATGCAATCACATGAAATAAAATTCCCAGGCCAACAGCTGCATTTGCTGCACTCCTAAGCTAGGCATCCTGCAGCCCCGGGTCTGAAAATGCCACCCTCTCTGCAAGGAAACCAAGGGCAGTTGGAGTCCTAGGAAAGGGAATCCAAGCATCTCCTGCATGACAGGGAAGGCTGATGTGGATCCCAAGAGATCCTAGGCGTAAGGCAGAGTTTGCAGGAATGATATGACAGCGCGCTGTAACTAATGACTACAAGGGTGGTCTGGGAGCAAGGAGACTTGGCTTTGCTCCCAGCTCTGCTGCCACCCAAGCTCAGGCCAAGTCACATGCCCTCCTACCTTTCATCTATTTAGAGCATAAGCCCTCTGGAGCCACGACTGCTCTGCTAGGTATATGCACAGATCTTTGCTATTACTGTACACCAAGAGAAAAAACCACAGAGGAGCTAGCAAAACCACCACATTTCACGTGTTTAAAGATCATATTCTTCTTGGAACTAGGAAGAACCAGGATAGTGTTGAGTCTGCAGGGTGGAAAGACCTATCCACAGTTGCTTGCTTGAAAAGCTTCAAATAGAAATAAAGTTCAAGGAATAAATAAAAACAAACTAATCATTTTTTTGCCCATTTTATCAAGTGGTCTTCAATTTGCTTGCTAGAGATCGATCCCTCCCCATCCATAACAGTGATGTCCTGGGGTTGAAATAAGAAAGTATCATGCTTTAGGAGAAAAACCCAAACTCACAGCCGAGGAAAGAAGAAAAGAGCCTCTAAACTTTGGTTATGCACTGATGTGCTCTCTACTTCCCGACATCTCACCCCAAGACACGGCAACTTTTCAGCCTTTTAGGGACTTCTAGGGAAAGCATTGTGTGTAAGCACACTATATTTACTCCCAGCACATCAAGAGACAGGCAACCCAGGTGTGCAGACCTTCATTAGCTGGCTTAGCTAAAAGTCACCCATGTGGCTCAGAAGACAGGAGTCTGACTTGCTAAAACATGCTCTGCCCCAAAACTACAAGATACGGATACTTGGTCATGCCACATAAAGCTATTACTCATGAGGTTGTGAGTACTGTGCTTTTCTCTTACAAACTGCTGTTTGAACAGACACATACCATATGCTAGAAGGACACGAAACTGGGTGGCAATGCAGCTGCTGTAACTTCAAAGCAGGAATCATTCTTGGGCCACTCTGAGAGGTACAAGAGCCCCTCACACACATTTGGGGTCCACGGTTTTGAAATACAAGCTATGGGAATAGACAGGAGAGATGGCATCGGAGCAAGGTTGTCTGCAAGGCACTGCCTTGAGGCTGAACCCAGCGAGAGGTCAGGTATGAACTGATATCACTTATGTGCTATGGAAAAGTATCTGCATATGTAAGCTAGCTGTCACCACACTAATAATGATTTATTAAGTCGTGCTTGCAGTTTAACTGCAGCTTCCACACATTCCTACACCGAAACCACCACGACCGTTGTCTCCTACCTGTTTTACATAGGAACAACGTCTTGCCACCATGGGATTCCCCGATGCAATCAGGGTGTAAATGCCTAGCTCGGTTTTGAAACTGAGTATCGGGTTGAGTTTTTCTTTTTACCCCCTGTGTTTTCCTCTCTCTTTTCCCCAAGTTATTGCTGCTTTTCAGACTTACAGGTTCGAAGCAGCCTGGGTGCACTGAAAGGCCAACTCAAGAGAGTCTGGAGCAAAACCTACATGCAAGGGCATCCTGACTTAAACTCTGCCGGGAAGAGCTCCATCCTCCTTGAATACACCCAAAGCCTGCTCATTGCAGGGAAAGTGGTAATTTAAGATACATTTTGCAATGTTTGCCGACAGAGCAAAGATAGAGAACTATAAGAGATGATCAATGTTTAGCCCATCTCCAAAGTGATTTGCTGAGCTGCTGAAAATAAACCAGCAATCACGGCCCAGGAGCCAGGGTAAAAGCCGACAAAGAAATTGCTTTTTTTCCTAAGCAAACATAACGCTGCTAAGAGCTTGGTGCAGAGATGTGGAGTCCTCTCCCCGTGCAATACAAGCAGGGCAAGATACTCAATTTAATCTCTTCCTCCCCACTCTAATTAAAATCATCCAAGACCTCCCCATCTCTCTCCTGCTGCAGGGTGTGGTGCTGCTCACAGGAGCCATTAACCAACTTGGGCTTATGAATGTCCCCTCCCTTGAAATGCTGTTTATAGCACAGTAAAACGGCTGGGGAGCCCATCTACAGGAAGGCATTCTGTTCCTCATCAAGAGGAAAATCAAAACACCCTTTTGATATTTCCAGTGGCAACGGTCATTGCCCACATGCTCCTGAAGCAATTCAACAGCACAAGGTTGAGCGGGCACCCTTGCAGGGATATCCACCATCCGACAGGTCGCTTCATGTCCCGCACCTTATGGGTGCATATATAGGAAGGGTTTCTGGAGATAAATAAAGAATACCAGCTCTAGCAGAAGCTTTTCCAGCAGTTTTCAGGACCACTTCCATGATCTAGGCCCCATTCTTTCTCTTAAGCCTGCAGAGATGCACCACCTAGAACAACACAAATAGGTCTGGCTTTGGAGAACGGGCAGGAGTGAGGGGGAAGGAGTGAACTGAACCTTTCAAGCCCATCAAGGATGTGGTGGTACATGTATAAAGTTTTAACTTGGCAAACAAACTAATTAAGAGTGACACATGAAATTCTAAGTATTAGCAACAAGAGCTAACGATGAAGCTTTCAAAGATGAATCGGAAGGATTTTTGCAGTGATCATATCAATCCAGCTTCTGAAGGAAGCATATCAACAGGATTTCTTTTATAATGTGGATGCTACTGCAGAACCAACAGTCATAAGCACATACGCCTATACAAGCAGATGCAGCTCCAACGACAGAAACCAGCAGATTTGAACTCAAAACCACCACAACTCTACCCTCCCAGGAATGCATGTTCGGGCTATGCAGCGCCATCAGCTCTGCAACACTGTGGGTTCAAAAGGACCCACAGGGTTTCCTCAAACTTGCTACGTTAATAAAAAAAAAGGTTTGTGGAAAAACTTGGCCAAACTACCTATAAGTCAAGCTCCTGTCAACTGCAGTCTCTCACGTGAAGGCCATATCTCAAACGAAGAGTCACCTTGAAGTTCTGGCAAGTCTAGGGTGCAACTGAGATGAGCAAGTGGAGGCTAGGTGAATGAGGGCGAACAGATGGTAACATGAACACTGACAGTCCTAGCTGCCTGTCAGGCATCATCCGACATCCATGGACTCAATTGCTATAACACGGCCCCATATGGTTGAGGTCCAAACCTCTTTGATGGAGCACAAGATCATCTTGACTTTGTAAAGTCACTGGACTTTGTACACAACTTAAGTTCTCCTAGATCTCATCTCCAAGGCAAAGAGCTTCTGGAGAACTAGCAGAAGTGGCATTTCCTACATCTTCCATAAATGAATCATTTTCTGACAAATGTTCCCCATCAGACAGATCAAAAGCGTAAGATTTCTATCTCTTGTCTGATAAAGACACCAAGTGCTCATGGAAGGATCAGCAGCAGCCACTTTTCACCTCAGGTAGGATAGCGTAGTCCTGAATTCAAGAATTAAGATGGATCCAGTGTTGAACCATTCCTCATTTCCAAAATGGGCAGCCTTTTTCACATAAAGTGAACTCTCTTTTCTGTGGAAGTGTGGAAATTTCCGCACTTCTGTCCACATTTAAATATTTTCATTACAAGGCAGCCTCCCAGCCAGAATGTTGTGCTCCCTTTAAGGATGGAAGGACATAGCAAGAGCCACTTGCATCTTCCACAATGGGAGACGGTGCTGAACTGACTCAGTTATTGCTCTTGGTGCATTTAACCTGAACGTTCTTTCCTTCTGCTTGCAGCAGCAATCAGAAAACCAGTTCACATTTGTTTCTACTGGGCTATGTTTCTTATGGTATAAGCTGTTTGCACCAGCTAACAAAGCAGTGTCCCCCTTCAGCTTCTGCCCCAAGGCATAAGGCTCCTTTAAAGGCTCGTTTAAAGAAAGAAAATGGACCTTCAGGTGCTGAGAGAGATGGATGGATGGATGGATGGATGGATGGATGGATGGATGGATGGATGGATGGATGGATGGATGCAGCAACCACCCTCCCCAGAAGCAGCTCACTAGTTTTTCCATTGCAGAGCACATCCGCTCCCAAACCTCTTCCTGTTGGAAGGCACAAGCAACTTCAATAAGTAAAACAAATAGGGTTGATTATGTTAAAGAGCATTATACAAGAGCCAAAAAGATGACTCATGCAGCCCTTATAGCCTTTCCCTGGATAGGCAGAGCAAAGCCCAGCCCTACAACACAACAGCAGTCGTCTCAGAGCACAAGGTTGAGCTACCTCCTTCCCGAGCGAGGTAGTTTGGGAAGCTGTTAATAAAGCTTTAACACTGTTAGCAAAGTGAACATACCAGGTAATTTTCTTTATAAAACACTTTTTGGGGATATTTTGTTTGTTTGCATTTTTAAGACTGTAAAGGTATTGCCAACACTCCCAGCATTTCCCCTTTCTTAAACAGAGGGCCTCGTTAAGAGCGTGCATTAAGAGGTGGCAGGTGATGACACTCTTGCACACTCGTGCAGTGCGCTCCATCCTCCGCATCATCCACCAGCTCAGGCACTGGGCTTCACAGAAGCAACTTCTGCTGCTTGCTCAGCCACAGCAGCACACCAGTTTTGGTTCTCTTAAGCTGCAAGAAACACTGGAACTCATAAAAAAAAAAAAAGAAAACTCAAAAAGGTTTAGGATTTGCTATGAGCATGCAGACTTGCTGTTTCCATATAAATTAAGGATTTCCCAAAATATACACAGGAAAGCAGTCTGCCAATTCCTACAAAGCCTTTGCCTTGAAAATACTGGTATCTTCACAGCCAAACCAGACCCTCACATGCAGGTAAAGCATGCATATTTCTGCAGAACAGCCTTTTGGAGTCAGCCTCTGCACTGGTGTCACCTCAATCCTAACTCTTGTAAAGCATATAAAATCAAGTTCAGAGGTATAGCCAGCAGAAACCTGACCTGCTAATAAAATAGACCCTTTCAAGTGAGAAACACTAGATATAATTACTCTTAAACCAGGGCTGATGGTGGAAGAGAAGAGGCCCAGCTCACAGTACTCCGAGGAATGCAGCAGCATCCTTGTGCGCAGCAGCAAAATCAACTTAATCACATATGACAATTTCTGAAAGCCTTTACTTTGGGTATATCCTTGGCATTTTTCTAGGCCAGCTTGAAAACAAAAGCTTTGTCTTCTTAAAATGCAATTGCCTGAGGCACTATGAAAAAAAAAAAAGTGACATAACTCAGGTCTGAAAATGCACACAGGGTTTCAGATGCTCCTAAGAGCTTCTCTTTGCTGTTCAGCTTGATTCAGATTACCCAGATCAGCATGAAGGCTACAGATTCAGCATCCACTATGAATACAGGTAGGGAAAAAAAGGTATATATTTAGGATTATTTTTAAGTGACATGATTATAAAGCTTTGTATTTACACAAGATGGGCTTGTTATTGATCTGAGCAACCCGCCTCCCTTTTCTCCAGCAGGTCTGTGAATGTGTAAGCAAGCTCTGGTGCCTCTGATGCCAGTTTATTCTGAAGTTAGCTCTGATTGGCTCATTACTTCATGTTTCCTTTTATCATGTGTTTCTCACTAGATCTTTTTGACTCTTGCACCCTAAATCTGGAGCTGGGAAAAGAATAAGTATCTTGTATTTAAAAAAAAGAAAAAAAATTGAGACCCAGATTTGACTCCTTGCTTCTCCTTCCCCTCCACAGACATTCTTCACTTTTATGGATCTGAATTGAATTCGGATCCCTGCTCCTACAGCCACAGTAGGAGCCTCCCTGCCACACACCAGCACAGTTTGAATAGTTTTTGCCTTTCCCTCCCCTTTTCTCCAAGAAAAACACAGCTATTCCTAATACACATAACTAACATCTCAAAAAACACTAAAGTACCTTTAGCATAGCAAAAATTCTTATATCCAGAGGCCATTTTCCTTGAGAAGATGCAAATTTATTTCTAGGGCTGAAAACTCCAGATGCGGCCATCGATAAAGCACACAAATCAAAAGAAGTTCTGCCACTTTTATTGAATAATTTGGCATGAGGGTAGCCAGAAGCTCTCCTGGTGCTGGGAACGAGTTAGATTCCTGTTTTTCAGCAGAACCGAGGCCCATCACTTACTCCAGATAAACTGCTCTCTGTCAGGAGCTCTAATCCTCTCTTTACAGCCCCTAAATATAACACTCGCCAAAGGCCCACTGCCTATTATTGGCTTTTCCTAAGGCGAGCTCTTCTTGGGAGACCGGCCTGCTTGGCTTTGCCATTCCCCCGAAATCCATCTACTTTATCTTGGCAGAGCTGCAACACAAGTAATCCCTCACCGAGGCAGCACAGGGAACTTAAACGAGCATCCATCTCAACACAGCACCTTGGGAAGTGAGGTAGTGCCCAGGAAACTTCCAGGAACGCAGGTAAACCAAATGACGAATTGCCTACAAGAGGACACAGGCTATGAGAGGTGCTACAGAGCCGTATCATGGCCGTTGGACCCAGGACCTGACTCACAACACAGGCTCCCTACCTTCCTCCCCACCCCAATCATCTATGGCAAGGAGAAGGACATGGTCCCTCCACCAGCACGAGGCAAATGGGACTCTGTGTCACCCGGATCTTCCGTTAGGAGATGGGAAACGCCTTCCCTCCTCTTCTCCTTAGATGAAAACAGAGGAGGAAGCCAGAATCAGAATAAATGGCAAGATGAGGACGCGGACAGATCGCAATGCAAGGTACCACCTCCTGCCTCTGCTGCCCGGGCGGTGGGAGCAGCAGCCAGGGCACAGCCAGTTGTCCCCGAATGCCGGAACCTCCGTCCCCAGCCGCTCCTCACAGGGGAGGCCGGCAGCGGCCGAGGGAAACGGACTGAGCCTGGAGGCCGAAACCCATCGCAAAGGGCAGCTCGGATGCTGGCGCTGCCCTCGCCAGCTTTGGCACTGCCACTGGCTTACGTCTTGGCTAGAGCTCGAGCAGGAGAGCAACCAGCGATGGAGCAGCTCTGGCCAGGTGGAAAAGCCCCAAAAGCTGCAGCCCAGTGCGACCACCCAAGCCACAGCCCTGGGTAAACACCAGAGAATTAGAGGTGAGGTCAGGAAAACAGAGTTGCATTTGATACTGGGCACTATGCAAGCGAATTCGGTCCCAAAGCTTCTTGGCGCCCTAAGCACAACGGAGATCAGCCAGAGGATGGACCTCCTTCCTAAGTGCTGAGCCCCACCGAGGATCTCCGGCTGCTGAAACGTAACTCGAGCCCCTCGGGCAGCAGCCTGGAGCGCAGCCCTGGAGTTTCACACCCCGCCTCACACACTCACAGAAATCACTCGTTCAAACGGACGCCACCTGCTAGCAGCAAGGCGCAGGTTCTTCCAGGAGAGCCGAGGGCTCCACGGGAGCAGCACCCAGCGCGTTCGGAAACCCCTCGGGGTGCAGCGCCGGGACCAACACCCGGATGCTCCCGCTCCCCTCTACGCGGCCGCTTCCAGCAGCGCGGAGCCGCTCCGGCCGCTGCAGAGGTGCCGAAGGGCGCCGGTCCCCCCCGGCCCGCGGCCCCGAGTGGCTCCCGGTCCCGCTGCTTCCCGCAGCCGGGAAGCGCCGGGAAGCGCCGGGCAGCCCCGGGCAGCCCCATCCCCGCGCGAGCGGCGCTTCCGCGGGGCCGCGATCTTCCCCCTTCCCGCAAGCAGTTGCTTCCCAACCCGCAAAGTTTATCCGCCCTCCGCCGGCTCCTTGCGCTGAGCGAGAGGAAAACGCCCGAGCGGCGAAAAACTCCCGTGGGAGAAAAAAAAAAAAAA
>PTEX01000480.1:16637-142695 GCA_003342815.1 Eudromia elegans
CCTCCGCCGCGGGAGAGCGAGGGCGGGCGGGGGGTCCCTGCGGGATCGCGTCCCTGCGGGGGTTGCACCGAGGGCGCGTCTGATCCCGGCACGAGCGTGTTCCGGGAGGGGGGTCTGGACCCTGCACGATCCTATCCCGGGAAGGGGCGGGGGTGGGGGTGGGGGGTCTGATACCAGTGCAACCACGTCCCGGGTGGGGAGTGTGATCCCGACACGACCCTGTGCCGGGAGGGGCGGGGGGTCTGATCCCGGCGTGATCCCTGCGGGGAGGGGGGGTCGATCACAGCACGAGCGTGTCCCGATCGGGAGGAGGGGGGCGGAGGTTTGATCCTGGTACCAGTGCGTCCTGGGGAGGGGGGAGTCCGCTCCTAGCAGGACCCCAGTGCCAGGGGGACGTGCCAACCGCGTCGCTGCCGGCCGAACGGCGGGCACCGTGTCCCGACGTCGGGGTTAATCCGTGGCGCCAGTCCCGTCCCGCGGATGGGCGAGGAGGAGGAGGGAGGGATGTGCCAAGCGCAGCAGCCGCTCTGGGATGTGCAGGGGCTCGGCCGGGCACAGTGCACTCCGAGACAGAAAATTCGCGTCACGTCCCCGCGTGGGCTGCAGCCTGGCCGGGGCGACGCTGCCCCCGCACTGTGCCACTTCTGCAAAGGGGACCTCCACCCATAAAGTCAGCGGCTCTCTGGAAGTGCCTTTGCCTGCGCCGGCTTCATCTGCGTGTGGCCAGGATTTATATCCACAGCTCACCTCTGTCTGCTGCATTAAACATCAGAGACCTGGTGAGCTAGGAGCAAGGCTGAGACCCAGAGGCAGCGCGGCCGCTTCGGGAAGGGAGAGAGTGCATCCCCATGGGCTGCAGACGGAGCCAGCAGGGCAGCAAGTCTCCTTCCGGAGTGACCACGGAGAAGCACCCAGCACTTTCCATGGGATTGTGCAGGGGCATTTTGGAAGAACTGAGTAGTAACTTTCCAAGGTTGAGGCATTCTGCTTTTGGACCAAAAGTCTCCTCTGCTAGGGGGAAAAAAAAAAATCTGTAAAGCTCTGCAAAAAAAACCCCACACCCCAAAACAAAAATAAAATAAAATAAACCCAGATGATTTCAGATCATTACTCCAGATTTAAGTTTTCATCCAAAACAGCTTTCCGTGATTTTCCAAAAAGTCAAGTCCTATTTATTACTGCTTAACAATCACTTTAACATCTATGGGTGGGAAGCACTACAAAAGCATCTTTCATTATTCATTAAGGACAAATGATGCAGGGGAATCATGATGCAGGGAAGGGAATAGAAAGTACATGCTCTTCTCTGCACCTAAAACAATTATTCCTTATTCATAACCCTGTTGAGAGATGCGGTTTGGTTGCTTTTGAAGTCGGGGCTCTTGATCACCAAAATCGTTATCCTTCCCCCTTTGACATGCCTGAGCAGAGAGATCCTGGGAAATATTTTGGTTTGTTTTCCCTCTGATTTTTTAGAAGCATCAAAGTGCCTGTTTTTGGGGATGTCCCCCGCTGTGGGATAGAGAAGGAACATCGCAGTTGTCATGGAAATTGGGACCCGTCATAAAAGGCTGCAGCCACCGAGCAAACCTGCAGTGGGTTTGGGTAGAGGGTGGAGGATCTGGGGGAAACCCAGGGCACTGGAATGGGGAGGGACACGGGAAGCATCACGCAGCCTCCTGCTCCGAATGGGGAACAAGTGCCACGGAGCCAGGACAGGGCCATGGGCCGGGGGGACTCTGACACACTGAAACGACCAGAGAACGTGAGGCCTCCAGGAACCCTTTGAACATTTAACCCACAACTGTGACAACACTTGCGCAGTGAGAAATTTTTATCGATATTATGCTTTTTTTTAACTGCTTATATGCCAGGTATTTGCAGGTGTTTTTCCTTCCAGGATCTGCCCACTCCGTGCTGCCACAGATGATCTGAAAGCAAAGCTTGTGCTTGTTTTCATAGATTTTTCTCCTGTTGCCAAAGTGAGGAAAGCAAAAATAGTGCTCCTGAATACTCCCTCCACCTCATCCCAGACATACAGCAGCTTGTACCCTGAGGATGTGCATGAGTGCAGGAAGGATGCTCCCGCATTCCCGGTGCTCTCCTCCATAGCTGGATCGTGTCCAGCTCCCCGGGACCTGCTGTCATCATGTGCCCAGCTGAAATCCCATGGAAATGCTTTAATTAATTAAAATGGACGTTAAGAGCTCGCTTGCTCAAGCCAAAGAACATTAGGAGGAATTGAAACGAGAAGGTTTTCAAATCTGCAACATTTGTTCTAATGAGAAAACACTTCATAATTCTGAATCTCTCCTATTTCCAAGCAGATTGGAAAGTCTGTAAGTAAATTTTTTTTTTTTTTTTTTTTTTTGGTAAAAAAACAAATGCAAAACCACGTGCTGTAAGTAGCAGACCTAACTGGCAAACAACATTCAGCTCCTCTACAGCTTTCACAGCAGCTTGGAAGCAGGTAATGAAAACCAGTGTGTGGGTGTATCCACACAGGTATGCATCTTGTGTCAGGATAGGTAAGAAAACTCACCAGAAGTGCCGTCCCATGTCTCCCAACAGAGGGAATCCTGACGCAGGCTGGAGGATGCTCCTTTTTCCCTATGGACGCATTTCTCTGCTGCTGCTGCTGCACTCCACACATTGAGCAAGAGCGGGGAAACAAGCTCTTTGCAAGAGGGGAAAGAGAAGATATTTTCAGGAATTTACTGGAATGGAAATATTTCCACCTTAAAAAAAAAAAAAAAAAGGAGATAATGAAATGTAAAGTGACAGCAGAAAGAAAAGTGTGACGCCTCGAACTGCAGTGACTTGGGGATCAAGCAAATAATTTCAGTGGTGCTTTAGGCAGATGCTGGGAAGGTGAAACACAATCGTTACCTCTGCATCTACTTCAGATGCATTTCGGTGCTTAGCACAACCATGCTCGTCTTTTGATGAAGCCAAGAATAAACAATAGGAGTAAATTATTTTTGCTTATCCAATAGATTCTAAGGGAGGGGGGAGAGCAAGCAAGCAAGCCAGCAAACTCATTACCTGCTAAAAATAAAGGAGTTGCCTCCTGTTTTTTCCTATGCGTTTCACAAATGAACATCCCAAGCGATGGAAGTTGACAGCAGCTGCCTCTCCCATGGTTGTCTTTTATTTGTGTATATTAGCTTTGGCATAGAACAGTAAGACATAAAACTTGCTTGTTTTTTCTCTGCTGTCTTGCGAACCCTAATCATCCAGAGTCCTTAAGGACCTTTTCTTTTTCCCTAGGAAAGAAATATTTGAATATACTAAAATAAAAAATATTAGAATACTAGCAGTCAATCAGCTTTCCCCGTACTTGCTGTGCTGGGATAATGAGCTCTCACCGTGACAGTTTATCCCATCCTCTTTTTATTCCTATAAATAGAGCAGTGGTGACCAGTCTCTGGTGGGCCATGGGCAGCACCCCGCCTTGCTGCTCCTTTGAGTCCTTGTTTTGGTGCTTTAATCAAGCCAATCATCTCCTCTAAAAGAATCTCTCTGGGGACTGCTGGATGATGGCAATCTCATTTCTCTAAAGGCACAAGTAGAATCCGGATCTGATAACTCAGATCCTGAAGTCAGGCTCAGATATAAAGTTTGTGGCAATGCCCAGCATTACCATTATCAGAGCAGGAAGCAGTTGCATACCATACTATTACTTTTAATAATCCAGACCTGGCTGGTTGTTGTCATTGAATGAATGTTAGTGCCAGCGGCTGCATCTGCACTATTACTTGTTGGCTTGCTGTAAAAATACGAGCATAAATTACAGTAATTTTCCCAGAAACACCTACTTTTAAGTGCATATCAGTAACTTTGTGAAAGTCTTTGAATCCATCCTACCGAGTATTCACTTTGGAAACATGAAACCCTTTACCTCTGAGTCCAATTAAAACAGCTTAGGCTTTAAGGCTTGAATACTTGTAGCCAAGTTCTTGCAAGAATAATCCTTCATTGGCATAAATGGATATAAATCCAGTGAGATCAAGGGATTGATACCCATTTTTTCTAGTTGACAATCTAACTTAGATCTTGCTCCATAAATCACCTTAGACATTGTGGAGATACTCAGAACTATTCTGAAAGAAGTCTAAATAAAGAGATGGGAAATATGCCCCTTATTTTGGTGGGAATTAATTCACTGGAAGTACATGATTCCTTAGCTTCTGGATGCCCAATCTAGACAGTGTGAAAAGACAGTTCAGAAGATGAGAGCCCATCAGTAGCTGAAAATAATGTCCCTTTGTAAATTAAAGATCTGCAACTGTTTACCAGTTTCAAAATGAGGTTGTGGAGGTTGTCCTGGAGCCAATGGCTGGAAAAGCTGCAGAGCCCACAGGGCTCTGTTCAGGTCTCTACTTCATAGGTGAGCCTGAAGTTGCCTGCTGGGCCAGGTTCAAAAGACAATACTGAATCTCTGAGCCCTGATGGGTCCAGGTAAGGCTGTTAGGAGGGTCAGTTTTAGGCCTGCCCTCAATCCACAACTGGTATTTCGCCATCAAATACATAGGAGGATGTATTATATGATTACTCAAAAGATAGTTAAAGAAAAGTTAAAAGGATCTAAACTCTGAAGTTCCTGCTAAGCATTTATTGGCCCAGTCTCCTCTAGTACTGTAACCTGCATGCAAGGAATGGCTCATTGTGTGCCACAGGAGTGCTGGGCTAGGGGATGCACATGTGGACTTTCCCCCTTAAGTTTGTCCTTGGTGATTTGCACTCACGTGGCATGAAACAAGGTGGGACTCGAGTTTGACTCCAGACCGGTGCTTGTGATGTGATGAGGGGTATGAGCAGACGCAAGCGGCAGAGCTGAGCAGGGGAGAGAAGCATGAAGGAGTATTTGAAAAGCACCTGACCACAACATCTCGCCGTAAGGAGAAGGCATGGAGAGACTGTCTTTAGGTCACTGTGTTGGGCATTCCTTCTGATGGGTCAGCCCCTCTGCTAGTGGGGGGGATGCTAAATCTCACTTTAAAATTTTTAGCTTGTGCATGTAACTTTGAGCAATTGTTGGGCTTACCTCTGCTGCACTGAAATGCCCCTCAGTACCCATCATTTTCTGACATCATAACCTGAAGAGATGGGCTTTACAGACCCCCATTCGAAGGTATTTTCCCAATGTTTACCTCATTTCAGTGGCTCTTCTTTGTACATATTCTCATTTTATAACAGCCTTGATGCTTGGCGCTGTATTTAGCACTGCTTTTCTGAGAGCTGTATACAAATGTGGAACCTTACTGTTCCCTCTCCCTTCCTCATTGGAAAATCCAGTTGAGAGTAGATAATAACCACTGATTTTGAACAAACTGATTTCTTATCAGTTTGAGGTCCCATTCAATACCAATGCTATTGTCAGGTAATTTCCCTGGAAGTCGCCGTATAGAAAATGTTGGGACAGCATATGGGCTATGGCTCTATTCAAAACAAATAAGGATGGCAGAACTAGGTCTGCTGAAAGGAAGACTTAAATGAAATTCACCTTCCAGCGTTCACTGCAAGTGAAGCTGATCTGCATTTCTTATACCAGGCAGAGGCTACAGCTCAGATGCTAATTTTATCTCGCTGGCTTTGTGGCGTCCTTGATCTTCAAGAGAATTCAAAATAACATGTAGCAAGTGTATAACTAACTCATTTTTAAAGAAGTAACTGCAAAGTGCATGCTGCTGCTCAAGGGGAAAGAGCTTCCCTGCTAAACACACAGTATGAAATCAGATCACATCAGCATACTCAACAAATGGACTCATTACACATTATCCTCAGAACCAGGCTGTTAGGAGACAGCAGGACAGCTCGGGCTCCATCTGCCCTACAAACCCACCTGTGGAGGCAGCTGTAACCAGGACAAGTCCTTTGCCTCCTAGGGGACTGTGACAGCATGGTCCCCTTGCTGAGCAGACATGCGCTGGCTGCTTGCCACGGACACCAGGGATGTTTTGTGCTACAGACTGGGCACAATCATCTCACACGTCCCTCTCAGCTCTAAACAGGGCCAAGTGCAAACAGGCAGTTGCACCCTGTTACCTGTCACCTGCATAGCGGTGATGGCAAACTTGGGGAAAAAAAACAGTGGAGAAGGAACTGGCTGCACTGCTGCTGTGTCCTTATCTGGTTTGGAGTATTTGCAGTAGAGAAGGGTCAGGTCCAAGAGCTCCTAAGTGCCCAGCCACGTCTGTGGTCCTTTCTCTTCCTGCATCATCAATGTTGACCTGTTGGCCACATTTTGTCAGCGCAGAAGCAGTTAGTTTGAGGTATGGAGGAATGAATAACGTCGCTCCAAAAGTTTTGCCATGGGTGAGTTGGTCAAGAGCCCATATCTCATGCTGCCACTCAGCAGGGCCAAGGTATCCAGGCGCTGGCAGAGCTTGGAGGGGCTGCCACAGCTCCAGAGAGTTCCTTGGGAGGTAAGTCAGGAAAGAGTAGACTGTTCTGTCTTGCTACCCTCCATATGCACTGCTACACTTTACCTCTGAACCTATTTGAGCATCCTCATTCCCTTTTAGCCAGTGCTGAGTTCTCACAGCCTATTGCTCTATCTGCCCCCCTCTAAAAGTTCAGTCATGGGCACATCCAGTGAACCTAGACCATCTGAGGACTGAGGTTGAAGAGAGGAAACCACTTAATCTGACACCACACCACAAACTATCACGCTGCACTCCAGAGCTGGAGCACGGCTGGACGTGTCCGCCTCGCAGGTGGAACCGGAGTACTTAACAGTTTAGTCATTGCTCCATGCCTATATTTTTTTCTAGGTGGAGATAACTAAAATGAAAAGAAGGAACTGATGAGGCTGCTGAATTGAAAATGAGAAAGCAGCTAAGATTTTTTTTTTTTTTTCTTGGATTTTTTAGTGGCTGGAATAAAAGAACCGAGAACCAGACATCCTCCTTCCTGAGTTACTGATATCTTTCTACCCTGGTACGTGCCAAACCCCGCTATCCTCTGGGCCTCTGCACACCATGGGATATGCTGAAGACACGCACTGAAGACAGCCAGTGAGAGACGTTCAACTTCTCTCTCTATAGCATACTTATATCTTATTTTTTTTTAAAAAAACCCAAATTCTATAAGTACTGTGATTTAGTGCTCTGGGATTTTATCATATGGAAAGAGGGCGCTGGTGCCCTTCTCCCTCAGGCCACATCTGGGGCCAAGACTTCAGTTTCCTTTGCTACAAGTGTTAGGAACAGCTTTGTAATGTAAATAAACACTTAGGAGATTTTTAATAAGCACCTGCTTTATCATAGCCCCTAATGAGAGCCTGGACAGAAACGCAATGAAACCAAAGAGAGGAAAGCCTACTATTTAAGCTAATTAAGAGCAAATTAAATTAAACTGACACACACATATATTTGGGGCTTCGACATCCAAGAGGAGAGAGTAATGCAGAGATTTCATTATTCACACTTCCCATCATCTGTTTTTTCCACAAGTCCACCTACCCAATTATCTTGGGAAGAAAGAGGGAGAAGGATGCTAAAGCTGGTAAGATAATTCTCATTTACATAATAATTTTTCTGCATTCTGTTTAATAGTCTGCAAGTAACTGTAGAAAAATATATAGTCCATTCTTTAAAAAGCTCCAATGCACTAATTGAAATTAAATTACATAGACCTCAGTCTGTGTCTTCTGTTCATTGGGAGATAATACACAAGCCACAGTTTTACGTGTTATTATCAATATTGATAGATGAACCACTTTACTCATCCCAGTACCACTTCCCAGATATGTTTCCCTTTCCTTCAACTGTGAGTGAGTCTGAAATTATGTTTTTCCTGATGAAAATACATCATTTGGTGCACCTAGGATTGCGATCCTTTAGCATTCAAGACAGTCATCGCTGCAGCTAGCAGCAGCTCTTTGTGGCATTAATAACGGATAATGCAAGTGCATTCTTTTTTCCACATTACTTTGCATATGCTATAGCTCAATTAATCCATCAGGGTGACATTTCTATCGCAAACAAAATCTTTTAAGTTTTAAGGGAATTTGATTTGAGATTGGCAGGTCTGGAAAGTGAAGTCTACCATTCTAATACTTGGACGGGGTCAAACATCAGGATGCTCATCCCAGCTTCATGGCCCACCTTAGGGGCAGGCTGGGACCTGCTGGTGCTTTTGGAAATCCAGGGTACTTAGCAGAGCTGCTCCTTGTTGCAATTTGAGGCTGCTAACAAGGGAGCCAATTAGTGCCAGCTGCGATGTGAGCACTTCTCCACCAGGAGTTGCATTGAAACCTCTAATTCATTTTACACAAGCAGAGGAAAATGAGATGTTCAAGCATGGAGAAATCCACAGATTCTGGGGATTTACGCTGTCCCCATAGATTTCATTCTTGGCTCCAGACTTGGGGCTTACATTAAAAAAAAAAAAAAAAAAAAAAAGAAAAAATTCTTGCTCTTCTCATTGTGAAAGTAACTTTCTGCAGGTAAACTGATCCCGAGGCATCCTGAGCCCTCATGCTGAAACCTTGGAATTACAAGCTGTTGAGGGTGGACATCAGCCCTTGCTCATCCCTCTGGAGAGAGTCTTCCATGGCTCTCTCAGCCCAAAGCAGAACAGCCAAAATAGCCATTTACTTTCAGCTCTTCATATTCCAGAGCGAGAAGGAAGGTGATGCAGAGTCCCGCCATCACTGTCTCCATCCCAAGCAGCCTCATCACAGCACAGGACAAGACTTCGGCTCCAAAAGCTGCCAAAAGCTTTGAGAAGGCTGCAAAAGGAGGTCCATGGAGGCCGTGCAGAGCAGTCCTAGAGGATGGTTTGTAGGGGACACCTGTCTCAACAAGGCCTGGGCTGGTCGCACAGCCAGGCTGAGTGGCTCGCCATGGGATGTTGTTGCCAAGCATGTGGATGATGGCACAGGGACTCATACTGCCCTGGCACTTCACCAGCGTGTGAGGTGCTACCTGAATCTGCTTTGAGTCTACAGGGCTTGACCCAGCACAGAATACGAAGGCCTCCCTAAATACCCAGAATCATCTAGAAGGGTGAATTTCCCATGCAAAGAGATAGATCCATCAAGCTAGATGGATAGATCTATCTCTAGCAAAGAGAGAGATCCATCAACGTGCACACGAACGTGGGAGTCTCATTTTCCTTTGAGGTGATCTTGCTGGAGATTCAGGCTCTCCCCTGCACTTTAGATGAGTCACTGGAAGAACATTCCTGAAAACCTGTCAAAGAGACTTTACATTAAGGGGAAAAGCAGCAAGAGTGAAGTGCTTTTCTCGGGGCCTGTTTTAAGTCCTGAAACTAATTAATTCACACTTTCCCAAAAGAAATGCTTGACAAAACACACAGTTCAGCTGAGTTCACGATGTGAAAGAGAACATCAAAAATAGAAAACTGCACCTCTCCTTTGGTCTACGTTTCTTCTTAGCAGCAAATTCCAGAATAAAACTTTTTTTTTTTCCCTTAAATAAAATCCACTGGCTCACACCCTGCCTTTTTACTCAGACCACTGATTTTCCCGAGTTCAGTGACAGTGAAAATCCTGTGAAAGTACTCTAGGTTCTGTACTGTTGCCTTTAGCAGGAATTTGGTTGGAAAAGGCCTGTAATTCTCATCAGGGATGGAGAATATTCGAGTGCAGAGTGAGGATACGCAGAACTGACTCCTCAAGCACAGAGCAGACGTGTTCAGATACCGGGCTGCTACAAGCATAAGGTGGCTTCACCTGCAGCTAGGACATTGCAGTATCACACCACGTCCCCTTGATGCGAGGGGACACATTAATGATTAGGTGGAAGCCGATGCAATCCCATACATTGCTATACATGCAGCTACGTCTACGCTTAGAAGACCCAGCTCTCAGGACAGCCTTTCAAGAGGGACATCACCATCTGCAACTGGATCCCATCTTGCGGGCGTGCAGAGCTGCTCCAAAGCAGCTTGTGCCTCACTGGGAGGCCTGGACAGTGAGTGCGAAGCAAAGCAGGAGGTAAAAAGGAGAGACCCATTCTAATAAATGCTTTAAATTCGGCACTGACAGCCTAGGGAGTTTTCAAGCTACTGACTCATTTTTAGTTAACAAGATACCAGAAACGCATGATCATATATAGCATTTTCTTGGAAAAGCACTGGGTTCTAGCTCTCAGCAGCAGAGTAAACATGGAAATCCTGAGGAGAAGATACCAGTTGGCTGCTGAACAGATTTGAAAATTAATTATTCTTGTCATTTCTGAGTTCAGCAATGCTCAGCTTACACAGAAGACTCTCTGCAGAAGCAAGGGGTTCCTGGCCACTACCAGACGTGCACCATTACACACACAGTACCTGCGGCACAGCAGACTAACATGTTGTGCAAGAGAATAAATATATATATATCTGTATATCTGTATATATATATATATCTGTATAGCACAGACCTGCAAGATGTTAGGACAACTGAAAAGATGTAAAGGTTGCTGAGAAGAGTTACGTGGTCGTCTGTAGAACCATCTCAACAAATGAAGGAGGCAGGGGAAGGAACAGTCTCAGGTTATTTCATGTTCCTTGATTATTTTATAACAGCATTTTCAATGCATCTTAGAAGTTGGGAAGGACTCCTTTCATGTCTAATTGCAAGGCTTTCTGAGAAAGCAATCACTACTTAGAGGCATTTTCCAAGGATTTGGCTGTCTTTTGCCTTTGTAATATCAGTCAGTCAGACCACTATTCAGCAATCTGTCTGTAGTCCGGCTCACTTTTTTAACCTCTCACCTAAACCTTTGGATATTATTATCCTTTTCCCTATTTGTTCATGCCTTGTGAGCACAGATGCTTATTCAGAGGCTGCATTAGCGCTCCCCAAACAAAGAGAAAACATGAAAGGCACAAAGGGTGCAGTTAAACTGAAAGTCTCCTGGATGAGCTTGGAAGTTATTTGTTATGGAAGGAGAAGCAATCTTTCATGCGCTTTCCCAGGGAGTGGAGGGGAGGCTCTGACGGCAGGTGAGGAGCTCCTGTGAACATTGTGGCTGGTGGAGAGGCTCCCTGTGTGCACGTTTGAGTGCTTTATCCCTGGGCTGCGGCACTACAAAGACGCACGCTGAGCAGTGGCATTCTCACCATGCCAGTCACTCCTCCTGGCTCAGAGGAGCAGTGGAGCCAGCCCAGCATCCCTGCAGCGTGCGGGCGCACGCCCGGCCTCCGGGCATGGCTGGTGTGCACAACACCCCCGGCCACCACGGCCACTCGCAGCAGGAGGGCTGAGCTGCAGGGCGTGAGGGGGCAGGATCTCCCCATGCTCAGGTCAGCCCCACACCGCACGGTCTACAGGGCTGCACAGGGAGTTGCAGCAGGACAAGCCCCTCATGGATGCACAACGTGAGATCCAGCAAGCGAGGACATGTTCTCCATCCCTCATACCATACCCTCGTCACGGACCTCCTGGGAGTAAACACACAGCAACTGTGACCTTTGGAATCTCATCTTGCATGGAGCAACAGTTCTCTCTGATCACACAGCTATTAACTGTTTCACACTAAACACATTCCTGCAGCAGTCAGTGGGAGTTGGACACAGTGGCTCCACCATACAGACTGCTGTGCTCCAGCTGTTCCTGCGGTGCCAATCCTAGAAATACCCTCCATGTAGACCAGTCATCACCAAGGCCTTAAAGAGAAGGCTGAAAATACTTCTCAAAGCATTTCAAAACCTCGTGCTCTGTCTGCATCAGAAATACAGCCCAGGAATTAAGAGCAGATCTCTGGGCATGTTCTCACTTCTCATCTCTGCAGAAGAACCTGGAGACCACTTTCAGTTAAGGTATGGTCAGTGATGTCACCTTTTAGCAAATGCAAACTATCTCCTATCAGAGGCACAGTCACTAGCCCATATTGGATTCATAACTATATCCCCAGTGCCTACTGCAGCATGGCACTGTCCTCACCTCAGTCTCTACATGGGAGCAAGAAGCACTTGGCCACTGAACCCAGGTCTGACCATTTCAGTGTCCTGATCCACAGAGGTGATGATGGGGGGGGATTTTTCTTCTGCTGAGGTAATGATGAACCACTGTGGATCACAGCTACCGTCTCATCACCCTTGCTGTACATTGTACCATAACAGATTAGGTTGGATTGTAAGAACCATAACTTTTCTAGCTCCAACTTTCAGAAGGAGCTAGAGATGACAGAACAAAATAAGCAGCAAAGAAGACACAGGAATCAGCAGAACGGTAAACTCACACTGCAGATAGTCTTTGCACAAGAACCACGGTTTGATCTCTGTTATCAGAGAGCATCCTCCTACCACGCTGCTACAGGGCACTGCATCAGTCAGCAGCCTCTGGGCACTTCCCTTTCATCTGCCAAATGGATGCCAGATCAGCTGCACAAGGCGTCACACGCATTCCTGCCACAAAAACTATGTCTGGTATCTGCGATATCACTGCTGTATTGTCTACACATAGTATATTGCTGACAATTAGGCTCTTATACATACAAGTTCAGAAAGCCAAAACATAAGACGTTCTTATGAGAATAAGCCCAGCTCCACAGAGCATTGCTGGTTTAGATCAGATGAGGGTCTAACAATTCTCCTGCCGTTCTCCGTCACCAGCTTATTAGGTTTCCTGATCACAAAATCACACAGCAAGAATAACTGCTCCAGGAGGAACATCCCTAGAGACAGTCCTTGCCATCAGATTGCTGTTCATTAATTGTACTTTTAGAGGCCTGCTGTTGTAAAGCCAGAAGAAAGACTCCATTTCTGCTCAAGAACTTTTGTTTCTTGTTTACCTCTTCATTTCAATTTTGGAAGAAGACAGAGCCTTCTGATTTGTGCTCTAAGTAGAAACCAGAACAAGGCTCCTGCGGGCCTGGGGCTCATGGGGAGCTGTGTTAGAAGCTGTGGCAGTGAGAAGTGCTCTAATGTACAGCAAATGTCGCTCCATACCTCCTGCATGAGACGAGCACCAAAACAGGCTACTCCAGCTTTGAGCTCTAGTCTCTTGTCCTTTAGCTAAGGCTAGATTCTGAGACCTCTTCCTTTTTCATGAACAGCTTCCTGATTTGTGAGGAAACCTTAGCCTGGCAGATCTTGGTCAGCTTTACCAGTTACACTGAGGTTCACAGGTGGTAGATCTGGTTCAGAAGCTGAAATAACACTAGGCAGCAGAACTACAGGTACAAGGAAAAGAAGTGCCCAGTGATATTGTGATAAATGAAAACCTTCAGACATGAGGCATGAAAAATTTGAACCAGAAGTTCATAACAGATGTGGAGCATGAGAAATTTTGACCACTGGAGCTCCATAAAATCCAACAGCCCTAGTGTTGCCACTGCTTAATTTCATAGCTCATTTCTCCCTTTGTTGCAATTCCTTAGTCAAAGCATACTACAAAATCTTTTTCTTTTTTTTCTTCTTTTTCAAAGTCCATCGAGGGCTTCACAGGGACCAAAATCCAGGCCACGCAGCTCAGGGGGAGAAAGTCTGACCAGACCTGGCATGGCTGGTTCTGGTGAGTGCTTAGTTGAGCAAGATCTGCGGGTAGCTCTCCATTTATATTAGTGTCATCCTTCACCTTGATGAGAACTAAAAATAAAGTGCTGCAATAATCAACTAGATTGACTAAGACAGATGCAGCTTTTAACATGTGTACTGTAATTAACTTACACCAGGCTAGAAAGCTCTATCTCACTCTCTTCCCACAGTGGAGGAAGTTTGGATTTCTAATAATAGGAGCTGGTAACACATGTTGAATTACAGAGTAATCAAAGTTGATTTTGGCACAAATAACCCAGATTTGTTGTGCTTCCATTTAATCTCCGAGTCTGACAGGCTCTCATTTCCCAGTGAATCTCCTTTGCTCTTAGATCCTTCTAGATTTCTCTCTGGCATGAGGCTGAAGAAAAATTCTTCACACTGGGAAGGGAGGATGCCTTGCTCTGACCGCCCTCTCCACAGTGTATGTGCCGACTTACTCTCACCTGCCATATGGTTTGCACGCAGTAGTTAGCAACCCTATCCATAGGCACTGTGGCTAATCTGGATGCATGTCGTGTGTGCACACCCACACAAAAGCTGGTGCCTCTATAAGCTCTGCTCTTCAGGCAGGGTGGCCTTTCCTGAACTGTCGCGTATGGGATTACATGGCACTGTCTGAGCAGCAGATGAAAGATGCTTCCCCATCCTCTTCCACTTTCCCAGCTCACATGTATGCAGTAGCATTCATAGAATCAAGAAGGCTTAAGGTTGGAAGGGACCTCTAGAGGTCATCTAGTCCAACCCCCCCTGCACACACAGGGTCACCTTCAGCATGTGGCACAGGGTGATGTTCAGGTGGGTTTGGAAGATCTCCAGAGAAGGAGACTCCACCACCTCTCTGGGCAGCCTGTTCCAGGGCTCTGTCACCCTCACTGCTAAGAAATTCTTCCTCAAGTTCCAGTGGAACTTTTGGTGCGTCAATTTGTGGCCATTTCCTCTAGTTCTCATCCCCGTATGAGTCGTACTTCTGCACATTAAAAAAGCATTCCCACAACAATATTTGGGCATTGCTTCTGTCTGCGTTTGTGTAGGCACTTGCTACACACCCTCAGTGTTGAAGGGGTATCTATAAGGTAACAAAGTACTTCTGCAGTGAGCCAGGAGCAGATTCACACGGACAGCCCTTGGTTGCAAACGCTGCAGCTCTCAAAGCCTGCTCTTGACAAGTGTCTTGCATGAAGACTTCAGCACACGTGCACAGGGTGCTGTGCACACAGATCTGAAAGCTCACAAGCTGCTGAACCTCCACAGTCGTCACGTTTGGGGTATATGCAACTTTGCAGACCTGCTGGGGTCAGGCAACACCTTCAAACCTCACATAAGAGTTCTTCAAAGTGCCAACTGAAAGTGAGCAACAGAGAGTTTAATTCAGATGCAGCTGAAGAATCACAACTTGTTTTTTGCCTGTTTGTATCTTTTTGGGATGCCAGAGAGGTAATTTTGGCCATGTCTACATTGCATAGTACTGATCTGAATTCCCTACTGCCAGGTACAATCTGCCTCTGACTCCTGTGGAAGTAAAAAGAGCGCTGGGTCCACCAGGCAAACAGAGCCTTGGCCATTCTCACTGACCACTCTAATGTGGACTCAATTTCATCCTTGAATTTACTTTATTACAAGATCTGGGCCATCCCCAGCCACTGATCTGTTATTTATTCATTGTGTTTCGCTATTGTGCAATGCAATGGTCACTCACAGCACACACGTGGTGCTGAGAGTAGACAGTGTAAGAGGACTACATGGAATAAGTGTAGCTTTCTTTCTGATGCATCGAACAAGGAAGAGGCAGAAAAACATCCATGTAATGGGAGAAGGGGACATTCCCAAAAGACATGTAAAGGCTGTTTGCACGTTAACTGAACAAGCCCTGCAGAGGTAACTGTCCTTTATGACTTTCCTCTCTATCTGTTGAGCTTCCTAATGAGGACACGTGACTGCTTCACTCCCTTGTCACTTCAGTTCAGCAGATATAAATCAGTTTTGCGCCTGTATGCTCAGTGCAGAAACGGCAGCAAGGGGGAGGTCGTGTCCCTGACACCCCCTGATACCGCGATCCAGTTACTTGCTTCACTGCACTTGGACATGTCTGTGGAAGACGGGTTTAGCAACAGGGTCTGAGCACTCCTGAACAGTGAAGGGCATGAAAACTACATGGAAGTGCAAGTTTTTTGCTCATCCATAGCAGGAAGTAAATGGGTTGAATGCAATGGTTCCCTTCTCTGCTGTAGCCTCTGATCCTCTCTTTGGTAATTCAGTCTGCTGCTGTCTTTCACCATGATTTCTACTTGCAGGTTTACTCTTCATCACAGACAACTGCTCTGGACTCTGCCCTTACGCACTGTGTTTTTCACAGAAAGAGGAGGCAGCTGCTTCTTGGGAGATGGGGTAGCCAAGGAGTTAGAGAACAAAGTAGAGCAACAGGCAAAGAATGTCCCTACAGCACGGTCATAACCCGAGGAGTTGCCAAGTTGCTTTGATTTGCAGATCTCAAGAATACTTCAAATTAAATAAAAAAACTGGTAGAAGATAAGGAGATCTTGGCACGGGCCAGGTTCCATGGTATAAGAACTCTATATTGCAAAAAGCACAAAGGGCTGGACACTTCTGAATCCCTCAGGATGCTTCCCAGCAGTGCTAGTCCCGGGCAGCAAGGGACCAGCATTTGCTGTACCGCAGTTACATGCGTGATTTTCAAAGGTTTATATTTCAGGCAAATCAAAGCAACTTTTCATCCAAATTTCATGCAAAGGCTTATCTAGGATAGATCTATAATGGAAAAGTAACTCTTTCCGCTCTTTACCTATCCAGAAGAGAGGACCAACATTTCAGTTTACTTGAACACCCGCACAATTTAACATCCATCCATGTACTTCAAGACTTTCTTATGAGCCAGCTACTTTTATAACCTCATTGCTAGTGACAGAAAGTTAGTAAAGTTGACAGGATAGCACATTTCCATTTATGTTAGACCCCATTTTCTCCTTGATGACCAAAAGCAGCATGGAAACCCTGTTCTGCCTAGACCAGAGTGTTTATGGGATAGGCAGGATGACTGGATGGCTCCAGATGACATCAACAGCAAGTCACAGCTCACAGGCCATGGAAATACAGTGAGAGCTGAGAAAATTCTGCTAGGGTTGAAAATCAGGACAAGGATAGGCTGGACTCCAGCAAATTCTGTGTACCCAGAAACCAAGGTCTCGGTGTATGCACTAACAGGAGGGTTAAGTACAAACCCCCGCCAGGTTGAAACAGGACAAGGTGTTTCTCAGGCCTGCAGCATGGAAATCTCAAACTCTGCTGCTCGCATGAGTTTCCAGCAGGGAGGGGAAAAGAGCAGAGGACAGCCACATCAGTGATCTTTACCACCCGCTCACCTGGGTGTCACTGTAAACCTAGAAACTTTGTTCCCAAGTCACCCTTTATGTCCAAATCACAGCATGTAGCAGCTGTAAACACAACATTTGGCTGAGCTTCCTGTAATTCCAAGTTCTCAAACCACAGTCAAAGCTACTTCCAGCTAGTTTGATTTTTTAAAAAAAAAAATCTAGCAAACCAGTAAGTTTCACACAAAATGCAAAGCTGCAAAGCATCAAAGGTTGTTAGGAGGTTGGTGAACTTTAGTGCTGCCTTTGATGAAAATGGTCTGAGTTTCAAGTGTGTAATGAAACCCCAAATCATTCAAGTTTCACATGGTTGCAAATATTTCCCACAGTTGTGATCAAAGGTGTATTCAGCAGGGAAGAAGCTTTGATTCTGCTGTACAGGGGATGTGCTGAAAATTTCAAAGCCAGGCCTTGGGATTTAGATGAGCGCTTTCTTGCTGGGAGTGATTCAGCTAAACTTAGCAATGCTCAGGAGGAAGCTACATGAAGATGACACGTGTGGATTACTCTGTTACCCCAAACCACCTTATCCAGGCCCATTCCACCTCTGCATGCTGATACAGGAGGCGTTATGCCTCCCTACATATCGGTTTCAAATGCTCTTCCCTGACTCCGTTCTGCCAGCTGCTGATGTTGCCACTCCATAGTGCAGCACTTCAGAAGCAAAGATCCAGTGTACATCAAGCTAGAGGCATTAAAGCATCTGGACTGATTTCTGACCCACACTGCACTAGACAGATGACAAAGCAACCATGGCACAGCTGGGGGAGGCTGTGGCAGGGTCCCCCCACCATGCAGCATCTCCTTTGCCTGCGAGAAATAGAAGAGCAGCAGCATCTTCATTGAGCTCAGAGACTAGACCCAAATCCTCCCCCCAGCCGGAGGCATATGTAAATGCCTAGTTTTAATACCATTGCCTTGCTGCGAAATCGTCATTTGTGGCAAAGATTTCCATAGCAACAGACTGATCTCACTAGCAGGACTGTGGTCCCCTCGGAAGAGCAAGTGGAAGGAGGGAATACGGGAGGCACAGCACCTCACAAAACACTATGGAGAAGCAGATACTCTGCGTATGTAAATACACTCACCAGGCTTCTGCGTCTCAAAGTAAAAGGTTATTCAGTGTGAAAACTGCAGAGGATGATGCTAGTGCACCAGACTGAACTGGAGGAGACAGAGTCTGTGAAAATCCCGTCTCCATACCTTGACTTGCCCATGCATAGCACAGGAATCATTATGCAGGAATTCTTATCCAGACACCTTGCCTGCGCTAAGAGTTTTCCTCTTGCAGGTACCTTTTGGTTATATCAGCCTTCCAGCTACAGGTGTGCTAAAGAATAAGTTTTCCATGGTGTTGCCAGAGGTTTGCTTAGTCCCCAAATCACCTTGCTGTCCTACTTCTCCAAAGGCAGTGGCTAGCAACACTAACCTACAAGACAATTCCATAATCAACCACAGATTAATCAGTGCTTTGATTTTGCCTTTAAACCCTTGGTTACTTGGCACTGCAGACATGGAATACGTTGTTAGATCCATTTCTGAGCACACAATGTTATTCCTAAGAAATACCCGTTTTACAAGCAGCATCACATATTACAGTTCATTTCTACATCCAGTTTCCCATCAGTGCAAGTAATATACACATGCATTACGTAGCCATCAACTGTTTCATCAGGACAACAACTGGCCAGAATGGCCTAGGGCAGCCATTTGGTTTTTAGGAAACTGCAAGTTTCTGTATAATGTGTTTTGCTTCCTGATAATTTTAATATTTTCACTGAGTTGTTACATTAAGCAGCTTGCTAGGACCTTGCGGTTCTGACTCCTAAATCACATCATTGCAATTTAACTGCAAAGGTAGCAACTTGATTGGCATATTTCATTTTAATATGTCTAGAGGCATTCATGCAGGAAAGCCTGCACAGGCAGAGCAGCAGCTTTCAGAAAGCAGAGCATTTCCTCCAGTCCACGCAGCAGCCTGTTTAGTTGTTTTATGGCCCAAATAAGATGCTATTGCCGTAACAGGTTCAAAACCTTAAGTTTTCAGGGGAAAAGTGAACAACAGCCAGCATCATAGAAAATTTCTGTACCTTAAGCTTTTGTTGTAAGCTGACTTAGTGCTTGATCCTCCCTCGACCTGCTGGAGACGCTCTGCTTAATGCGCCCCAGGATCCCATTGGCCTTCTTGGCCACGAGGGCACACTGCTGCCTCATGGTCAACTTATTGTTCACCATGATGCTCAGGTCCCTCTCTGCAGGGCTGCTCTCCAGGAGGTCGGTCTCCAGCCTGTAGGCATGTCTGGGGTTATTCCTCCCCAGGTGCAGGACCCTACACTTGCCCTCGTTGAATTTCACGAGATTTCTCACCATCCAGTTGTCCAGTCTTTCTAGGTCCCTCTGGATGGCAGCGCAGCCCTCTGGACTATCAGCTACTCCTCCCAATTTTGCATCATCAGCAAAATCCCTTCATCCACATCATTAATGATTAAGTTGCACAGGACCAGATCGAGGACTGACCCCTGGGGGACAGCACTAACCACAGGCCTCCAGCTGGACTCTGCACCACTGATTGATCACCACCCTCTGGGCCCTGTCATTCAGCCAATTTCTAATCCACCTCACTATCCACTCATCTAACCCACACTTCTGGAGCTTGCCCAGGAGGATGCTGTGAGGGATGATGTCAAAAGCTTTGCTGAAATACAGGTAGACGACATCCACCACAACTCTGCTTTTCCTGTGTTTTCTGTGCAGACCCATATTTTCCCTGACCTTCCTTTTGTTGTTAATATATCTGAAGAAGCTTTTCTTGGTATTTTTAACATCCCTTGCCAGGTTACATTCCAAACATGCCTTAGCTTTCCTGGTCGCATCTCTGCAATCCCTGACAACATTCCTGTATTTCTCCCAAGGGGCCTGTCCTTTTTTCCACATTCTGTATACTGCCTTCTTCTGCTTGAGCATTGCCACAAGGTCCTTGCTCATCCATGCAGGTCTCCTGCCCCTCCTGCCTAACATATTTTTAGATCCTTAAGAGGAATGCTACAACATGCAACAGAGCAATTGTGAAGATTAACCAGAGAGAATACCAAAGCAGAAACTTAAGTTAAAGGGTGCCAAGAAATAACTTATAATCCTCTGAATATGGGAGAACTTTTATTTGCACCCCCTCATAGGGCTAAGACACTACACAGGACTTATTAACTTACTAGGTCAACTGCTAAGTCTGCAGCAGCCCAAAGCTGCTCTCCCAAGGGCATCCCGAGCACATAACCACCTCTTCCCACACTCCAGCAATACCACAGGCATCTCAGAATCCAACCTTTTCTTTCTTGTGAGGGTAAATAACCAGCTTCCTACCTGATTTGCTGAATTGGGTGTTTTCTCCCCTCTTTATGCAAACGAGCAGTTAATTATTTACCAGCCTGCCTGTAATGCTCTAGTTTGCATGCAGGAATTTACAAGATTTATTGAACAAAACGGCATTTAAAAAGAAATGCTGCCATAGATATGTCTTCCTTAAAGGAGAATAATTTTTTTTTTCTTCAGAAAGTGGGTAAATTAAGGAATTTCAGAAAATGAATTATTTTGTTTACAGTCATCCACCTAAATAAATCATCTCCTGTACTTTCATTCACAGGTTTTGTGATGAAGTCTCATTAGCTGACTAACCTTTGTGAATATTTGGATCATGCATTCATCTTGGATTCATAAATGGCTGCCTGAAAAAATAGGAAGGTCAATTGACAACTATGCAATATTAGTGGCCTAAGGAGTACATCAGTGAGAAATTAAAATTAAGTCTTATTAGGCTTTTTTTTTTTAACCTGAATTCCTTTTGTATGCATGAAAGTCTCAGGTTTGGTGTGACGGATTGTTTCATATTGATGGTGGTGGATTGTTTGCATAAAAGTCCATACAAATATAGAAAAAGAGATTTCATTTTTCTATTTCCATTTTTTTTCCAATGGGAAACAATATCCCATTTAGAAATAAACTGCTGCTGTGTGTTCCTTAATGTTATTCATTACCAAAGGAATTGTGGCGCTATAAAGCCCGATTCTCATTTTTAGGGGGAAGTTTGCAGAGCTGGGCATCTCTGAAATGAGAGTCAGAGGCAACAGTTCCCAACCACAACTAGCTAAGCAGTATCTCTCTTAAGCCAAATTCATTTAAGATGGGTTGAAATGACCCAAAACTGAACTTCAAATAATAAACATATCAATCATTTATTGTTCACCGGAAAACACCTGTATTAATCATGTTCCTCACAACAACCACAGAAGGTTTGTTCTTACACTTTCCTCACTGCTTTAAGTATCAGTGTCATTGTACTTGTCATTGAAGACCTGAAATTTCTGAACTTCTCTTTTGTCAGGTTTTGTCAGGTGCCATTTGATTTCCTTTAAGCTTGTTTTTTGACAAGCAGGGGTGTTCCATAACTGCTAAACAGCAAGTTCAATTGTTACTGCAAAAGATAAAGTACTTTAATAAAAATTAATTTGTAAATAACAGGAATTTGGCTAGAAATAAAGTTTCTATTTGGGTGGTAATTAAACTAACGAGTTTTGAGCGATGGATATGAAGTCTTTGAGCTAAGGTTCAGTGTCTTCTGGTTCTGCTGCCAGTCACTGGCTTTGAAGTAGAAGTTATCATGTGAACTTTGCCTCTCTGGGCTAAGGAAGTTCAGGAGGAAAATCACAATAGTCTGTTTTGGCCTAAAATACCCAAATAAGCGGTGAATCTGTATGGATTTTTTCAACATTGACATGATTGTCTCTCTTCTTTTGTGAAAATGAGCTAAGGAAAATCTTGGCAGCAACTGAATCAGCAGAGCAGCTCTTTCTAAAACAAATGTCTGTGGAAAGTACTCTGAGCAAGAAATGCAATTATTGCAAAGTATTGTCATGCATATTTTTAGGGATGTAATCAATGGAGAGGAATATTTCTTTCCTTTCTGACTGTTGATAGTAGAGTTACATCCCCAGCCCACTCAGTGCCTGGCTCCTGTTCTGACTTTGGGAAGGCTGAAATTACTCTAAATATCGGAGTCACTCTAGACTTCTGTGTAAGTGGAATAAGACTCATCAAGGAAAGAAAAATGAGCCATGTTTTCCTCTAGTCTCATGATGCAGGAGAAAGATTTGTATATGATCACAGATAAGGACATCCATCTATTTGAGACATAAGCTCTCCAAAGTGATGAATTAAAGCTGTGACTCAGCCTGCTCTGTAACTGTTTGTTCAGTCTGGTGAGTGGTGGGCCCGAGAGCCCAGAGCTCTAGACGATGAAAGGACCAATAGCTACTGATATGACATGGGAAAAAAGAACTTTACTGAGCAAAGAAATGATTCCCCTTTGGACGCAATGCAGTGTGTGATATGTCACACTGGCTGTCTGACACCCGCTTATCTTTCCTATTTAAGGAATACTCTCTGAATGGAAGAAAAGAATGTAAAAGTCATCCTTAGATGAGGTAGAAAGAATATAGTGAGTAAAGCAGCTAATACAGCACTTGTGTCAGAAGCCCTGGTATGTTGTGGCCCCACTGCTCATCCCACGACACAGACATCTTTTTCCTTTGCTTGAATATAGTTAACTTAGTGCCTGGCCGTGGTGTCCAGTGAGTGGGGATGCTTGAGTTAAACCTTTTGGTTGTGTTCACACATAAACGGGGGTAAAAGAGGCAGCCGCATGAACACCAGTGGGTATTGCATTAGATTGTTAAGGTCTTAATTCAGATTGATGCATTCTTGTAAAATTCTTCAGTGTGATTCACAGGCCCTGAGTGCTCAGGTCTGCAGACCCAATGCTCGCTCGTTCTGGGTCCAAACACAGACTTCAAAGTGACCAAGAGCCGAGACGTGCAGTGCCAGGTGGGTGGCTTTATAAGCAGCTTATCCAGAGCGTACATTGCTCCAGTACAGCAAGATCGGCTCTAAATAAAGCACAGAATAAAGCAAATAAACAGAGCATAAAATGAGGCTGTCCTTCTGCTTTGTATGTCGATTTAAAGCAGCTTTCACTTCAATGAGAGCACCAAGCTGGCAGAAGGATAGAGAAAATGCAGAAGTTGCTTTGGATTCCAGCTTCTGACAATCTCTTTGGAGCTGGATTCTCCTTGCTCCCTGCAATTTTGGTCTGATATTACACAGGATCTGCTGATTCTCTCTCTCATCTGCTTCAAACAGAGGAATAGGCAAAGCATTTAAATCAGAAACAACCACCAAACCCACCTCAAAACCATTGAACAAACAATCCTTTTGTGGAGTGAAATCAATTCCTGTTAGTATTCTGCACAATGCAACTGAAGCAACTCCACTTAGTTCTACTTTAAATGTCACAATATGTCACACTTTGCAGAAACTGATTTCCAGTTTCAGCTTATTGATCTCCTATTAAGTCAATGTTTTTAAGCAAGTTCTCCTATCCAACTCATACAGAAGATATCAGATATACAATCCAGTGCAGGTGGGATAGGTGGAGAGAAGGCGGAACCTAACCCCATTGTAGATTTGGATATGGAGTCTGTGTAATGCCGAATATGCACATCCATAGCATCGACTATTCCCAGGCTAAAAGAGACGTTCACAAATGAGGTCATTTCTGTAGGAGTACTCAGAGAACCTATCAGGAGCTCAGAAGTGAATGAGGGAATGCTGAGCAGTGAAAAGTGTGCATGCAGGTCCCACAGGAGGTGGACAGTGGCCTCTTGGGCAGTGTTTTGGACATTGGCCATTGCATGAGAACTGCTTTGAATGCCTTTGAAAAACAGCTTGCTCAGAACTTTTCCTTGCACTGAGCAGCTCTTATATCAGTGCTATTTCACAAAGAGATCAGCTCACATTGAAGCATTAACACCACTTTTTGCAATGCCAAGATCTCCTGTGCAGAATGTGCACCGAGCAGGTAAGCTCATAGGAGCTAGGGAAAAAGTCAGGAGTGCTACAGCTGATGCTCTCTGGAGACAGAAAGGCAACTCTTTTCCTTACTGAGGAGCACATTCTGACAAGCTAGGTGTTGAAGTCTTTCCTCAGAAGAAAAGAAGCTGAGGGCTGCTCCAATACATGCAGTTTAATGTTTGCACAGTGTGCCAGCATAAAGCATTTACAAACTGGAGTTCTGGGATAAATTAATCACCAGCATGACTCTGATCTCACACTCAATGTTAGTTATATATACTCAATACTTGTTAATAGCAGCCCAAAGGTGGTCCTCTGACAAAACAGGCTACAACCACCCCAAAGCCTTTGACTGGAAGCTTTCTGTTCTTGTTTTTGTTTGGTTTTTGTTTTGTTTTAAAGGAATGTAGCAAGAAATATTGATAGCTTCTGACTGCTGAGGCAACCTGGGACACAGAGAATGTGGAAAACAGTGCAAAAGCTGCATCAGGTGCTCCAGCTGTTTCCAAGATGTCTGAATTTTAGGCATCGTGCTTTTATGTCCTTCCTTCAAATGCCCCTGATGTTATGATGGGTTATATTTATCAAGCTCCTTTGGCAATCTCCTCTGGACTCCAATTATCAATTCATCTCCTTTCGCCTGGTTTGAGTCACTTTCCTTTTCTTTGAGAGCAGTCTGCCAGAAGAAGGTGTCTCTGTTTTCTGTGGAAATTTGTCACTTTTGCTTTGCATATATGCCTGCCTGAAAGCAGGCTTTAAAAGTTTGGTATTGTTCCCTTGCTAGATTTTTAATCTGTGTGAGGCTTCTGAGTGGCAAAGCCATCATCTGGAGGATGCCAAGCATGTCATGCCCCTGCCTCTGCTAAAGACCACATCTGGTCCCATTAGGGCAGGGAGATGAGGGTCGAGGGGAGCTGATGTGCAGCTCCCAGGATCAGCATAGGTCCAGCATTACCCCAAGGAAAACAAAGCAGGGAATGGTGGGCTTCCCATGCAAATCTTCTCTGAGTAAGGTGAAGTCCAAATGGACATCTGAGATCATATGCAGCCCGTGAAAATTCAGTTATGTAGCTGGAATTCATATTGCTGTCCATGCAAAGCATGGCATTTCACCTACCAAGTCCTTTCAGATCCATGCTGATTTTGCATGGTACCAGTTTTGGGATCTCTGCTTCTGTGGGTTTGGCAGATGCCCAGAGAAGGAGACTCCACAGCCTCTCTGGGCAGCCTGTTCCAGTGCTCCGTCACCCTCACAGCAAAGAAGTTCTTTCTCACATGGAGATGGAACTTCCTGTGTTTCAATTTATACCCATTACCCCTTGTGCTGTCACTGGTCACCACCAAGAAGAGTTTGGCCCCCTCCTCCCTACAGTCATTCCTCAGGTACATGTTGTTTAGTTCCCCTCTCAGCCTTCTCTTCTCTTTCTTCATATGATAGGTGCTCTTTGTTGCTCATCTTTGTTGCTCTGTTGCTGTGTTGCATTGTTTGTTAATGGCTTTTAGAATTTAATTCTGGACTGTCCAGAATGAGTGACCCCCACAGCCCACCCAAGGTTTGGGAGCATGAGTGCTTTGGCTGCTTCTCCTTGCCAGGCTGAACCACCCAGGAATAGATATCCCTTTCAGGTCCAGAGTGGAATGAAGAAAACATAATACCTGTGAATATTCCTCTCAATGAAACTGACTCCTTGTTGCTCCCTGTCCACCCTACAACAGCGGGGAGGCCACTTTGGCCACAGCCTCTGTGCTGGGAGCAATCATGGCCAAGGAAGAGCTCCTGGGTTGACCTTTTGGGGCATGGGGTACAAAATACACATAGGAAAAAGCACCATGTCTTTAAATGATGATGTGAAATTGTTCTTATAATAAACATTCTAAACATTTCCTGGACGGGTTCAATTTTTATTTTTATCCATCTATCAAACTTTAATCATCTACCAATCTGATTTTATTTTATTTTGGTTTTTTTTCCCCAGAACTTAAACCACCACGGGGCATCATTTCTAGAACAGTCCATATTATTCCTAATTCCTTCTCTTCCTCCTGCTGCAGGCTGTGCAAGAAGCAGTGCCTGGACGAAAGGTCACCATGCACTGCTAAACCAGCTTGAATTTGCATGAGGAGTAAACGAAAGCAACTGGAGTCTCCTCTGTGCATGAAAAAGAAGCAGCCCTGGCACCTGGGAGGTTTGGCTGGACACACCGCAGGATGAATCATTAGCACTTGGCTAAAGCAATGCTAATGTGGGCCTGAAAAGTATGCAGCCCAATTGCTGTAGCTGTGCCGTGGGTCTAATGGGGACCTTGGGAGTGGGAATGATGAGTGGCTTCATTACAAGCTAATGAACAGCCTGACTTCCAGTTGGTAAGAGACTCCTGGAGTGGTGCAGGAGGAGCCCACAGTTCCGGAAAAGTCCAAACAGAGCTGTAAAATGCATACTGAAAGGAATGAACTGAAAGGAAACTTGTGTTTAGTGCAGGGGTAAAACAATTTAAATGTGATTGCAGCAGAAGAACCAAGAGGTTTTCCAAAGGGGCTGTATTTGCATGGTGAAGAGTGTAAGGAATTGATTAAAGGTATGCCCGGTAGAGCCATCCTAGACTTTGAGTGTCTGGGCGGCTGGAGGCTGAGAGGCAGCTGAGAACAGGAGGCAGTTGCTGGGAAACATCAAAAACTGCTGAAAAGTAGATTGGAGAAAGGCTAGGGATGGCAAGAAGTACCTGCTGCACGTGGACCTGAATCCATCATTTACGTGCTTGCAACCACTGCAGTGCACCATCTCCATTCCCCTTTACTGGAGGCCCACAGGTGCTTTGACAGCTTTCTGTTGCTCTAAACTGTGGTTTAGCTGAAAGAGCTGAAGAACCTGTGGCTCTCAACATTCTAATCCTCCTGATATAATGTGTGCAAAATTGATACTACTATATTGTAGGATATATATTTTTTTCTCCTATGTATTTTATTTTTAGAATTCTTGAGATATGCACATTTGTGATTTGGTAAAGTTCACATCTCAGCTTTACTTTGGGAAAGTCCACATCACCAGCCACTGGCTGTATGTCCTAAATTCCTCTCTCTACTCATGCATTATGACTCTCATTTTAATGAATGTTCACATGCCTGTACATACGCACTTGCATCTGTTTTGCTGCCTCCTTATCCTCCTGCCAGCACAGCCACCACAGGTGTTTGCTTATCATCTATTTTCATTGTGCCTGTGTTATGGGAGGTTGCATGGCTGATTAACCATGATTCAGGAGAGCTTTCTTTGTCAGGAAGCTATTTCAACATGTGCTGAAGCATGCTTGGGAATCATGTCCTGGGGTAGGTCAGAATTTGACCCCCACAGGATGTAAGCAATTTAAGATTCCACAGGGTGAGAAAAACAGCTGAAATAAATTATAGTTATTCAAGAGATGATTGATTACTCCCAAGTAATGAAAGCCCAGGTGAGGTACCTGCCCCAAAGTGCTGACAATTGTTCTTAATTAGCTTTTCATTTCTTCCTTCTAATTCCCTTCACTGCTTTTGTATGGTGTAGATACAAGAGTAGCAATGTAGTGATCTTGCTGTGAAGAAGTCTTCCTTTCCAAGTGGTTTCTTAGGAGCTTCTGATGGTGAGGAACTCAAGAAAATGACTTGGTTCCAAGTGGCTAGGTGATGGTCTCAGAGGGATATAGAATAGGGGCAAATATTTTGCAGTATATCATCAGTTGCTTCTAAAGTGCTAATTTGAATCCTTTGCCAGTCATATGCTGCAAGTAGCTAACAGATCCTGACTGTTGTACCTTTGGTAAAGGAAGTTCCTGTCTCTTAGAAGAAAAACTGTCTGTGACTGACATATTTTATTTCAGCTGCTAGGGTAATAATTTATTTTTGTGCAAAAACTGAGATGTAATTATTCCTAATGTTGTCATGTTGACTTGCTGCTTGTACTGCTAGCCAAAAAAGTAGCTTCAGTAAATATAGGAAGCTAAAACCAATTAATGACAAAAAGGATGATTTCAAGAACTGCACGCTTGGATGAAGAAGGCGAAGAGATGTGTGTGAACACTTATTCCAATCAAAACAACAAATTTTCCAGCATGTTATTTCTGTTCCTTTCTATTCATTCTTCATTGGCATTCACAGAGGTACACACTGTTTGTAAGAACTTTTGTGAGAAAAGGAGTATATGAATATTCATGGGAATAGCAAGAAGTGACATGTAATTGGATGTGCAAGATCTCTTTGAGAAGCACTTGAATGCATATCACATGATCTTGGTAGATTTTTGCACAGTTTAACAGTATTTCAGGCAAAAAATCTAGGTGCATATGTAGTACTGGGTGACAGATCAAATCCCTCAAGCAATAAGGAGCTAATAGTCAAAGAAAATAAACTCTGGGGGAAACCTTGGCTTAAATCCCTTTTGCATAGGGTATTTAAGTAATTATGAAATAAAGAGTAAATGGGCATATATGTCATGAGGCTGTTAAGTTACAGTGGCTCTCCTGCTCCTCTTAACCAGAAAATGAATAAACAGTAAAGTAGGGCAAAACCATGAGTCTTTTTCTAATTTATTTTTCAAGTTCCAGGATCATTTTCCCATTTTGCCTCAGTATATATGGAAGACTGTCTCCCAGACAGTCAATAGCATGGTCATCCTGATACTCTTTGACCTGCTGTTAATGCTCATACACAGAGTCTGTATGCTGTTAACCCCTTTTCCCTAAGCCTTGGTGTTACATATGGTTGCTTCTGAGCTTCTATCTAAATCTGAATTAGTGGTGAATTCGTAACATCTCTGCCCATCAGCTCAGGCCAATCTCTGTTTTCGGACTGGTGCATGTTCCCATTGATGCAGTACATTGTTCAAAATCAATCTCCTAAACAACTTCTTTCAAACACTGCCTGACCTCTTGTTTCATACTGAATGGCAAATAGTCTGTCTGAAATGAATTTTTCATTTTGAAAGGATGCTAATAGCTTATCTGCTTTACTGTTTCTGCTCCGTGATTGAACAGTCCAACCTTCTTGTTTTGTTTGAATCTACAAGCTCCAAATTTGCTTTCTGTGGATGCGCTGTAACATCTCGTTAAAGTTATTTTTAAAGTTGTGCTAAACAAAAAGCCTACCAAAGGGCCAAAATTAATTTAATGGAGTGTAACTTTGTAGGAGCATTTAGAAGTATTTGCTTGAGTGTAATGTCTTTGGTTCATAGGTCCTTTTCTGTACGGGAAATAGAAGCAGGAACAGGAATGTACAAATTAAAGGTGGATAGAGTGCTGCCACCTTTTGGCTAAAAGTTAGGGAGAGCTGTTGCTAATATTGACTTGGGGAGAGAAACACCACCTCAACACTTAAGTAGCTGTGAAGAATGACTACCTAGAATATGATCTGCTTTACAGAAGAGTTATTCCATATAGGTGCTCTTCTTTCCTCCTGTGTTCAGTCCTTCCTCTCATTTGTTCCTAGTTGCTTATTGTTTTCATTAACAGTTTTTGTAACGTTGTTTTATCATATTTATATCTGATGAAGGCAACTGAAATTCCTTACAGCACCCCATAGCCTTGAAAAAGGATGCTCCAATCCCTCTCTTGGGAGGTGCAGTGTCTTAAATCAAAGACATCTAACAGTTGAGCAGGCTGAGGAGACGGTGCCAAGGCTTGTCCAGGCATCTGAATATTATCCTTTGCTACTCTTTCACATGGGCACTAATAATGCCATGGGGAAAATGAGCATCAAACAAGATGCCAGAGCACTAGAGAGGGCAGTCAAAGGCCTAGGAGCCCAGGTTGTGTTCTCCTCTATCTTGCCAATGAGGGAATTCTTCACTAAAGAATGTTTTGCTAGTAATTAACAAGGAGCACTGTGTTGCTCCTCTTAATATAAAGGTGCTGTGAGTAGCCAGGTGCAGATAACCAGCAGATGACTAAGGTTTTTAATAACCATTTCAAAGGTTGATGATAACAATAATATTTCATGAAGGAAGAAAGCTAGTTGTTTCTTTACTTGGTGGGCTCCAGCTTATAACTGGTAGTTAAATTGTTAAATTGTATAATTTTATTTTACGGTATATTCAAGACCTACTTTTGCAACTTTTTTTTTAAAAAAAAACTTTTTTATATAAATTTTTTTTTTCCATCCCTTGAAATTATGCTAGCGTTAGTCTTTACACACTGAACTGGATCAGGACAGGAACTATGGTTTTATATTGGAATAGCTTCCAAATCCAGCTCACACACATGTATGTGTGCTGGCACAAAGGTAGGACAAGGACAAACAAGTAGAGGAGGCAGAGAATACATCTAGCTCTTTATTTAGCAGTGCTGATCCTCAGGCTGGAGAGAAGGGCAGAGAGAAACCTCATGAAGTTCAATAGAGAGAAGTGCAGAGTTTTGTACCAAGGGAGGAACAACCTTCTAACCTCAGCTGCTCTGAAGATATCAAACAAGGCCACGTACTGAGGGACCACACAGATGGTGGAGGAGACAAAACCAGGAGTCTCTCAAGAGAAATTCTCAATAGAGACTTTCAAGTCTCAGAAGTCTTAAAAGAACGATGATGTTTTGTTAATGTTCTCATAATGCAGTTAAAGCAAAGATGACCTGATTGAAGCAAAGGTGACCTGGTTTAAGCATAGGGTGTTAAGATTGCCTCATGAATCCACCCTGAACTTTACACTCAAGGATATTTATGAAAATATCCATTTATGTTTTAATTCGGTCAATAAGAATGCAGTCTAGGACCCTTTTTCTTTCAGCAAGACTCTTAGTCATGAATTATCTATGGAGGTAGGATTGGTCTCCTGCCTTGTCATTAAATGAAAACAGCCAGAGATACTTTTGTTCAGAGCCAGATCCTGATTAATGTAAGATATGACTGAATCTGCTGCTGGAACGAGCCTACAGGAAGAGGGTAAGAGCCAGGACACAGAATATGTGTTATTACCAGAGAGACCTTTGCTTTGGCAAGCAACATACATGTACAGTTCCTAACTGCATCATAGAATCCTTAAGGTTAGACACACAGAGTGCACACAGCCACGAGGGCACACTGCATCAGACTCTCTTGTTTACTGTGTTGTTGAAGCGGCACTTTTGTCTCAGTTCTTCTTTCTGTCTTTGTGTGTCCTGTGGCCAAATATCTTTTAAAATGTCTGTCACTGCTGTGCCTGCAGTTCCAGCAATCAGGAATGCTATGTGCCTGAGATGTCCACAACTTCATTTTCCTCCTTTCTTCCTCTAATCTCCTTTTGCAATTTTGGTAAAAACAGTCACTGTTTGAATTTGATTTGTTATGCTTTGGGTTTTTGACTCAAACTGTAAGATTTTTCTTTGTGAGTTTGAAACATATTAATCTGCAAAATGCTTTAATAGTCATCTAAAATCTATGCAAAAGGCTTTGTTAAAGATTGGTCCTTGGAAACTTAGATTACAGAAAGTATTGGTTCTGTTCTTTTTCCTATATTCCTGATCAGCTCTGCTCCTTTTAATGAGTAAAAAAGCCAAGCATTAATTAGGAGAAAAATACATGCTTTTCAAACTATAAAGGTAAATTCTCTGAGATTACACAAAGGCTTCAGGAGTCCATCTCCTGCTGAAGTGTTGTGGGATTCAGACGCATAATTGCAGGTTGCCTGTAGACATCTTCTCCCTTGCCATACATATTTTAAGGAATGTTTGTATCAGGGCAGGAGTAACTGGGCTAAGATAGCCTCTGGGACAGAGGTAGGTGATGATTATACAGATGTTTCAGAAAAAAAAAAAATCCAGAATCTTTAATGCTTTACTCTAACCATATGCTTCTGAAGCCTTACTCCTAAAGGTCTCGTATTTAGAGTAAGCATTTCTCTGCAGATATCCTCATAAAAAATGCAGAAAGCAGTTTTCACTTCAACTCTTACTGTGGCAGTCTTTCCTGTGTTTTCAAGTGCATGCATATAACACCTTACAAACAAGGAGTATTAGACAGTAAAGGACCAAATATTTCAGAGATGAAGAGATCCCAGGTTTGTTTGCAGGTGAGCTGCATCATGGTATGTGTGCTGCTGTCTGGAGTGAACAGCACAAGAATGGCTTGGCTTTTGCTTTCATGCAGATGCTGACATGTCATGGAAATAAAAGGAAAAATTCACAGAGCACAATATAACTGGGTTCTAGGACTGCTTATCTAGCAAGCCCCCATGTAAATCTCTCCTCAGAATGCGGGTTTCTTCGGCAAGAGATTCATGGTAGAGTTGAGAATTTTGCTGGCTCTAATCTTTACTCAGGACACCTATTTGGAGGACTGTAAGAAAGCCAGCATCACTCTACTCATCAAAAAAAGTACAGATTACCACAAAATTAGTACAGATTAGGGATAGACCTGCTCCACAGCAGCTCTGTGTGGAGCGATTTGGGAGGTCTGTTAGACGAAAGGTTAAGCATGAGGAAGGCTTGTTAATTTATTCATTAATGACCTGGATGAAGGGATGGAGTTTGCTGATAACACCAAACTGGGGGGAGCAGCTGATAGCCCAGAGTGCTGAGCTGTCATCTAGAGGGACCTGGACAGACTGTACAACTGGGCGGTGAGAAACCCTATGAAATTCAACAAGGACAAGTGCAAGGTCCTGCACTTAGGGAGGAATAACCCCAGACACCCGTACAGGCTGGACACCGACCTTCTGGAGAGCAGCTCTGCAGACAGGGACCTGGGCATCATGGTGGATGACAAGCTGACCATGAGGCAGCAGTGTGCCCTCGTGGCCAAGAAGGCCAATGGGATCCTGGGGTGCATTAAGCAGAGCGTCTCCAGCAGGTCGAGGGAGGTGATTCTGCCTCTCTACTCAGCCCTGGTGAGGCCGCACCTCGAGTGCTGTGTGCAGTTCTGGGCTCCCCAGTGCAAGAAGGATGTGGAGCTGCTGGAGAGAGTCCAGCACAGGGCTATGAGGCAGACCAGAGGCCTGGAACATCTCCTATGACATGTCTGCTATGGAACATTGCCTATGCGCAAAGGCTGAGAGAGCTGGGCCTGTTTAGCCTGAAGAAGAGGAAGCTGAGAAGGGACCTGATCAGTGTGTATAAGTACCTCAGAGGGAGCGGGAAGGATGGAGCCGGCCTCTTGTCAGTGGTGGCCAGCGGTAGGACTAGAGGAAGTGACCACAAATTGAGGCATCAAAAGTTGCACAGGAACTTAAGAAAGAATTTCTTAACAGTGAGGGTGACAGAGCCCTGGAACAGGCTGCCCAGAGTCTCCTCTGGAGATCTTCCAAACCCGCTTGTGGGAGGCTGCGTGTAGGGGTAAAGGGAAAGGTCATCTAAAGTTCACCATGCAGCATGTAGGAGAGAGGAGAAAGGTCATCTAAAGTTCACCCCGCAGGCAGGAGGAGGTAACCGGGGTCCCGCCCTCTTGTACGGGGCGTGCGGATTGGGTAGATGGACTGAGGTCTGACCTTTACAATGATTGGCTAGCGCTACGTGACTTGCTGTATGATAGGTCGAGCTTAATGTCTGTTAACTCAGCCAAGGGGCTGCATGTGCACAGATGTTATAAAGGCAGCCTCGAGGGTACACTGAAGTATGTTCAGCTGACCAGGCTGGGTGCTTCTTTATCTGATTGCTTGTGCAGCTGCTCGGCTGCACGGTTATGCCACAAGCTCTAGGTGGCCTTGGCTGTGCGTGGGGATTGGACTAGGTGATCTCTAGAGGTTGCTTCCAACCTTAAGGATTCCCTACTGCTAAGATTCTAAGGCCAACAGGGATCTTGTTAAGCAGGATAGATGCCTTATGGGAGGCTGTCAAGAGGAGGGGGCCTGACTCTTTCCAGTGTGAGGGCAGCACGAAGTGAAGGGGCAAAGGCCACAAGCTGTTGTACAGAAAGGTCTCTCTGAAACAGAGAAAGGATTTGGTGGCATCGAATGTGACAGAGCATGGGCACAGGTTGCGCAGAGAGGCTGTGGAGTCTCCTTCTCCAGAGACGTTTGCAACCTGCCAGCACACAATTCTATGCAATGTGGGAGAGAGGTGGCACTAGATGATTTCCAGAGGTGCCTTCCAGACTCAACCCCTGTGCGTTTGTGTGATTTCTGTCATCACAGAATTCTTCCAGTACTTTCCAGAGGAAAGAGCAGCTAGTTCAGGACAGAGGCATGGGCTAGAGAGGCAGCAGCGTCCCAGAGGCTGGAGGAGCAGGAGCCAGGGTGTTGAAGGGAGGGACAGAAAAGGCCTTGGGCAGCCAAGGACATGAGTGTCACACAGTTCCAGCAGAGAGAATGAACCTTGTAACAGGAAGTCGCAGAGTCGCCATGGAGCAGGAGGTGACCTTGGTGACCTGGTCCCTGTTGCCAGGAGTGAGGAGAGACAGAGCAGCCGCCATGGTTGTCCCCAGCACAGGGCCCAGCAGCATGGTTGTCCCCAGCAGCTCTGCCCCAGTGCGGCGGCCCGCGAGAGTGCCCGCAGCCCTGGGCCCAGCTCCCGCGCGGCTGCTGCCCAAAGGCAGCGTGGAGCAGCGCGAAGGCGCCGTGCCCAGCCCAGCCCTCACGCTGCAGCCGGCAGCAGGGGCAGTACCTGGGGGCTGCAGCTGGAGCTCTCCCACTCCATGGGCTCCTCTTTCGTGCAGCCGCCCAGGCCGCTGGTGCCCCCCATCGGGAAGAGAGCAGGAGACCTTGATGTGCTCGGCTCTTGGGAAGAAGAAGGACAAGCAGGTCCGGGGGTTGCAGGGTCTGTGTCTGGCTGCTGCCATAGGGTTCCCAGTCCATAGGCTCAACACTATCTATGCTCGGAGCCTGCAAGAGAGCAGGAGACCTTGGTGTGGCCAGTACTAGCGACAGTGCTGGCTCCGTGCACTTGTCCTCGTGTCCCCTGCGTGCGCGGGGCAGGCGGTGCACAGAGCCAGGGCGCCAGGCTGAGGCAGCAGCCCCCGAGGCCTTGGGCGCTCCTGGCCCTCGCGCAGCTCTGCCCCAGCACCCAGGCCTGCGAGAGCTCCCTGGCACCTCTGCCACGAGCCCTGCGGCTGCTCTCGACAGGACAAGATCCACCCGTCCCCGCGCAGCCGCTGCCTGCGCACGCAGTACCTGCATGATGGACCAGGCGCTCTCCCAGTCCATTGGTTCGCCACCGGAGTTATCCATATTGATTTTGCTAAGTAGCTCCTGCAAGAGAAAAGGAGATGTTGGCATTTGCATCCCCGAGAGCCGGGGTCTCTGTCCCAGGAGCCTCTTTGCGTCTCCGTGCACGAGAGCGGTGGTCACGGAGCCGGCAGTGCTGGGCTGCCCACAGCAGCCTCCTTGCCCYGGCAGCCCCTTTGTGAGGYGRGGAGCCCAGGCCACCGTGGAGCGGAGCAAAGGGCAGTGTGAGCGGTGTGAGGGCCGAGTGGCGCGCGCTGCATTTGGGGCCTCCCCTGTGGGGCATCACGCAGGCTGCCCTGGAGCCCCGCAGCTCCCCTGCATGTCGTGGGCACCGTTGGTGGCCCCTGGTGCTGCCCAGCCCTGCTCCTCACCTGGCCCTGCTGCTCTATGGGCAGCCTCGGAGCTGCTGGAGAGGGCCAAGAGGGACCTTCGCAAAAGGCGTACTCTGCTTCTCTGCAGTGCCTTCTCCCGTCATTGGTGGGGGGCTGCTCGTGGCTCCCCTGCGCCTGTGCTTGGCTGAGCAGGGCTTGGGAGCAGCCACCGCTTGGCCTCCGTTTCACAGAGCGCAGAGGTGCTCCCAAAATGGGCCCCACACAAGAAGCTGCGGAGCCTCCAGGGCCCCTTTACAAGCCCAGCTCCTCTTCGTTTTTTTATCGCCAGCACTGAGGACGGACACAGCAGCCTCCATGGTGGTCCCCAGCATGGGGCCCTTTGTGGCAGCAGCCCATTCCTGCCCCAGCTGCGTGCAGGGAAAGTGCCCCCCGTGATGCGGTCTGTGAGCATGTGTCAGCCGTGGGGGTCCCTGTGTCCCCCAGGGTCTCGGGGAGCTCGTCCCTGCATGTCAAGGTCCCGTGTCCCTGGGGCGTGACATCTTCCCTTTGAGTGTGTCTTGGGCCCTGTAGGGACACGTCGTGTGGGGTCCCCTGAGAGCTGGAGGGCTGCCCCTTGGTGAGGCTGGGGCTTCTTCCCCTTTGGACATCCATCCCCATGGCCTCGTGTCCAGGGAAGTCCTCGAGGGACCTTATTGGTGTCCCTGCCCCTGGTGTCTAAAATGCTGGGGCTGCCCATGCAGCTGCAGCGGGGACGCTTTGTGTGCGTGAGCTGTCTGGGAAAGAACAAGCAACACTCCAGCAATGATACAGGAAAATACATTTAAACTAGGAAAACTAAAAAAAAAAAAAAATTATTAATAACAACAGGAATAACAAATGAACAAATAACAATAACACTAACTATTCTAATAATAACAATTGCAAAACTATTAAAAATATTAACAAAACCAAATACTGTAACTATTAAAGGAAAAACTATTTCCTATAATAAGGATGGTTCCTTCGGAGCCGATGCCTCCTCGCAGAAACAACGTTGGAGGGTCCCTTGGCCTGCAATGGAAGAGGAGGCGTGAGCAGGGCCGAGGAGCGTCTCGGGGGCTGCCCTGCAGCAGAGGCTCTTGGGCGGCTGTGCGGGCTCTTGTCCAGCAGCGCTGCCCTCGTTGGTGCCCTGCCAGAGGCTGCGCGTGCCCAGCGCAGGCGCGAGGCCGGCCCAGGGTGTGGGGCAGCAGGTGCCGAGGCCTTGGGCGCTCCTGCGCCCTGGGCAGCTCTGCCGCGGCGCCGCGGCCCACGAGAGCGCCCGCAGCCCTGGGCCCGGCTCCCGCGCGGCTGCTGCCCAAAGGCAGCGCGGAGCAGCGCGAAGGCGCCGTGCCCTGCCCAGCCCTCGCACTGCAGCCGGCAGCAGGGGCAGTACCTGGGGGCTGCAAACGGAGCTTTCCCACTCCATCGGCTCCTTGCCCAGGCCATTGGTGCTCCCCATCTGGAAAAGAGCAGGAGACCTTGATGTGCTCGGCTTTTGGGAAGAGGAAGGACAAGCAGGTCCGGGGTTTGCAGGGTCTGTGTCTGGCTGCTGCCATAGGGTTCCCCAGTCCATGGGCTCAACACTATCTATGCCCGGAGCCTGCAAGAGAGCAGGAGACCTTGGTGTTGCCGGTGCTGGCGACAGTGCTGGCTCCGTGCACTTGTCCTCGTGTCCCCTGCGTGCGCGGGGCAGGCGGTGCACAGAGCCAGGGCGCCAGGCTGAGGCAGCAGCCCCCGAGGCCTTGGGCGCTCCTGGCCCTCGCGCAGCTCTGCCCCAGCACCCAGGCCTGCGAGAGCTCCCTGGCACCTCTGCCACGAGCCCTGCGGCTGCTCTCGACAGGACAAGATCCACCGTCCCCGCGCAGCCTCTGCCTGCGCACGCAGTACCTGCATGATGGACCAGGCGCTCTCCCACTCCATCGGTTCACAACCAGAGTTGTCCATAGTTTTATTTTTTCAGCAGCTCCTGCAAGAGAAAAGGAGACGTTGGCCTTTGCAGCCCCGAGAGCCGGGGTCTCTGTCGCAGGAGCCTCTTTGCATCTCCGTGCACGAGAGCAGTGGTCGCGGAGCAGGCAGTGCTGGGCTGCCCACAGCAGCCTCCCTGCCCCGGCAGCCCCTTTGTGAGGTGGGGAGCCCAGGCCAACGTGGAGCAGAGAAAAGGGCAGTGTGAGCGGTGTGAGGGCCGAGTGGTGTGCGCTGCATTTGGGGCCTCCCCTGTGCGGCATCGCGCAGGCTGCCCTGGAGCCCCGCAGCTCCCCTGCATGTCGTGGGCACCGTCGGTGGCCCCCTGGTGCTGCCCAGCCCTGCTCCTCACCTGCCCCTGCTACTGGATGTGCTGCCATGGAGCTACAGTTACACGGAGCCTTGGGAGCATCCGTGTTCCCGTGGCGATAACTGCCCCTGCGGGATGTTCCACGGGTGTGCGGGGGGAGGAGGGCAGGGCCGGGGGTGAGCGTGAGGAAGGGTGTTGGTGTGCGGGAGTGCCGTGGCCCTGAGGAGCCCGGCGGCACAGAGCAATGCGTGGCCTTGGGCTCGCTGCGGGACAACGAGGGCTCCTCACACGGCCCCGTGGCGCTGCTGGCGGGTGCCTGCGCAGAGGCTGCGCTGCCCTTGGGGCTCTGCTTGGAGCCCTGCAAGCAGCCTTCAACGCCCTGCTCCTTCTTCCCTGCTCTCTTACTGCCCTTACAGCCCCATTTACTATAGAGCTTTTTGTTTCCTGTGGTGGAGACATTTTTCCTGGTAGCGCCCTCATGTAGAGGAAAACTCCCAAAGCAAGCAGCGCAAGCGCTGCCTCAAAGTGCTCGAAGCCGGAGGAGCATCTTGCTGCTCGCCAGGCTTGCTTGCTGGCGTGCCGCAGTGCCCTGCGAGGCAGCGCGGAGCTGCTGGGAAGGGGCTGCCCCGAGAGGTGCGCGGAGGGCTCTGGGTGTGTCCCAAGCAGGCGCAGGGCTCGTGGTGCAGGGAATGGACGTGAGGCATTTGTGTGGTGCCGTGGGAATGCTGGAGGTGCCGTGTGGAGCAGAGCGCTCTTCCCTGCAGTGAGCCGTGAGCAGAGGGCTGGTGAGCGAGCTCAGCAGCGTGGGTGTGAGGGCCAGTGCTGGGAGCCCCTGGCCTGTGCGCGTGATGCCCACAGACCCCAGGCGTGCGCAGAGTCCCGGAAAGGCGCTGGTTTGGGAGGTGTGCTTGACAACAGGTTCAGCATGAGGCAGCCATGTGCCCTTGTAGGCAGGAAGTCTAAAGTGATGCTGGCTTGCATAAGGAGGAGTGTTGCGAGCAGGTGGAGGAAAGCAAAGGTGCCCCTCTCCTCAGCTCTGGCAAGGCCACAGCTGCACTATTGTATGCAGAAATATTCTGGACTCTCAGGATCAGAGGGGCGCTGAACTTGCAGAGAATGTCCAATGTAGCGCGACAAAGATGATGAAGGCACTGAAGCATCTATGTTAGGAGGAAAGAGTAAGAGAGCTAGGCCTTTTTAGCCTGGGGAAGAGTGAAAGGGGGTCTTACCGACAGGTACTAATAGTTATGCCTGAGTATGCAAAGGGAATAGGGCCAAACCCTTTCTTGGCGGTGGCCAGCAAAAGCACAGTCACTTGTAATGAGTAAAAATTGCAAGACAGTTTCAATGGGCGTATGAGGAAGAACCTTTTTCCTGTTAAGGTGAGAGAGCACTGGAAGAAGGTGTGCAGTGGAGTTGTGCCATTTCCCTGTTGCTCCATGTGCCCACTTGCCCTGCTCCATGTGGCCAGGTGCAGTCATCAAACAGAGGGCTCTAAGACCACAGCTGGACCATTGGGTGCAGAAATATTCTGGGCTCCTCAGGAAAAGAAGGATGTGGAACTTCTAGAGAGAATCCAGCATTGACCAAACCTCTCTGTGCCTTGGAGCACAGACATGATAGAAACGAGTCTATAGAACCATCTCAAAGAATTATATTGCTATGTTCTGTTAAATAGTGTGTCTTTTTTAACTTTAGTTGCTTAGAATGTTATTTTTTTAACTATCTGTTACAGTGCCATGGATAAGAAGCCACATGATTAACATTCTCCATTATATCTGAATGACTTGGTACCTTTCTTGAGATCACTGGTTTTCTCACTGTTCTTTTAATTTGTTTTCAAATGTTTATTCAATGGATTTGATTATGGTGACATCCTGAGTCATCTTAATTTTGTTCAGTAGCCTGGTTACTCACATGTCGTCATGCTTTTCCCTAGCTTAGAAAATACATTTTAATCAAAAATATTTGCAGTCTTTGATTTTCAGTTTCTGACCTCAGAGTGGTCATGCTGAAAATGCCTTTGAAAATCTTGCCTACGCGTCTTGTATACATGAATGTTTGTACACCTAGCATCAAATATATGGCAAGAAACATTTTATTTTTACTCGAGCTTGTATCTGAAGATATGTGCAGGTATAAATGCATCATGTTTAAGTTCGCAATATGTTTTATAATTTAAATAAGTCAACATAATTTTTCTAGAAGTCCTGCAGCAACATCTAGACCTTTTTCTTTCTCACAGTCTCTGTAGTCAGAGCAAGTGTTTTCAAAATTCCCTGCTTAGGCTAGCAGTGAGTATGTAATAACTAATGACTTAATATTTTGTGGTAACTCCTAGCAGTGTTTATAAACAGAAGTTATCATATGTACTAAATCAAAAGGGAAAAAATAAAGACACTAAATAAATGCATTTTATTGTTTTCTCATTGTAAGGGCTTAATCACTCCCAGCAAAGTAGTGTATGTGTGTAGATATAAATATTGAATACTTTTTTAAAAAGCCATCTGGGAAAATGGACAAACCTGCAAATTAAATAAACTATGAATCCTGCGGTAAGTTGTTCAACAGAGGCTAATCGAGCAGTCACTGTATGCAAATATTTACTGAAGATGATCCGCTTCTGTTGCTGATAATGAACTTAGGAAATGACCTCAATTTCTCATTGTGGTGCTGGCCTTTTCCAAAGAAACAGAAAATCCTATTGATTATGAGAGGATGTTCTGAAAGCATTTTCTGCAGTGAGGAAGAACTAGCTATACTAAAACAAAAAGGCTGCTGACTTTGGCTGAAAATCAGAGGTGTAGGAAGAAAGAGGGAACAATTGAGAGCCACTACAAGCTGCAAAAATCTGAGCTTTGGTTTTGCTGTCTCTAGCTAAGGGACTTCCACAAGAAGCTTGGGAGCACAATAATGTTTGCAGGTGGTAGGTTATAAAGTGATGGAAAGGAAGGAGCTGTTCCTTGTAGAGTGCTGGGATGATGCACCTTCAATATCTGTCCTGGGTGTCTGCAGCAGGGGTATACAATGGCACAATTGTGGCTCCCATACTTTGAATCTTCAGCTAAATCAGTGTCCCAACTCTTCTTCACGCCGTGTACGGCAAATAGCCGGAGCATGCTTGCAATTTAGTAGCTGTCGCAGCACTCTGATAGACAGGCCTTAAGGACTAATTAGTAAAACAACTTATTACCTAAAATATATCTGCATACTGATTATTTTTTTTTTAGAATTTAATGGCCATATTGTCAGTCCTGTATGTATTGGTCCTGCATGTCCTGCAACTGTTAGGTTCAATCTTTTCCTAGGTTCCTTTTTCAATCTGAACTGTTAGGTTCAATCTAGGTATCTTTCTTCAGTCTGGCTTACGATATGCAAGCAGCTGAAGAGAGCATTACATGCCTAAAAGACATGGCTAAAAGACATGCCTTCCTTCACAAAACTTTGTTAATATTTAGCCAATCATTTTGTTTTTGTTTTTGAAGATTGCACTAGGAGGACCAAGATGGCAGCAAAACTATATATTTTTTTTTCATAGGAAACTAGGCTAAGAGTATCCTCGAAAAGGATCTAACCTACCTTCCCAAAAGCAAGTTCAGTTCTACTGATGGCTGGCGATGAACTGCCCTTTCTTATGTACCTTGAGAAAAGGAGATGACAAAATCTTGCTTTTTAGTGTTGTAGATCCAGGGACACACTGTTCAGGGACAAAATTTTTTTTTTTCTCCGATCATCTCCCAGTCTCTAGTTTCTCCTATAGTGAAGTGTCTAGTTCATATGCAGCCAGGGCAGCTCTCTGACTATTAGATGGCAAGTTGTGATTGCAGAACATCTGTTGGAGTACGCAGCTCTTAAGTGGAATCTGTGCTGAGTGCCCTTCTTCTCTTGGTACTAGATGAAGCATTCAGAACAAAATCGGAAAGTAACTTTAAAAATAAAAGAATTCTCAGTCCCTTTTTTAAGGATAAAGTGGAAAGTATTTCATTGCTTTCTCCAGGGAAAAATTGCCACAAGATCATAGGTTTCTTACGAAAGAAAGCAGACCTCAAGTGTTTTGGCTTTTTCCTTCTTCCACCAGGAGAATTGCGAGTCTCAGTGGAAAACTGTGAGTGGAGAAGTGCAGAACAGTAAGGGCTGTGCTAAAGTTTAATACAAAAGTGCTAAGTCTTCCGTGCTTGGATTCAAGCCTGGAAATTGCCTCCTGGCTACACGGGTCATTACCAGAGAGGTATATTACGGAGGAGATCTTGAGGATTCTGTGGAAAAAAAGGAGAAATGAAGTGAAAAGTGAAGTGAAGTGAAGTGAGAAGAGAGAGAGGAGAGAGAGGAGGAGAGGAGAAGAGAGAAGAGGAGAGGAGAAAAGAGGAGAAGAGGAGAGGGGAGAGGAGAAAAGAGAAGAGGAGGGAAGGGGAGGGGAGAGGAGAGGAGAAGAGAGAATAGAGAGAAGAGAAGAGAAGAGAAAGAGAAGAATGCTGATATATTTTTCTTCACTCTCCAGTCCGTGAGTTGCACAGTTGTTCCCAAAGGGCATCCCAACTGGCATAACAACGCACGCACGTATGCACACACTCACACACAGATGACTAGCTTCACTTTTGTGAGTAATTCTAGTAACTAGATGACAATGCCACATGATGGCACTGGGTCTAGTTCTTTTCAGTGGCACTTGTTAGGGAACTGGTGTGCCTATAACATATCCCACAAGTCTGTGTTGAGGTAGACTTTCCACTAAGCCTGCACCTAGGCTGCAGCATGAGACCGTGCAGATTCCTGCATCTCTGTCTGCTCTGGACATGCTGAATGTACTCAAGGCTTTCCAACATAAAGAAGTTATTATATTGTCTTCTGAAAGGGAGTCTGAGGTAATGTATCTGAGAATGCAAAACTGAGGTATTGAGAGGTGATCAGAGGTTCATGCAGGATGTTAGCAAAAAGTGGCATCCATTGCATTTGTCCACTGAGGTCTCCTGTTTTATTTTCTGCCTACTGGTCATGGACAGAAACAGGATTGCAAACTTGAATAAGTATCAAAGTGTAATGCGATACAGCTCATACTTCTTCTGTTCCTGCCTCACTCCTTCGCAGTTTCAAGAATGCCACTATAAGTGGAAAGGATATATTTTTAATTGTGTATTTGTGAAACCGTTTGATAGGAGCAAATTAACTTTGATCTCCATCTGCTAAATGAAAGGCTTTTGTGTGGATCTGTTGCAGAAAGCTCCCTTAAACACTGAGAGCAAAGACAAATACAGGGGTGATGGGGCCTATTAATACTTAAAACATCAAAGGGACAGAAACAGAATAAACTCTCGGCACAAGGTTAGAGTAAAAAGAACTTTCCTAACTTTTAGAGGGAAAGACTGACTCACCATGAGAGATGTTCATCAAGACCTCAGTGCAAAAGCTGAAATGATAGTTGCAAAAATAATTACTATTGAAAACTGGTTTGCTCTAAGTTGCTTTCTGGTTTCATCTACATGGTGGCTCTTCTACATGGTGGTTGGTGATTGTATCCTACCCTTGCTGACCTGCCCGAGGGCAGCCAGGCTGCTTGTTTGCCCATATGATGTTGCCAGATTGATCAGCTCCTCCCATTTTKTTKTTTTTTTTTTTTTCTCTTTGTTCTTCCTCTTTCCTTCACCTGTGCAGTAAACAGTCCAGAAAAGTGTGTGTCTTGATGTCACTGATGTTTCGATTGATGCTTCTGGTTAATAGAATTTATATGGAACTGAAGAGAATGCCTTGGCTCATGCTGAGGATGCAGCTCAGTTTCAGGAATAGTTAGCGGATGGGTGAACATTTTTTATGAGATCTCTAAATAGATGGACTGTATCGTTCATTGCATGAAAAGGAATAGCTAAAAAGCAGGGGCTTTTTCCAAGCTACTTGAAATTGTACATTTTGGATGGGTAATCTTGTAAGAGCTGGATATTTTTAAGGTCTTGTAGAAGTGTATGGAGAATGACTTTCTTAATGAACTTTCTCGTGTTTCAGCATGCCTGGATGGAAGTAAAGCTCCTGCTCCATTCCATCATTGTCTTTCCAGATAGCATTAAGTCAGATGAGATTATCATCTGAAATGGAAATGCACGCAAGGGAAATAGTCACTAAACAATGGTCATGGAGAACTTGTAAAGGCTCTTCTAAGATGGATGAAATTTGGCATTCATAAGGATTTGTTTATCCTTATTTTTCATTTGACCAAGACTAACACCTGTTTTCTACCCACCTCAACATCTAATCATTAGTGGTTTTCCAGGAGAATGCTTCTGACTAGAAGAGAAGAATGATTCCAGGGTGTAAGACGGAGTTATGTTCAGACTGTATATTAGCTACACATGACAAAGTTTTAAGCGTAAGAATATTTGGTTGTATTTTAGAAATGCCCGCTTAGTGATTTCACTTATTACAATATTACATAGCAATTGCTGTGAGATGGCAGTAATGGTATGTTTGTGAAAGATCTGGCTCCTATTCAGATCTGCAAATGAGATAAATGGTATAAGAGATGTTATTTTACACAGCCTTGTGTGCTCACCCCTACTAGCAGGTATGTGATTCTGCTCCTATTTGATTAATCAAGGTACTTAAGGTACTTATACTAGAGGAAAGGGAAGTTGTTTGCAGGACAGAAAGAACTGATGAATAACGAGAAAAAAAAAATATAATAACTATAATATAATAACTATTCTTAGCAACTCTTCAGAGCTTCTCTAGGATATGGCAGGTTGCTCTTGCATTGGCCATTTCATTTTGTTGCTGCTGCTGTAGCATTTGTTGAGTGTGGAATCAAGAGTCAAGATGGATCTTGTAGAGCAGGGCAAGTGCCAGCCATGGGAGTTGTAAGAGGGAGGTCAATTGCTGGGCTACTTCAGTTGTTGTACTGCTGCTATGGAATGGAGACATGAGCCACTGATGCTTAGGGAAACCTTTAGAGAAAAAAGCACATGGGGACAGTTGCAGTAGTGCAGCCGTTGCAACGTCGCTTGTAACTTGTCTGTGCAACTGCTGCTAAGGCAAATAGTCACGTGCTTCCATGAGACATGCTTGATAGAAGAGACGAGCAGGATTAAAATAAAATTAGTTCTGCATGTCAGATAGCTTGATTAAGAGACACTGCTTTAAGACTTGATTTGGTTCTTGGACTGTGCCGAGTATCCTTGACGCTGTGGATGAGCAATACAAGGACTGCCAGATTTTCTCAAATGGATTTCAGCGATACAGGCTGGATAGGAGCTGGTGTGTAAGGATGCATTGGATCGAGGGTGCCAGCTGCCTCCTCAGCTGTAGATCCACCTTCACTGAGGTGGCACATCATTGTCAATCCACATGTTCTCTGTCAATCTTCTGCAAGCCCTTTTACATAGATAGAAGTTACTTTAAAGTTGAGACCATATCTGCGTGTGGTGAAGGGGAGAAACTCCATCCAGGGGATGATAGCCAGTGTTTCCCAGAGCTGGGTTGGAACTTAGCTTATTCTGTGCCATAAAAAAGAAATGAGGCTTCTTAAAGAAAACTGTTTGTGTTCCAGAAGGTTATTCCTCTATACACAGAACTGAAGCATTAAGACTGCAGATGAGAATGGACACTGTCATGCAGAGTTGTGACTTAGGAACCTTTATCATGGAACAATCAAGCCAGTGTCTTTTATACTGATACCGTATTTATATTATTTTTCCCTCCCTCTCCCCGCTTTTCCTTAATTGGATGTCAGCCACATGACAAGGTTATTCTGTTAGACAAGCTGGCAAATGACAATGACAGGATTATAATTAAGTGCCAGGACATGCAGCCAACACAATTATCGTGCTGTTATTATGCTGGATGATGTGCTAAAGAAGCTCATAAAAATGCTGTAAAGAATATAAATCATGGGACATGTATACAGTGGGGGAAGAATATGCTTTCCCCTCTTTTTAATAGCTAATGCCCAAGCAGTGTTAGATAACTCAAATGAAAGACGTTTTCTTGCACTGACAACTTTTTTACTTTCAAATAGCTCTAGGAGCAAGCAGGGTTTCCAATCAGCTTTTGTGCACGGTTATGCATACCTTAATATTTTTTAACATGAGATTATTCCCTCCAAATTCAGCCATTGCTTTCCTTTGCTTCTGCACCGTTGTCATGTTTGGCCGAATCTAATCATCTGTCAGGCTTCCATGGGCCTTTTTTCAGGTTTCTATCATTTCTGGCTAATGTGGTGCTATTCTGATGACTTCGTTGGTTGTTTTCTTGGTAAATTGTTAAACTGAAGCGGGACTGATACTTCTTACAGAAGGCAGAAGACTTAGGGAACTCCAAAGAAAGGTGCCATTTACAGAAACATTAATAATGTGCCTCTCTGTCTTTTATTCTCCAGATGATTAGTGAATTAGAGATTGCTGTGTGTCAGTGTTTAGCTTGAGTCAAAAAGTTTTGACAGTAAGTTTAGCAGAGAAGCCGATCTGTTACTCGGTTCAGCAGATGCAACAGTCAATTTTTTGCCCTCATAGATTGTGGGGCTAGAGGCATATATCTATATTTAAAAAAAAAAAAAAAAAAAAAAAACACACCTCTCCCCAAAATAAGATTTGTCAGATAGAACTCAGATGCTTTCTACAGACAAAGGCAGTGCTGGAATCGTAATACTTCACTAAAGTTACTATTTCGATAATATTTTGCTCAGGATCATCTTTATAGAAAACTACTGATTTTTATATTATCAGAAAAGAGATTTTTAACTTTATAAACGTTTTAATTGAAATGATTTTCTGTTGTACTGTACGAAGCTAATATTTCAAATGGTCAAGTTTAATGTTGGAAATCCTAAATTTCCTCTTTTGATTTTTGATCTAAACATTTTGATAATCTGAACTATTTGAGGTTATGTAGGACTTTGAATTCTTGACTAACATGTTGAATACTGAGCTCGCAAGTGCTCAGGCTCTTCTCTACTATTCCTTTTTCAAGGCTAATCAATTACAGCTTTAGTGTGAATGAAAGAGTCTCAAAACTATAGACTGGTTCCCACACGCTGCCAAAGACCTGCATCTTTTGAGCTGTTTTGCAGGACTGGGCCCTGGGTCCTTTGCACTATTCATCTTGGTAAACTGAAGTAAAAGGCAAAGAAAAAAGTGCTTCTGCCAAGTCTCTGTTGGAACAAATTTTGAAGTATTGTCCTGGCCAACCCAATTTACAGTCCCAGTGCTTGATAATTAGCATGGCTATTTGTAAATGAAGTGCTGCCTAATCTCAGGTCCAGGGAATTTCATCAGTTAAATCTCTTCAGACATTAGCAGTCCCTTTTGCTGTTGGGATACCCAATGTGTGTTTGGGGAGCACAGCCTGAGAGGGCTCTCCTAGGCAGAGAAACCTGTGGGGCCTCCGCCCGCTTTGGTCTTGGGGACACAGCAGTGTTTCTCTGCAAGCTGCCCTTGTCACAAAGGTCTGCCTGAGGTGACTGCTAAATCCCTCTGTGATAAAGTGTTGCTGAAGGCCATTAGTAAAAGCAGCTGGAGTCAACATGGCCTTCTCTTGCTGGATATTCTTACCACCTCAGCCATACGTAATGGAAAGAACTGCAGAGAGAACAGGACTTCAATATTATTTATTATTATTTTGAACATAGTCTTTTGTAAAAGCCAGGGCAAGAGGAGGCTGCGTGACATATCCAGTCAAATCCTTTATTTCATATCTTAAACCATAATGCAGATTCTGAGGAGGAGCAGCAGCCTGACTGACAACTGCAGGCAAATGCTTTAAACATAAGAGGAGCTGCTCATTCTGCACTCATCTCCTGTAGGAGCACACAGCTCTAGAAGGTGCCAAATATGCCATTAGGTACTGGGAAGGATTTGCACATCCTTTCTTTAGGGATTTACCTGCAAAGGGAGAGCACAGCGATCACCTTTGTAAAAATGGCTTGGTTGTACTGTGGCTGGCTAAAGTGAGTGTATTTGTGTCGGACAGTCTCTGTGTATGTAAGGACACAGTGTTTATGTGGGATATATTTACCTGGGTCAGTTGTGAGTTCATGCCCTTGCACAGGATATGAACTTCAGCTTGATGGGTATACTCTGAAGCTTGTGCCTACATATCAGATGCAGAGGAGACTTTCCTCACGTCGTAGTCTCAACTCCTCCTTCCCAAGCAGGAGGAGTTGGCTTCTACCTCTGTTTTTGCCATGATCTGAGTGCCCATAGCAAGAGCTACGAAGTGCCACAAAAGCCATGGTTTTCTCATAATTTGTATGGTGTCCTCCATGTGGGAAGGGGTAGGAACAAGACAGAGAAGTCGGGGTTTCTGGGTGTGCAGTGCTGCTTGGCTGCAGCTAGAGATGTAGCAAACACTGCCTGCCACCTCCAGAGAGCTCACACGGCTGTCAAGGTGATCCTTCTGCACTCCCTGCTCAGCAGATGCTATCTTTGGATCTTGGTGCCTTTGCTGCAACCCTGTGGCTGCCTTCTGTTCCTGGACTAGGAACAGAGCTGGAACCTGTCCTCCTGGAGCAACCTCTTTCTCCTGATCAAGGTTTACTGTTCCTGGTGTACTTTTCCGGCAGCTGGCAGCTAGGTGGGAGAGTTCTGCTGTTGCATTAGTGTTGCATTTGTGCTCTCATTTTGGCCTGTGGCTGCTGAAATTATAGGAGAGTTGGGAAGCTGCCATACTATTGCTCCTCAACCATGCAGGAACCCTTGTGGACTTGCCTTGAGCAATACTCTCCCTCCACTGCGTTCTCAGCTTCTGAAACAAATAGTTTAGCCTCTGGTCTTCTCTTCTGTGCTGGAGCAAGAATATTTATGTTTTTGGGGTGACTTGGGTGAAAACAAAGACTATCCAATAACACAGTAGCTGTTGACCAAGAGAACAATTCACTGCATCTATCACGCAGGAATGCTGGAAACTGGTATATACCTGGGTTCACATGAGATACTCCAATGGCCGTCTGTGAATTACAGCATTTGTAGGAGTGTCAGCAGCTGTATTCATCTCTTTAAGGATTTTCTGCTTCCTAACTCTTGGAAAAAGATGTGAATAAACGAGAACTTCCAGCTCCTCTTATTTTCTTCTTCCCTAAAAAACAGACTATTAAGTCTTTGTGTGGCCTCTTGGTTTTAGGTCAGAGGCATGAGCTTTGCTTGAAAATTCTACATTGTTCTTATTTTTTGTCAGAGTTTGTTTATGTTTAGACAGTCTCCAGATTTTGCAGGAAGAAAGGAGGACTGACTTATGATTTCTGGACAGTTGCCATGGACAGATCCTGTGCAGGATTCTTTCCTCCTGGCTATGTGCTCAAGTCTCCTTGATTAACCCGTGTGGCCGTGGAGACTGCTGTGCTGCATTCAGATGTCTCCTGTGATCATGAAGGGCTTAGCTCACCCCAGAATCTCTGCCTGCTGTCTGTGCCACACAGCAAAGAACAAAGCAAGCAGTGATGAAAGAAGGGAAGATCACTGCGTTTTATTCAAACAGGCTAGTTGAAAGCTTTTGTGAAATATTTTCTGTTGAGGTAGGGTTGGGAAATGTCTGGAAGTGGCTGCACTGATTCAATATACATGGCAGGCATGTCAGCTGCCCTTTTTTTCAACATATCATTCAACCTGGAAACATTAAGCATGAAAGGCAGGGGATCTTGTAAAGATTTACAGTACTGGAGGAGCAGAATCTACCTTGAAAACACTCAGGGAGTTTATTTTCCTTTCACATCTGCTGCCACCAGCTGAGTCTGAGAACATCTGCTAATTCCTGTATCCACTAATATAGAAATAATAGCAAGACAAGAGATGCCAGAGGGTCTCAGTGTTTGCCTTTGCCAGACAGAAAGAACTCAGAGTAACAGACTTTTGAGCTGACTTATTTTAGTAAGAAATAGAGGAAGATGGAGAGTTGATCCTCCTTACTGTGCCCTTTAAAACCTTTTAAAGTTCCTCTTTGCTTTTAGTTATGCTGTACAGACACCCTCTCACAACTCAGCAGTCCAAGCACAGATTTCAGTGACCTGATGAGACCCCTTGAAGGATGTCCTGAATTGTCAGTGCTGTATCCTGAAGCATGGTATAGGTGTCAGGTTTAGGAGTTGTAGCACTCTGAGCTCCGAGTTCCCATTGCTGTGGGAACATACAGAGCACGCTCCCATAGCTTTAGTGTTTGTAATTTTGGTATTTTAACTATTAACTATTATTAACTATTAACTGTTATTGACTATTAAATATTAACTATTTAACTATTAACAACGTAATACAGAGATTATTTATTTTTATGGAGAATCTTGATTTGAAAACTTCAGCAACTGCTTTTGTTTGCCTTTTCAATACTAAGTTCAGAAATTGGCTTGGACTGAGTCACCAAAAAACTGTTTTTCTAGATTCTTGATGTCTTTTGCATTATGGAATGGGAATTCCTGGGGTGGTTTGTAGCTGTTCAAAGGAAGCAAAGTGGCAGGCAGATTTTTCTTGATTCTTTCTCTATGGCTCTACTCAACCCTTCATTTCTAGATAGTTTGTAGAAAAGATAAGAAACCCTATGTTTGAGTCCTTCTTGATCCACCAGCTCTTTCTTTTGCTCTCATAAATGGTGTGATGGGGCAGATGTCATATAATGACTAGCCCTTGCAGTGATCTCTTCTGAAGAACTCATAACTGATCTGAGTGTATGCAGTGGAAGAACGTGAAGTTATGTGATTTATTTGCATTTAGAGTACTTGTAGCATTGCCAGACCTTGTCTTCCAGCAGCATTTTTGTTTTTCAAGGGCTGCTGTAGATGGTGAGATAATTCTGACTACCTGCTCAGACTGTTCCTCTTTCACCTTGTCTCCTTTATTTGTTCCCTGCTCAGGATGTCTTCTGGCATCACAGTTGCCCTCTTCTGCAGATATGCAAAGATGTTAGAGAGTGCATGCTAAGATGCTAGATGTCAATAAGCTGCCATGGTGATGGAATACAGGACTGTCTTGGGTGTCTACAGCAAACAAACAGTGCTTGCATAGCCTCTGAAGAGCAGATCAGTCAACCTCTTTCCTCTGCCATGCCTGATAGCTGTCTGAGTTTTAAAGATAAACCTTTTAGTGAGTTAGAGGCCATGATGAGATGATAATTGTTTAAAAAGTAGCAAGTGGAGAAGTAAGCCCTCTGTACACCCCATTTTAGACTTCTCTTTTCTTAAAACCAAAGCAGATGACATTACTAAAATCTTCTGTATACTAATGAAAGTGCATATAGTATAGTGAAATTGAGAAAATCCAAACAGTTGTCTTTTCTGCTGGTCATCAATATTTTGCCTTGTGGTTGTGCTTAGAGGACCTGTCTGGGCATAAGGACATAACTTTGCAAGGTGATTTGTAAGAAGATCAGAACAATCTCACATAGACTTCTATTTTGATTTAAAGCCAAAACAAACTACTTCAAAGCAAAGTATGAGAGTCTATGGAAGCAGGTATGAAAGATCTTGTCCATATATATTACATTGCTTGATCTTTAATGATTAACCACTAGTTTTCAAGCCCGATGAACAAAATTTAATGCATGTGCTACAATATTGTTGCTGTAAATTAAATCCCTGGGTATTCTCTATTAAAGTAAATGTCAAGAGTCCTTTCAAATCTTAAGGTTTTGTTCCCTGTTGGGGAGCTGCTGATTATGCTTGAACTCATTTGTGTAGAGGTAGAAAAGTATTCTCTGAGTTCTTTTGTATTTTTTTACTTTCTCACCTTTGATTTTCCGGATTGTTTTCTTTTGTTTGCATTAATCAGCAAAAATAACTGATTTAAATATAAAGTAACTGATGTATATATACCAGCAAAAATAACTGATTGGCACTCAACCATTTCTTGTTTTATATAAAATTAGTCAAAATTATATTTTGTGTCTATATTTTTGAGCAATTATACTCTTTTTTTTTTTTTCTGGTTTATCATCATGAGCATTTTCATCATCTTTTATTATTCTCTTTATTGTATAGTTATTGTGCCCGCTCAATAGTCAACATTTTGAACTGGGATGACCACTATGACTATAGTATTATTATTAGACATGAATATCAGTGTGTCCAAAAATATGATTGAGAGACTTAACTGACTTTTCTGTCTTGTCTGTTTTATTTTGACTCCAGAAGACCTCCTTCCTGTCCTCTGGAACTTTTGCATTATTGAACTTTCTCCAGTATGATTGATCTCCGTTTTAAATACTGAAACCTCTTCAGTTTCCCCTAGTTCAGAAACTGGGTTAGAGAAGCCACAGTATTATTGTTCCCCCATGGTAAAACTGAGCTACAGAAGAGCAGTCACAATGGGAACAAGGTCTGTCCATCGAAGAACCCACCCAGGCTAAGTTGTCATATGCTATGTACCCACATAGGAGAAAATCATATAGCCTCATCCTGGAACAATCTTAGCAAAGGGTTGAGAAGAATAGAAGGAAAAAAGCATAGGATGATTCCTGCCCAAGCTTATATAGAAGCAAGAGATAAGTGCTGCAAGAATGGGAGAAGCATTTGTTTCATCCTGCATTTCATACTCCAGCTCCTCTCAGCATATGGATAGTCCTGCTGCAGAACTTGCTGGCCTGGCCTGAGCTCAACACTGGGGAGCCGGTGCTTGAAGGAGCATGACAAGAATGTAATAAGGCTCATAGATATCTCTGAGGGTATCCGAAACTGCTCTCCTTCTCCAGGAATGAAAGTGGTTCCTGAGCAGTGGTTCCTGTCTTTCCTACTCATTTTGCCTGTGATATTCTACTCCAGTTCTTTGACATTGTGCTTCTGAACTATGTAAGTTTGTATATTAGACACTACATTAAATTTCCCCCTGTATTTTTTGTTATATCCCTCAGACTGAATCCTTTCACCATCATGGCGTTTTCTTTCCGTGTTGTGCTCTAGTTCCTATTGAGTATCAAACTGTGAAATGGCAGGAGAGGAGTAGAAGAGGACCAGCAGTCAACTAATTTTGAATCCCACCCAACCTGCTAAACTAGATAATAGAAATAATCTCAGATATGCTTTATCAGGTTCTTAAAAACTTGCAAATTTTCCAAAGTGTTCCAGCCCTTTGCAGAAGTTAGTGAGTCCTTTTTTTTCTTGATAGGAAACCCTAGAAAGGGTTTTAGTTGCAAAGAAGGCACAAGAATGGCTGTGCTTAGAAGTAAAGTCCCTTCTCTCCCAAGCACGAAGCTCTCATGCCTGCATATACACAGTGGTTGTGCACAAGAACTTTTTACTCTGCCTTATGAAGAACCTTTCTCTGACCTAGAGCAAGACCTGAACGCTGAGGCACTTGCTTGGTTTTCCTCTTCCCCATTTTGGCAGCTGTAATTCTGTCTGTTTTACAGGGACAAAATAGACGGACCAAGCGTCATTGTTCTGTCACCATCAGTCATACAGAATAGTGGGAGTTGGACTGGGAAGTTGACTGGGGTCTAATTTTGAAGGAACATGATCTTGCCTAGTTACAGAGTCCATGTGTAAGAGAAAAAAAATGTGCTAAGCAGACTTGGAAAACTCTGTGTTTTGCAGTGCTTCAGTTACTCAATTTTGGAATATAAACAAGACAGCCATATGAAAGGAGCTGCCTATTTCAGTAGATCTTTAGAGTGCTAGGACTACTGGGAGAAATTAAAATAATAGGATAAAAATGGGCATGCAGGAAGATTGGTTTTGACAGATGTGTTTATAGATAGGCTTGGTGGTTAGAAATACTTCTTTATACAGTCAGACTCTCTGTGGTGCAGATGGTCAGCTCTCCAAGGCTACATTGGGAAAGGGTAAGACTGATGCTAAAGTCTTGTAAAAATCCTCCCACTGCATTCTGTTAACTGAAGTTCTGTCGAGATGCTGGCATTTTAATCGTGTGCCCCTAAACCTGAGAGTTTTAGATGAAAACAAATGGAATATATTCTCTCCTTGCTTTACTGACAGCATCCATTTCAAATCGGAGCAGATGCAGTACTTTTTTTCAGACATTGTCAAGTGTAAGTACAGTTTTTTGAACCACTTCAGAAAAATCAAAATGTTTAATCTGGAAAGACTTGAAACATAACATCAAATCATCCGTTTCTCCCTTCTTTTTACTTTCTTTCTTACAGGGCTGACTGATGATGCAATGCAAATCCTTGCAGTTTTAATTATTGTAAAAGAACTTTTGGTAAGAAAATTAGTTCCTCACAAATCTTAAGTCGTTCCTTTTTTGGTTGTGTCTATTTGTGGCAAGCTCACACTGACTCATATGTTACTGGCTGTGCCATTCTTTTCACCTTATTAGATTAGTTGATGAAATTAATCATGAAAGAAACATAGTAATTTTTAAATAGGTCATATAGTGGTGCACATGCTGAAATCAGAGCCAGCGGCTATGGTGCTGTACCCTGGATTCTGTCTTGATTCTGCTTTGCAGAAGTTTTACATCTTCTCACCTCATGAAGCTCTTCTGTGTTTTTGCTGGTCATGGGCCTAGTCTAGTCTGATAGTTCCTAAGGTTTTTCACTTTCATCTGCCTTCTTAGGTAAAAGAAGTAGGTACAAGACACCTCATTGAGTCCATAATAGACTAAACTGACTGCATGAAACCCTCAACCCTCCGTTTTAATAGCTGTAGTTTATTTACATCTGGTATTAGAAAGATGTAATATTGTGTTTAAACAGTCTTTTATGCTTAATGTGGCATATTCTCAATGTTCATAAACATGTCAAGCCTCTTCTTTTTTCCAAAGTTCAAAGTCTTGGACATTATGGAAGGAGAGTCCCACAGAGTTCTTAACACATGGGAAGGGACAGTCTCCTGAGTTTGGCACTCAGCATGATAATGTTGCACTAATATTTTCCGTGTTCCTGTGTTGGAAAACAGCCAAGACAAGTACTTGCTCTCTCTTTCCTAGGTCTCTCACGACATTAATTTACCAGCAGCTTTGTTCTTCCTGCTCATTCCTTTTCTAAAGAAAATTCATGTCTGTGTTCTCTCTTTGTAGGACGGGAAAATCATCACTCTCATTATCAGTCTCTGTGAACCTATCATGCTCTGTGAACCTCTGCCAAGTCGGTGCTCTTCAGAGAGGCTTGATGGTACAATAGGTAAGGTCCTGATTAAGTCAAACCATTGGACTGTGGTGTTTAGCAATATTTGCTATTCAAACGGCCGCAAATTGAAGCTCCAAAAGTTCCACAGGAACTTGAGGAAAAACTTCTTAACAGTGAGGGTGACAGAGCACTGGACCAGGCTGCCCAGAGAGGTGGTGGAGTCTCCTTCTCTGGACATCTTCAAAACCCCCTTGGACACAATCCTGTGCCACATGCTCTAGGAGACCCTATGTGTGCAGGGGGGTTGGACTAGATGACCTCTAGAGGTCCTTTCCAACCTTAAGTATTCTGTGATTCTATGATTCTATGATTACATACACTGAATTCTTGTTGGTCTTAGAACCAAAGATATGCATTGTTAAAGATTGTCATCTTTACAGCCTGACATGGCAGGGGGGTTTTGAACATGCTGAAATCCATCCTGTAGACCAGGTCTCTATGAAATCGGGACTAAACACTTAAAATGTTGAAGGAGGAGTAGTGTTCTTCAGACTTTTTTCATTTCATTTATACATCCTCTGCAAACATGTGCCCTTTCCCAAGTAATCTTGTCACTCTGCTGCATTGTCCATGAAAGGTGAAGTGCTATGGGGAAAATGTTACCACGTCCAGAGATGTCTGGGCTTTCTGCTTTATTAAAGTCCATTAAATCTGCACTCATTATGATAACATGCAAATTCCTTGGCTATAAAGAGAGGAAAATGCACATTTTTTTTTTCATAATTGTTAGTCATAAGGCAGCTGGAATAGTGCCTTCTCTTTCGCATGAAAACAAAGACACAAAAATAGCTCTTTAAAGCCTAGAACAGTGACAAGAAGCTCTTTAAATAAAACCCTCAAAATACACAAACGTGCTGCTTCAAATAGATTCACTGCCTTTCCTCTTCTCCAGACAATGCATTTATCAGATCCAAAACTAACTAACTAACTCAGAAAACCTTTTGTGATGTTTTTCTAACAATTGGTTGAAGTGCCTTAGCTAAAATCAAGTGTATGTGTGAGTATATATATGCGTAATTTCCACTGTAGTTTTCACCTGATGCACTCATCATTTCTTGCCATTGCCATTAAATCGCTGCTGCATTTCCTTGCAGAGAAGTCTGCATATTGCTGATAGATGAAGTAATTCCTGATAATACATTGTTCATGTTTTTTTTTTAGAGAAAATCTCTTAGTTGAAATATAAAGTTTAACCAAAAAAATAAAAACAAATAACAACACAAAAACACTTGTAGATGAAACAGGAGGAAAATCTCAGGATTTAGCTGTTGTGATGAAATTAATATATTCCATCACACTCTGGGTGAGGATGTGGGTCGTGAAAGCAGGCAGAGTGGCTGCTGATCACTGAAGACTAGATGTGCTTGTGGTTCTCAAGTAGAACAGTAGCCTCCAGGAACGCAAAGCATAGTAGAGTTCATAGTTCAGAAATATGGATTGAATGAGGCTGCATCCTTGATTCACCATTAAGCATTCTGATATCCCAGATGCATGTCCTGATTCCTGAAAATGAGAGTTTCTTTCCTTCTCTGTGGTTAATGAGATGCCAGTGCTTGAGCAGTGCCTATGGGTATATCAGTGCCTGTTCAGTTATGATACCAGATCTTCTCTGTAATTCTTTTCTGTTCAAGGAAAATACTGGATTTGAGCAAAGGAGTAGATCAGGGAAATGAAAAAATATCCAGGTGGGCAGTTAGAGTTTCACTCCTGAACTTGCTGCCGTTTATTGTTGCCATTCTAGCATCTCTAAAAGAGTAGTGGCTTGAGCATGAATGCTGGAACTTGGCAAATCTCGTTTTTGATTTGTGGCCCTTCTGCAAACTCACTGTGAATTTTGGCAGCTGCTCCCTGAGCATCATCCAAACCCCAGTGAAGTCAAGGTGAGTCTTTCCTGGAACTTAAATGAGGTTTAAATAGGCTCTTTAGGTCTCTCGTTTCTAGTCTATGACATGGCAAATGCACTCACTCTCATATATGTCAAAATTCTCATGACCGAATTCGCTTCCTACTACTCATGCAACAGAGACATGGTTTTATTGGCATTATGGGCTTCTTTTCCTTTTCCTTTTCCTTTTCCTTTTCCTTTTCCTTTTCCTTTTCCTTTTCCTTTTCCTTTTCCTTTTCCTTTTCCTTTTCCTCTCCTGTATGTTTGGAGAAATAGGAGTCCTAAAAAGGTTCTTTCCATGTACCTTAGACTTTGATCTATACTACTCTTCTAAAGAGCTCAGTTCCCATTGATTTCAGTAGGGGGTGGTGTCTGACCTGGGTTCTCATCAAGGTCCTTGGAGTTCAGCACGACAGTGTAAAATCAATGCCTGCCAAGGAGACCAGGTGTTTGCAACATCCTGATCCTCTGCCCAGCAAAAAGTGTTTACTATCTCTTAGTATAACATTCACCTTGGGTAGAGAGGCCTGGATGGCTCATATTTACCTCTTACCAGAAAGGAAAAGAAGTAAAAAACAAAAATCCCAAACAGAAAACTAGTATAGAAATCATAGTTTGTCTGCTTGCACAAGGCTGCACTCTTAGGGAAAGAATGAAGGTACTGATACAAAGATAAATTTAACAGAAAGGAGGATTCATGCTTGCATGCCCTAGTCTATAAGGGGGTTTGGGCTCTGTATACAGCATGACAGAGCCCCTGCAGCTCAGCCATACATCCCTTATATCAAAATTGGATTCGTCCTCTGTCCCACAGTGTTCACAAGCTGTGCAGGATGAAGGTGTTCTGGGTAATACCTGCTTGCCTCAAGGAGAACAGCATTTGCTATCCACCACAGGAGAGTTGTGTTGACCTGGGCAGGTGTGGAAAGACACAAATCAGAGACCAAAACAAAGCTGAAACTGTTTCACAGAAACACCCAGGAGCTGAGCAGAACCTCTGTTCTCTCCTTGGCTTCCTTTATTACTATTTTCTGAAGAAATTTGCAGTCAAAAATGTCTTTTCACACTTATGGGATGGTCTGCGGAGTGTAGCTGAATATGGGCCTGTCTCATCCCTGCACTACTCTACATAAATGATTGAAGAGGAGAGCCAAGTGATCTCTATTTCCCATCAAGACACAGGATTGGGGTTATCGTTTGCAAGTTGTGTGTGTTAGAATTCCATCTGCTGGGCAGGAATGGTTGGGAAGACACCTCCACATCTCAGTTATCATGACCCAGCATGAGGTCAAAATTTGCTTTTCTTATCCCCACTTTTATTGTGTGCTTCTGTTCCGCTTCCGGAGAAGTGACAACTTTGAGCATTCTGGTGCAAATGTGCCTGAGTAGGTACCTGCTTTAGAGTTGTGAAAGGGATACAGAAAGCTTATGAAGCAGAATGGTTTTATGCATTTAAGCAGAAAACAGACCAGTGTCTCCAAACTCTTAGTCTATTGCTGCAGCAATTTATGGCTCCCAAGAATTTGTTCATTTCAAAAATACCCGTTAAAGCATTTCTCAAGGAATGTCTTTCTGCCTTTTATTAATGGAGAAATAGTGGGCATATTTATTTCATTTAAGCTGTGAACATAAATCTACTGCTTGCTTGATGGAGACTTTTTGCCTCCCATGGTACTGTGAAACAAAGGCAATGTGCTTCTCATTGAGATCTCTTTAGTGTCAGGGAAGGCAAGTGCACAAGAAAATCCACTGTTCAGCACTTAATTCTGGGCTTTGTGAAGAATCTTTGGGTTCAGATGGGTTTTGCTTGTGCAGTTTCCTTCCTGAGGTCAAATCTAAGGTTGCATAGCTTTAACTGTCTTCTGAAAAATGTAGATGTAAGATCCTTTTTGTTCATTGTCAATTTTTATTCTTTCATTGCTACCATAAGTTCCATTAACCTGGAGTTAATCTAAGGTTATGCTGTTGGATGAGCATAATAAAATACACTACCTTGACTATGGAAAGTATTTCTTTCATACTGCTTTAGAAGGTTCATAAAGCTGTGATAAATGATGTCTAAGTTTAGCTCTTCAGCATTCTGCTGAGAGCGGAATCAAAACTTCTTTGGGACCTTTTCTTTAGTATGCCACTTTCACAGCAAGACATAGAATGATCAGACCTAGCAACTCTGCTTATTTTAATCCAGGAACAACTGAGTTGCTTGTAGTCCCTTCACAAATGTGTGTAACATGATGCTTACGTAGGCAATGGCCTGGTTCACTCTGCAGTTCTGGGAAACGTGCTAGTTCATGTATGGAGGGCAGCTGGCAGTGTAAAGAAAGCTGGGTGGTCTGAGAAATGCTGCACAAGCACACGAGTGGGGTTGAGCTGGGTGCTGTGAAAGGCACAAGCTGTGCTGTGGTTGTTAAACAGGGAGAGGAAAAGGGGAAAAGAAGAGGGAGAAAAAGCAGAAAAGGGAGAAAAGAGGGAAAGTGTCTCATCTCTTCTTGAATAGATAGATCTGTCCACCTTAGTCCCAAGTCTAGTGTTTCATCACTGATCTTATAGGAAGGTTCCTGGGTCCATCACACATTTCCAGGGGTTGCCTACTTCCCAGAGTATGTTCATCCCTGTGCTCTGAATCTTCCTCCTTTGAGCACAAATCATTTGCAGGTAACTCATTCCCAGAAGCTATACCCTCCAGACCTCTTGCTGTTCCCTGGGAATCCTTGTGTTGGCTCTAAACATTTGAAACTAAGCAGTAAGAGTTATCCACCCCATGAACACTGAAATCACAGTCATTGTGTGGGATATGAAAAAGACCTGCCAGCTCCCCAAAACATCCTCACTCAAGTAGGTCACTCTTTTCACTACATTTGTAGTCATAAATAGTCCAAGGGGGGCAGACAATGAGGTGAGATTGCTGCTCTCTTGAATGGGGTAGGAGATAGCCTAAAAGTCAGCTGGATTGATGTGGTCTAAATCATGTCTGGGCATCCACCAGCAGACAGGGAACCCTGCTCCCAATCTAGCACTGAGCAATGAAATACAAATGACAGCATCAGAACCAACCTGGCCAACAGATATGGGACAAGTGCTCCTATATATGCTGTCTTAGCACTGAGCTGCTGTTACAGGATGCTGTATGTTATGGTACAGTTACATCTTTTCATACAAATATATAACTTATTTGAATACTTTTTAAGTAATTAAAATCATTGCAGAGAGAGTGACCCAAATATAAAATTTGTCATACAGGAAGTATTTGAAAAACACTTTTTCACCCCCCCCCCCTCTTTATATAGCACCTCTTGCAGCAATGATTTCCCTGCAGGTAATGATATTTGAAGGCAGCAACCAAAAAGAGCCTCAAAGCTGTTTATTACTTTCTCTATATTAGCTGAAAAATATCTAAAAATGAATCCTAAGTGACTGTTTGATGTTTTTTCTTTTTAGTTTGCATTTCACATGGTCTTGCAAAGTTTGGTTCTGATGTGCAGCAGAACAGTGGAAAATGACAAGAGCTGTAGCGTGGTTTAATTTTTTTTTTTTCAGTAAAGCCATGATAGGTTTGAGATAAACACTTACATTTAGCTTTGCATTAGTCTTTGTGATTCATGTGTAAAGATCTAAGTCAAATTCTAGATGAGCATCTTAGGTGTGGAACAGTTGAGCAAACTGAGATTTTCCCATAAATAATGGACCTGCCTCCAGGTGCTAAGAGTAGAGTCTCTATGTGTATGTCCTAATTTCCATCTTCTGATGAAGCATGAATCTTGGCTCAGGTGATGGTGTCTTTGAACTTGTCATCAATACTATTCTGGAAGGATAGCCTTTATTCAGCATGAGTGAATGGGCCCATTCCTCCCCACTGCTCTATTTGCAGGACTGCCACTATGTCCAGCCCACTTTCTTCAGTAATGCCACTTTCTGTGGCTAGGAAGACTCAACTGCAAGTCACATGTGTTACCATTTGACTACTCATTTATCTGGTTTACAATTTGTAACAATGACATATAATTTAAATAGTGTATGTAATGTAAAAGTCCTAGTACTGATTTAGTGGCCTTATTATTACCCTGTCAGCAAAATTAATGTTCTATTTGCACAAAGCACCAGCTCAGTCTTCCTATCTGCAGAAGCAGGGAGGTTGGGATATAGTCTGAGATGTCCTGACATCTGAGAAGTATATTGTATGCCAGCACCTTTTGCTGCAGCGAGCAGAAGGCACATTTTCCAAGACTGCATTGCATTAGAAATAGCACATCCTAATTACCAAGTTAGAAGGACAACAACCAAGTGACAGACAGACAGACTTTAAGTGAGAATTCGCAGGCAAGATTCACCCAGCAGCTGGCTCCTTTCCAATAATGCGTGTGAAATTTTAGGTTTGAATGGGATTTGGAAAGTAATGGAGAAGAACAGGAAGTAAAATATTATCAACAAGCTATGCAACAACAGAAATCTATTATATTAGAAGAGAATGTAGAGTTTCTCCCATATTTCTTTCGTAATCTATAAATTCCTGAAGTGCAAGAAAAGCTCTGTAGGGAAAGGTGAGCAGGACAAGTAGAGTAGTTGAGCAGGACAAGATAGGAATAGGGTAGACACATCCACAGTGATGGGGCAAAGTCATGGTCCAGCCAGGAAGTCAAGTCAGGATCAACAGGTTATGTCTGCCAGCCTTCAGCAGAGACTGAGCCAAGCCATTGCTTCACATGCTGAAGAGATCCTTTGAAAATCCCACCTCTGGAGCTGGAAACTGTGTACCTTGATAGCTGTATCCTCATTTATTTTCATTATCTTACCTCTTCATTTGTGAGAGTGTGAATCCCATCAAAAAGTTGTCTAGAAGAGTGCATGGGCAGAAGGGACAGAGGGCTTTAAACATTCTCTTTTGTGATGGCAAGAACCTAGGGCTGTAAATATTCTCTTTGGTGATGGCAGGAACCTATAGGATGGAAAACAAGCTGTCAATATAAGAACTGATTGAACAAAGCCATTAATAAGCGTGTCAAAGAATTCTACTGAGTATGACTCTACAAGTGTAAGTGCAGCATGAAATGACCCCCAGCTACTTGCCAACCACTGTATCTTTTGAAGAGATCATTCAGGCCAGTAAAGCCTTTTGTCTTTGAGCCTTTGAGCTTTGCATTTCTCTCTCTGCAGAGGCACTGCCATGATTAGTAGGCAGTTGAGGACATCCCAGAATAAAGGTGGACCCTCATAGCATTCTCAGTGCTCCCAGGAGAGAGGATTCATTTGCAAATATTCACAGGTCATCCGTGGCTAGATGCCCATTTAAATCTGATGTGATGATGAGATGATATTAAAAAAAAATAGAACAGTTAAACATTAAAACATATTAATTGATAAAATAATCAAGCATTTATCTTTTTGGGGTCAGTTGTGGCAGACTATCAATACATAAAAATTGAAACAATTTGAAATCCATTTAACATCCCCCTGGTACACCCAAATTTTGATAAAGCCTCCCTCGATTGTGAGGTTTTTGTAAAGCAAGTATTTTACAAGTTCTGTTTAGTTCCCTGCTTATCATTTTACATAGAGATTCTTGGGTGAAACTATGCATCGTCTTTAGTGTTGCAGCACCATAATAGGAGTTGCCCATGGGGCTGTGAGCTATCCATCCTTACAGGCTTCAAAACTCAGTTGGACAAGACCCTAATCTAACATTGAATCACAGAACCCCAGAAGGGTTGAGGTTGGAAGGGACCTCTAGAGAACACCTGGTCCAACCTCACTGCTCATGTAGGAACACCTAGAGCACATGGCACATGGTCGCATGCAGACGGGTTTTGAAGATCTCCATATCGTCTTGGGGCAGCCTGTTCCAGTGCTCGGTCACCCTAACAGTAAAGAAGTTCTTCTGCATATGGAGATGAAACTTGCTGTGTTTTAATTCATGCCCATTATCCCTTGTCCTGTAACTGGCCAAGTCGACCATCCTTTGAATTTTTCTAAATTCTCCTTGCTGCCATAAGACTAGAAAAGAAATACTGAGATTTTGTGCACTAGCTACCAAAGAATCCAGCTCCTTGGAACACTTGGAAGGGACATGTTTGCAAATTATGCTTGTTGAATATAGTAATCATATAGGGATATGGGCAGAAATTATCTCTATGTAAGGTGAACACCAAAATTCACTTGTGGTGTTCGGTTTCTGTACTGCAGAACACAGACTTTTGAAGTGCTTGTGAATGCCATAGACTATATTTTTTTTTTAATTCCCACCCTGCACAGTACTTCTCCATAGAAATAGACCTATTTAAGCCAGGAACTGAGTTGCACTGTCAAATGTATCTGTTGCCATAGTATACCTTGTTAAACTGATGCTTCTGCAAGCACTAATCTCTGCTGCTGCATCTGGGGCATATTAACTCAGCACTGCAGTTCTTGGTAAAACTGAAGAGCTAGACCCCAGAGTGATGCAAAGGAAATGTTGCAGGGGAAGCGTCCAGCAGAAGAAAATGGGACTTTATAAATTCTTCATCCTTACAACCTTCCAGAGACATTTTCCAGATACCTCCTTATGGAAAGTTAAACTCTATTCTGGCAAGCAAAATGCTTGTGTGCTTCCAGATTGTCTGACTATGTCATTTGGGGTAAAATGAGGGCTTGAGTTGGCTTCTTTTCTTGGTTTTCTGTGTCTTGGAGCAAAATTAAGCTAAGTAAAGCGCCTTTCATCCTATGCAGAGATGTAGCCTGCAGGGTACAAGAGTGGAGAAACATCAAAAAGTGGGTTAGGAACTTCTGGGACCATCATCTTGCATTAGCAGGAGTGCTGCACAGTGGTAGTCAGCCATGTGAGACTAGGTAAGAACAGTGGTGATGGGCTGGGGATTTGGTTTGTGCCTTGTTCCACTCACCCACAGCCTCTTTCCAGATGCTTCCTTGCACGACCAACTATTTTCTTACCTGAAAGCCTCAGAGGGGGATTGAGTCGGCCTCTCCATGTGTTTCACCCAGCTAACGCCCTTCTGGAGCTTCTGCCAGCATCGACAGCACATGTCCATCAGTCTGAGAGTGCTAGCTAACCTGTCCTGATGGCACTCTCCTTCAGTTTTCCTGTAATCCCGGAGCTCATGGCAGAACCCAGGGGACGTTGTCAAAGAGTGCCATGAGCCTTCCTGTTGTGGTTTAGGGGAGTGGGTGAAATGATAAAGAGAATCCTTCACTGCTCACAGAGACAGACCTGAGATAAACTAGAGTCTGTATTAGAATATTACAAGTCAGCTGGGTGTGCAGAGTGCCTGGCTGTGTACTCATGTACATTCAGGCAGAGACAGCTTTTGTCCCATAGCCTAGACTGTGCTGTCCATGTTCAGTAAATTCCTTACAGCTTAGTATATGTGGACTAGAGCTGATACCTGTTATTAGAGGTTGCTATCACAAAAGCAGAGAAGGTATAGGAAATTAGCAAAAAAAAAGGCTTCCTCTCCACCATGCGCTCCTTAAGCTTTGCCTTTTAGTTGTTTCCAAATGGAAGCTTGTGAAAGCTGGATTTTCTGAGGCCAACTTTACATTTGGAAGAGCAGAAGGAAATGATGAAAGAGTCCCTAAGCAATCTTGCTTCTCTCGCATTCAAGTCTTCCGAAGTTGCGAGCCATGAAGTGACATTGTCACAATATTTATGTATTACTAAGGTTGTTTTGTTGATGACATTGCTACTTATGAGTGCTCTTTTGTCACTCTTGAAAAATTATCAGCCTATTTGCAGTGACTAGAGGAAAAAGCACCCATGTATATTCACAAGAATTGACTGAAGCACCACTGCGCTGATGAAATGCAATCCTCTGCTTGAGCAGACACTCAGAGCAACATTTGTTGCTTGTGAAAAGCACTGATGAGTATAGGTGCTTCACCTGCTTTCCTAAACAGGCAGCTAAATTGCAGTGGTATCATTTGCATAACAAAATTCATCTGTGTATTGGCCTGTCCTCCCCCTACACTGCTGGCCTGAGATCTGTGCCTGCTGAGACCCATTCCTTAAAAGACTGAGCATTTCTTTGAGTAAATCTGCACAGCTGACTGGCTGATGCTGTCAGACTCAGCCCTGCTTTTTCATATTGCTCCTTCTCTGAAATAATGTAACATAATTACTTCTCCCACCTCCAATTTCATTGACGTTTCAACCATCACAATACAGTTTGGTTCCCCCCCCGTTCTTTTCCTGACAATTAAAACGTGCGCCTTCCTCTAAAAGCTGCTTAATTACAATACCATAAAAATCTTTAGAAAAAAAAGAAGAGAATATTTGGTCTTCTACTGCACAGATGCAGTTCTTGGTAAATTAATTTCACAACAGACCAGATCCTCCTTGCTCTTCTTTGGAATTAATATTTTGTCTTTAATGTAGGGCATACTATGTCCTATAAGTTTTTATTTTTTTCTAAATGATCCATTCATTTGAGCTTTTCTCCAGTAAAGGAGGAGTGGACATTTACATTCCTTTAAAAACTCTAATGCAAGTGATAACAAAAGAACATTCTAAAGATGCAATTTGCTTAAGACTTTGCAAGTAAGGCTAAAAGGAAAGGGGAAAAATTTACTACATGAGTTATTTCTAAAACATCTCTAGTTTTGGTTGCTTATTTTAGAGAAAAAAATCTGATTTCAGTCTTCATATGTCTCGTAATTCAGAGGCTGGGAGGAATGGCTTCATCTGTCTTCTGCCTGATCCTGCCCTCCTCCATTGCCTGTGTGAGAAGCTGAGGGTGTCTGTGATCTGTGGCGTGTTTTTGCTGCTTTTGCAGCTTCTCATTCTTCCTTGGTGAGACCTTTCACTTAACTCAGATCCTCTGGGGCTACTGGAGACCATGATAGCTCCAAGAAAGCCATTTCTGTGGCTCTGTAGCTTCCAGTGCATGTCTGCAGTCTGTCTGCAAAACTGAGTTGAAGGGCATAGTCCAGTCTCCAGATGACAGCTAGGCAGCGTTGTTCTTTTTTTTCTCCTAGAGGATAATGTAGAAACAAAATGGCTTTTTTTTTTAATTTAAAGATTTAGTTTAGTGTTAAGACACTTAGCCTGAGCAAGAAAATGGCTTTGAGATTCAATATGTTATCTTTAAATTGAGAAAAACATATTTCCAATAAGAATATTCTTCACCTATATCCCTGAAGAGAAAATGTACTTGAGTGGAGTGTATGCACTGCATAGGATCTATTTATGCATCAGTGTGACCATGTTACTGTCACTGAAGATGAAGTCTAATAATTGGAAATGTCTGGACTTTGAGTGCTCTGGGAAACTCAACACTTTTTGTGCCTTTTTCTCCAGTACATTTCGCCTGACCTGGCCTTTTAGAAATGATAAATAAAACATACTCTACTGGTAAAAAAATAAGTGTTGCCCATCCAGTGACCCTGTGAATGGAGCTAGTTAACTACCAGTATTTGATTAAATATGTCCTGCAAGCTGTTAAGCTGGAAAAGGGAAGACAGGCCTAGGGGGAAGGAAAATGACACTATTTTTTGGTTTGAAGGCAAGAACTAAGGAAATGGCTAAGCTGTTGATGTCTGTCATGGTGTCATGCCACTGTTACTGCCCCACTGTCCACCATGTCTCTCCTATCCTTCTTCAAAACCTGGTTTTGAGTCCCTGTGTCTCCTCCCAGTGCATTCCCAGGCAGGCCATACCTGGGCCAACTTGTTTATTTGTGCTTAAAAGTCTATGAAATGTCTGACTGATGAGACTTTATGCAAGAGGAGAGTGGGTCAGGAATGCCTCCTCTTCATCTGTTCCCACAAGCCACATGGATTCTTTAAAAACCATCACAAATTGTGCAGTAATAGCTAATTAAAATTGTAATTCCTGAGGAAAGTAGTTTCCAAAAATGTTTTCACAGGACACATCTACTGAGTCTAAATGAGGGATAAATATGAACCCTGCTGTCTGCATTCTATCCTCAGATATAGTAAAAAAACCCCAGTTCTCTTTTCTTGCTATTCTTTGCAGTTTTATTTTAAAAGGTAAGCAAACAAGCACACCAAATTGTGCTCCCATTCCTTTCATCCTTATGCACTTCAGGGAACAACTCTTAGACATTTTCATTTCATTAGATCAAATAGCAGAGATTTCCCCTTTATCTTATGCCTTTATCCTTCCTCTTTCTGTTCCAATACTACAAAGTTGATCCAAACTTTTTTTCATCTGAAATATGGCAAAGCAGTTTAGCTGCCTGAAGAGGTCTGACTTAGAGCCTTTGCACTGACAGAGGATGTCAGCCCAGCTGGAGAGGAAAACCTCTCTATGTTGAGGTCTGAGGTGTGTCCCAGTCTTCATGGACTTTAAAATAATCATGTGAGATATTGTAAGAGCATTCACCTGCAGAAAGATTGTTGTAAAAATCAGATATCTTTGCAGCTCTGTGGTATACCTGTATTTGCTTTTCAGATTACTTTTTCCTGGGAAGGGCTGCCAGGAGTACTTTCCAAGTTAAAGAGTGAATTTAATCAGTATCTGTAAAAAAATATGCAAAATAAATAACTACATTCTTTTGCTTATGATCAGCTGGCAATAAGAGTAAATCAGTGAACTGAGAGGTCAGATGAAGTAGAGTTGATTGGAAAACACATTTCCTATAACTGGAGCTACAGTAATTGTGGTGGCATTGAGGAGCAGGCATCTCTCTGGCATTGTGCTCCAAAGACTCTCCACAGGCAGTGCTACGTTCCAAGACTCTTCACAGATGGGATTGTGATCAAAGTGTCTCTCCAGATCTGTGGGGCTGGGCCCTGGGCTCTCCTTGCCCCTCTCGGCCATCTCCCACTGGATCTCCTTCTGCAGGCCCTCCGTGCAGGTGATCAGCTCATAGATCTGCTGCATGTCATAACAGTGTCGTAGGGACAAAAGTCTCAGCTGATTCCTCCAAGCTGGAACTCTCTCCAGTCCCTCTTGTACTGCAGAGTCCGTCTTCTACTGCAGAGTCCCCCTTCTACTGTGGATTCCAATACATTGGAGTCCACCCAAGATCTGTACTCCCTGAAGGCCCTTCTTTTCCCTGAAGAATCTTTTAGGAAATCTAAGGTCACTGGATTGCTGAGAGAAGCACTTTAATGTTTGAAAAGCTAAATTTCAGCCTAGTATTCACATCACAGCTGTATAGATATTTGAGAAAAAGGGTCCCTGCCCCCCTTCCCTGAGATAATGCTGTAAGAGCAAGCCATACTACATTCAGAATGATCTTTCTTTTAGTTCAGTATGGAAGACACTTAGAAGTGTTTATATATCTTTGTAAGGAAAAATAAACTGCATGCATTTGAACTGAATAACCTTTAAGAAAGTTTGAATCTTCAATCACACACCCTCCTGAAATGCTCTTCACAATTCCATCTTTCCTGCCATCCAGTTTAAAAGTTCCAGCATTTGTCAGGCCTTGTTAAGGCACTAATTCTAGATTGCATCTCAAATTGAAATTTAGCAGAAGTCAGAAAAGCCTAGATTGAATCATTCTAACTTTTTTTTAGAAGAATTTAACATGAAGTACAATTACAATGTAAAGAAGGTGCACTTCTCTTCAGAACAATATCTAAACCGTGGCATCATATAACCATGCAAATAAGTGCATTTCAAAAAGACTATATGAAGAGGGTTTAACTTGTGTAGCTACCCACTGAAATATATCCAGCTTCACGAACATTGCTTCTATTGCCTTCATTCTTTGATGGGCTCGACTGGACTTGCTGGGCACGCTTGTGTTAACACCTGCTGAAACTTATAGCTGTAACTCTTATTGCACTGAATACCACATGGAGTCTTCCACCACAACCTTGATGATCTCTGTGTGTTTCATGATAGCATCTGAGATCAAAACAAGCTCAGACTGTTTGATATCTGATCAGGAAAACATGTAATCTTGAGGTCAAGCTGGACTGAATGGTCCATCCATGGGTCATTTTCTATCAACATCCCTGTTTCTGTCATGTGTGAGTTCTTTCTCTAAGATCATTAAATACAATTACTGTTTCTTCTCAGGATATTTCTGAATGTTTATAAAACTGCTCATGAAGTTTATGGGGATTTTCATGTTGGGAATATAACCACTCCTTACTGTATATAACCTCCTTCTGTACTGTAAAACCGAGCTGCTATAAACCAGAGAGTTCCAATAAGGAAATATGACTCTCCTTTTTTATATCCACCAGTCTTAACAGCTGTCCTTGGAGTTGTAAATTTATGTGAGGGGAAGGTAAGAACAGGCAGAGGTATCTTGAACCTCATCATAAATCTTTCCTAGGGCAGAAAGATTGAAGTTGCCATCAGTAAAGGCTGAACTGCGGTCCTGGTTCGTTTTCCCACTGCAGTCGCATTGGAAAATGTGGTTGCTCTCATTTCATTTGTATGTGCTGTCTAGCAAATGCAAGTTCTGTATTGCATGTAGTGCCCTAAAATAAAACCTAAGCTGATATATGCAGTGAAATGCCTAATTTCTCTGAGGTTCATAATTCCACAAAAGATAATTTTTGTGCTCATGCTATTACAATTGGTATGATTTTATTGCAGCCAGGCCAAAAAGTCGTCTTGGAAATGAGGCAGAATTATCCGTATTTGTCACTTTTGTTGGAGGAATGAATCGTTCTGTGCACTTGGCACAGGACCCTTGTTCATTCCAGCACTTTATGCTGGTAGATGTATGGTCTAGTAGTGTTTCTGCAAAGGAGGGTGCTCAGGCTTGTGATGTGTATGACTGTGCAGCAGTTGAGAAGCAATTGCTGAGTTTGCCACACTCTACTCTTTGTGAAAGAGGTATTTGTGTTTGGATAGGGCTTTCCCATCACACTTTTTTTTTTTTTTTAATGACATGTCACTCTTTACACCAAAGATTCCTTCTCACATAACCACAGAGTAATTGAGATTGGAGGAGACCTTTAGAGATCTCTTCTAACCCCCTCCCACTACCTGGCAGCCTAGAGTATGTTGTCCAGGACTGTGTCCAGAGGAGTTTTGAATATCTCCAAGGATGAAGATTCTGTAGCTTCCCAGGACAACCTGTTCCACTGATTTTCCTGACCAGGGAGAACAGTGACATATATGTGCAGTGACGTGGTTCCCAGGAGATACTTGGGAAGCACAGACCTGCAGTGGGAGGGAAGCAACGACAGGTCTGGGCTGTGCAATAGCTTTGTAAGTTTTTATCTGCAGGACTTGATCAACACGAAAATGGACAAGATTTGATACATCATTAATACAACATCAGCTTATGCACCCACCCCAAACCGCGACAGAAGTGAACCAGATCTTCTTGTGCTCCCTGAATGAATTTTCTCTTTTTGCCAAACGTTAATCAAACAGCTTTACAAGCAATATTTCTGTTAAAAGGAGAAAAGTCCCAAAAGTGCATAAAAGGTCCACATTCTTCATCTACTAAATCAGAACAAAACAAGTTAAGTCTACAAATACACAAATCTACAACTCTACAGTGGTGGTTGTTGATCTAGACTGTGTTTCCCTCCTACCATGCTCCCAGTTCCCGTTGAAGAGCATGATGTCCTGCAGGGTAGCAAGGCCTCATTTGGAGGGACGTGCATCCATCATTCCTCGCTTCCTGCGCAAAGCTGCCGCCTCCGAGCCGTTCTCGCAAGCCGTGCCTCACTCCACACTTCATTCCCTTTGCTAATTCTGGCAGCCTTGCTAATAGTTTCTTATTTTAGCTCTTGAAAGTATATGTGTGACATTGAGAATTAAACATACTCTCAGATCACAGGATTCACTTAGGCATTTTTTTTTTTCTTCATGCCATATATCTAGGAGACTTCTGTTGTTGCCTGTTTTCTGGGCTCTGACCTTCACACCCTAACTGGGAAGCTGTTGCCCTGCAGACAGGGTGGTCACAGGCACATTCAGATTCAGCTGGCCTGCCTTTCTGTGTGCTGTCGCACTTTCTGATTGGATTCTGTTGTTAACAGCCTCTGAATCATAGCAAACACTTCAGGCAAAACAACACGTTTCCCGCCTGCCCATCGGACACTGAGAAGGAGCAGAACATCCTTGCCTGGCCCACATTACCAAAACGTGGTTGATCTCTTTGCACAGATAAGCAGATATATCTGCTATAGGATATCTTTAAGCTGCAGTTCATGAGGAAAAGGAAGTTTCAGATGGATAGAAGTCCATTTTGCTCTCTACAGGAGGCTTTAGGTGTTCAAAATCCCTGCCAAACAGTAGTCAGGGCTTTCCTGGTAAATGGCACACACTGAAGCTGACGGAGACAGGCAGAGGGACCACATTCCAAGCCAATTATGCATCTAGATGCTCTTTAATTCAGTGCCTGTAATTACTGTAATTTTGTAGTAAGCAGAGTAATTACTTGTGCATCAGTCTCTGGTTAAGAGTGTAATTTCTTATTTGTGTTTGCAGTCATTAAATGAATATATATAACTTTTCTATCCACATAACCAGAACAAAAAAAAAAACAGTGACTACTGGAAAGGGCACAGGTTTATTGGAAGAATCTGGGAAGAGTTCTAAATTAAAGACAAGCTTGCCTCTTTAAAAATTGTGTTTCTGCAATTTGACTATTGCAGAAACTGAAATAAAGTAATTAAATCAAAGAGACTAGAAATAACCATAGAAGATCCAGAAACTTGGATCGATAGAATAAATTCTTGCCTCTCAGTTCTGTGTTTTCCTTGCAGCAGCGAGATGCACACAGTGTATTAGCAAAAGAGTGCATGAAAATTCATATTTCTGAGCATTTTATTTCTCTTGCAGTCATCTAAGTAATGCCAAATTGAGCATGAAGCTGACTGGATACATTTGGGATAGGAGTGAACTGGCTGGGAAAGACCATCCTCCCTCTCAGTAGCTGCCTGGCTGGGAAAGGCAGTTTGAGGGTGTGAAGGTTCTACGATACCTGTCAATGTCTGACTCAGTGTTCTTTGATTTCTGTAATTAATGCAGAATACTGGAGAAATAGAGCTTCTGTGGCAAACAGGCAGTCCCTCAACTTCCCCTGCACTGACTTCTTACTCTCCTAACACCACTGATACTAAGGGAACTCTGTCTAATAAACACCAAGGTAAATCAGAGTCACGCCTGAGTTTTGCATTAAATATCATAAAATCATAAAATACTTAAGGTTGGAAGGGACCTCTAGAAGTCATCTAGTCCAACCCCCCTGCACATGCAGGGTCTCCTAGAGCATGTGGCACAGGGAAACAAACGCTGAAAATTCATTTTAGTTTCCCGGAAACTGTAAATCAAAATATATTCATGCAGGGAGGAGAGAAAGAAAGAGATACTCCTTTTCCATTTGTAAATATCTGAACCTCATATCTTCAGCTTCTCAACATCACATAATGCCATTTTCATCTCTCCTTGTAGCAGGCTCCACCAGCCTCTGATCAGTTGCAGGTGAAAGAACTTTTACAAGATTAACCAAAACATTTAGACATGTATTAAGGGAACTCCATACTGATCAATATTTCTCATTTATCACCACATAGAATCATTGAATCATTATGGATGTAAAACACCTTCAAGAACATTGATTCCAACTGTAAACCCTTCAACACCATGCCTACTAAACCATGTCCCTAAATGCCTCACCTACACATTCTTGAACACTGTCAAAGACAGTGGTTTGTTCCAATGCTTGACTACTCTTTCCATGCAGAAATTCTTCCTAATGTCTAACTTAATGTCTTCCTCATGGTTCTAGTGTCTGAAACTTCCCTGGCACAACTTGAGGCCATTTCCTCTCGTCCTATTGGTAGCTATTTTGGAGAAGAAATTGACCTCCACTTTACTACAGCCTCCTTTCAGGTAGTTGTAGAGAGTGATAAGGTCTCCCCTGAGCCTCCTCCTCTCCAGACTAAGTAATCCCAGATCCCTCAGCCGCTCCTCATAAGTTCTTCAGCCCCTCTGCCTTCATTCTTGCCTTTCTTTAGGCATGCTCCAACATCTCTATGTCTTTCTCGTGGTGAGAAGTTCTGAACACAGCATTTGAGGTGCAGCTTCCCCAGCACTGAGTACAGGAGGACAATCACTTCCCCAGTCCTGCGGGGTATACTATTCCTAATACAAGCCAGAATGCCACTGGCCTTCTTGGCCATGTGGGCACATTGTTGGCTCATGTTCAGCCAGCTGTTGACCAACATCCCCAGATGCTTTTCTGCCACACAGCTGTCCAGCCACTCTGCCCCAAGCCTCTAGCGCCGCATGTGATTCTTGTGACTCAGCTGCAGGACCTGGCACTTGACCTTGTTGAGCCTTACAGTTGGTCTCAGTCTATTGATCCAGCCTGTCCAGATGCCTATGCAGAGCCTTCCTACCCTCAAGCAGATCAACTCTTCCTCCCAGCTTGGTGTCATCTGCAAATTTGCTGAGAGTGCCCTCGATCCTCTGATCCAGATCATTGATAATGATGATATGGAAGAGGACTGGCCCCAACACTGACCCCTGGGGAGCACTGCTCATGACTGGTTGCCAGCTGGATTTAACTCCATTCACCACTACTCTCTGGACTGGCCACCCAGACAAGTTTTTGACCAGCAAAGAGTGCATCTGTCAGCTTCTCCAAGAGAATGCAGTGGGAGACAGTGTCAAAGGCCTTACTGCAGTCTAAGTAGAGCACATCCACAGCCGTTCCCTCATCCACTAGGTGGGTCACCTGGTCGTAGAAGGAGATCATATCGGTGAGGCAGGCCCTGCCTTTCATGAACCCGTGTTGACTGGGCCTGATAGAGCTGGCCCATTCCTGTTCAATCTGCCATCTAGAGATTGCAGTAAATTAAGTCAATATATTAATATTATATGCATGTGACTGGCAGACAGGCTATATCTATCTGTGGAAAGTGAATGTTTCAATGTACACTTGTTTCTCATGAAATAAGGATGCTTTTGTTACCAGGTAAAACTAAAATGCAGATTAAATGCCAAGGAGCTGGTGGAACTCGCACTAAGCCATACTATGCAAAGAAAAGTTTAGATTGCCAATGTCTTGTTCTTTCTTTGTGTTTATTGCAAAAATATATCTTTAACTGCGTTTTATTTTAGTTTTTTTTACACTCATACTAATGTTTCTTATGATTACTTGTTTTAATTCTGTAGCATTTTCAGTTATTTCTTTAAAAATATTATTTCTGCTTAACTATATATAGACTATTGGGGCAGTACATACTCGGGTAAGCTCTTATTTAAACATACAAATCTTTTATTTAAACATAAAAATGAAATTCAACTTTTTTTATCAGGGTGAATCTCAGCCTCTATGAATAGCCAAGTTGTAGCACAGGATCTGCCAGAACAAGAAATTTCAAAAATAGTACTGATAAACTACTTGGCAGAAAGAAAAAAAAACAACAAAAAGACACACAAAATCAACTGAACAAGTAAGGCTTTTTTTCCTGACAATTTTGTACTCAGTAGCTGATAGGAACCTTCGCAATAGCAATTCAGTCGGAACCTATGCAATAGCCATTCAGCTTTTCTCATGATTTGTTTATTCCTGGGTTGATTTAAGGTTATGTGGAAGCCCGCAGTTCTGAATATTAATTTACCCTTTTACACCAGGATTTTATCTTGAAATTCCTGTTTATTTGATCTTTGCTTTAGCTTCAGCCCTTGAAAAGTAATGGTGTCTTGACCTTAACACTTGATTAATAGTGGGGTGGTTTTTTTATGTATTTCTGATTAATTAAGGGACTGCTCAGAGCCAACACTGGGTCTGAAAATGGTCTTGGACTTGCTCAGAATCTTATTATTCAATATGAAAAGCAAAATAAAATGGTCAAGAAGTTTCTGCTATAAAGAAATACTGAAAATACGCTTATTGTTTGGATTATATCTACTGCTTTTATCAGAAGGATAGATATCTTTTTGCTTTACCTAGACCTGATTTTGCTGCCTAGATATAACCATAGCATTTCAAAATATAGTGGAAAATCCCAACACTAGTGAAAGAAACCGCAAAACTGCTTTTGACTGATTAAGATCAGAATTAAACTCTATTGAGACAACAAGGAACTTTTCTCTACCCCTATGCATAGACGTAAGTGACCATGCGCACAGGAATATTTGTATTTTTCAGGCACTACAAGCACTTCAAGGGAAATGACAAGATGCTGTAGGGGACTGTGGATTTTTGCACCTGTTGTCACTTCACTACTTATTGCACCGATCAAGTTTAGCTTCTCAGGAGTCATTAAATTCACCGTGTGAAGTTGTCTGAAGTTTTAATTAATATTATGGTCAATCTGTTTTGTTTATTACTGTCATTGCTTTTAAATTACTAGTGCTCTGCTTATGCCAGGCTGCCTGCAGTTGTATTTGTGACAGAACAGCATAGAAATATTATATCCATTTAACCTGCAATATTACAGGTTGATGTGATGGTCAGTGCGTGTCATCCAGCACTTACTTAGTTTGAAAAGTTAGTTTGAGTAGTAAATAATGTATTTTGTAAAGAGTTAGTTCCAGCAACTCTGTAAAAGACTGTTTTGGCTCGTGTTTGTCTTGACATTGTTGCCTTGTTGCTATACCATTTACCTTGGAAGACCGCGATATCAGCTCAAGATGGGAAGAATGACGTTCCTGGTTGACTGCGCTTGTCTCAACATTGTTGCCACACCATTCACACTTCTTGACTGCAAGAATCTATGATTTTTTGGGTTAAGGATGCTCAGCAGTGCCTACAAGCGGCAGGGGCACTCCAGCTGGGGGGAAGAGGAGCATGAGAGCACACAGCACCTACGACACAAACAGTGCATACCAGAAAACCTAAAGTGGGTGGACTCTTCAAGAACAGGGACAATAAAAGGACTACAATTTCCTCCATTGGGAGAGACCTTCTTCCTTTTCACCTGCACCGAGCAGCTTCTTCACCTGCACACCGAGTGAGCGGCTTCTTCTTCGTCTTCTGAACTCCCTCAAGGGATCATCAGCTGCACTGAAAGCGGCCTCTTCAAGAGAGCATCACCTGCACCAAGGTGGAGCCAACGAAACATAGCTGGACTGGTGGTGGTGGTAACTATAATCTTGCTACATCTCCCTCTCCCGCTTGCCTGCTTAACTTTATTTTTCTTTTTCTCTTCTTCTTCCTTTCTCTGTTCTGTCATGATTATGAGAATAGAGCTTACGAGGTTGTATGGCATTTGACCCCGTTTCTTTCTTAATCTCAGTGTTGGGATCGTATCGAAACCTCCCTTGACAGTGGATCAGGACAAACTTCATTTTGCAGTCTCTATATCTTGCATATATTTATGTAGAAGTATATATAGATATATTTCTATATTTCTATATAAGCTTTCTTTAGGTATCTAGATATCTATTTGAGTATTTATTGTTTTATTGTGTCTTCTTATATTACTTTTTCTTTATCATTCTGCCTATAAGTTTTGATTCTACACCTTTCAATATCATAATGTGGATTTGTGTTGAACTGTCAGTGATACTTTTCCATCTTCCTCAGTAGGACCAGGGGAAAAATGAAAAGTGAGATAATTTTTTTTCCTTTCTCTTTGATCCAAACTTTTCCTTGCAAAGAAAAGTATCTTAAAATCATTAGGATGTTTTGCAAATTTGTGTTATTCAAAGACAAAAAGAACAAAAAGTGGAAAAAAAAAGAGAAAGATTTGGTTTCATATCAAAATAAGGTACCAGTGCTTTGGAGTTTGACAAATTTTGCTGAGAAATACCTCCAGTGTCTTTCAGAAATACTTTGAAAAACAACCCAGAAAACATCTTCTCAATCTGAATGAAGTTTCCATCCTGGCCTGCCCCAAACAGGGATTTGCCATTTTCTCAGTTACTCTTGTTCCCAAACACTGTGTTCTTACTGTGAGCATCTCTTTAAGGGAATTCTCATCCTCCTCTTACCTGGCGTAAAATGCCCCTAGTGGGAGCCCACCTGGATTTCTGTGCTCCTCTGTGTGGATTTTCTGAAATGGTGCAGTACGCCAAGCAAAAGACTGGCTGAATGCTGCACTGTGCAGCCTCTGCATTTGAGAGTTATTAAGAGATGGTTCCTAAGATTTCTGGGGAGAAAAGGAGAGGAAAAAAAAAAAAAAAACAACAGCCTGAAAACACTGCTGCAAAAATAGCTGGTTGTGCAGCCACATAGCATCAGATCACAAAAGCCTTGCCCTGAGGCTGCTTTATGTATAGTAATGCTAGTCCCCAGCTGCTCCTGTTAACAGATGCTCTTGTTCTAGGTCTTTTCCTGGATGGCTGCTATATGATGGACTTGGCGACTGCCTGGCCCAGAGCCCTGCACCTTTTTACCTGGGAAGATCCCACAACAGCGAGGGAAAGGGCATGGCACATTGCCTAGGAAAAAATGTCAGCGTGGTGTTTTAATGGGGAACCACAAAGGGATTCTCCTTCTAGATCCTCACAGTGAACCCCACAGCCTGGGGCAAATGAAGGAAATAGCATTACTGGTATGCTTAATACGTGGGTGTGAGAGCCCCTACTGCAATGCTGGGAGGCAAGAGAAGACCCAGGCTGCTCAGGGTAGCGTGCTGGTCCTCCTTGATCCTGTCAGTGCTATTAGCCCCTCTTAGCTTCTTCTCTGCTCCCTTTCTGCACTCGAATATCTCCAGGTTTGATGCACACAGGAAGTGCTACTAACTACCTAGCTACAACGGATGGATTTTGCAGGGGGAAAGTAGGGAGTAACCCCCTGGGAAATAGCCTTTTATCACACATCAGTCAGCACAGAGAGGAAGCATTCAGCACTGAAATTTCCATGCTTACTTTTTCCCCTTCAGCAGCTAAATCCTGTAAGTAAACGATGCTTCAAAAAGGTTTAAGTAAAATAATAAATACTCTGAAAGAAATTTTAGGTGAGTATCGGGAACAGTGTAAACTGGTCTTCTCATAGAGGCAACTGTACCTAGAGGCTGTAAGAAAATGTAAGAGCAACCTTCATCCCTTGTTTCTTAAGTTGGGGACTCATTTGCTTTGGGCTCAAGGATTGTTGATCCCACCTATAGAGTACTGTGGGCTCTGCTCAACTCCCCATATCAGCAGGTAGCAAAGTCCTACAGAAGAAAAACAAACAGACAAAAAACCACAAACAGAAGAAAAAAAGCTCCATGGAAGGATAAAATTTATGCAAGCAGATTTCTACAAAAAAACCCCCAGAATTAATAAAATATATCCTGTCCATGCATTATGAAACACATCTTCCTGCAGAGTGAAATGCCAATTTTAATTTTTATTTTGGCTTGGGAGAACTGCTCAGGTTGAAAACAAGTGCATGCATTGGTGAGCAGACACCTGCAAATGCACCTTCTTCTTTTTCCTCTCTTTTTTTTCTTGTATGTGCCTGACTCCAACAGAGAGTTAGTGCAAGGGGATGGGAGTGAGTGCTTGACTTCTGAAAGCCTTTGAGATTGGAGCTGAACTGTCTGTAATCCAATTTGAGGGACAGAGAGATAAACACTGCAGCTCAGGCTTGTGGGACACCTATCCAGGGTGGTCCAATTTACTGGGTGACATTGTAGGGATAATGCCATCCCTACACTTCTCCCTTTCTCCTTCTCATTAATGGTGAAGTATGCACGGCTGCTGCTGCATGACAGAAAAGCAGCGGTGAGGCTTCACAACCCACCTCGGTAATCAAAGAAGGGGTGTCCAGTCAATTCCTTTGAATCTCAAATGCTTCTGGAAGAAAAATATAATTGCCAACCATGCAGTGGTCAGTAATGGAATAACTGCTCCATACAGGCAGTTTCTTGTTGGTCCTTGCCTATGCTTGACTTACAGGCAGAAGCAGGATCTCATCTAGTCCTTCTAATGCTTGTGGACTGCTTAATATACTTTTATACCTTTGCTGCCTACCTTTGTTCCTGCTGCCTCACCTTCAAAAATATGATGTGACAGTGGGTTCCACAGACCAGTTATTCACTGTGTAGAAATATATATTCTTTATTTGCCTTATATTTGCTGTCTTGAAACCTCAGGAGAGAGAAACGACTATATCGCCGGGGTTAGAGAGCTGTTCTGGATATATTGTGTATCCGATTTTTAAATCAGACCAGGCAAGTGCAGTCAAGTGTACATGGTATCTACCAGCTGCAGAATTACATCTCCTTAGTGAATTATTCCTCTTCCCCTGCCTTCTCCAGCTAACCATTTGTAATGGAAAAGAGGTTAAATATTCAGGATAGCAAGCAGCAAGAGGAGAATTGGAAAGATTACAGACGAATGCTCCCTTTGTCCCCTCTGGAAGTGGGTGTTGCTGTCACTGGGGGCTGCTTCCTCTGTAGCTAAATGCCAGGCAGCTCCTTATGGAAGAACCATCTGCTTGATGTGGAGTCAGGTTTTGTGCTTTCAAAGTCAGTCTTCAAAACGGCATTAATGAACAAGCAGCAGAACTTTTCTGCTATAAATATTTGAACAGCAGTTTGTTAATTTTTGTTACTCTCGAAGTGGATTAATTGCTATTTCATATCAAACTTGGCTTCTATTAGTTAAGGATTTACATCTTAAATGATAATATCAGCCTTTGTCTTGAATAAAACATTTTTTAACCTAGATGAGTTCATTAAATTCTTGAAGGTGAACTGACAGATTAAAAGCAGCCCAAAGAGCCTGATGTGCTTTACAATTGCACGAATACTCACTTGGAGTTTTAAAAAACAACATTGTGCACTTCAGATATTTCAGCTTCAAATAGATGGTGATAAATACTGCTGCCTTTTGAAATGTCATTGCTTCTTGTTATCTCCCATTAATTGTTAGACTTCTGCATCTCTCCTCTCCAAGTTCAAAACCTAATGAGGTGTCATTTACATTATTAATCACACAAACAACCAAGGAGGTAATGAAATAAATGTCTGCGTGCTGATTTTTCCCTTCATTAGCCTCAATGGTGTGGCCTCATCTATGTGTTCCTTCACATGAGTGTTTGGAGCAGCATCCTTACCATGGCCAGACATGACTATACAGTTCTGCAATGGTGGCAGTCAATCACACATGCAATAACTAACTTGATTCCAGTGAGAGGTGCAGGTGATTTACCCCAAATGAGTGCAAACATATGGGAAAACAGCTGTCTGTCTGCTGCTTTGGGTAGGTTCTCAGATCATATCTGGAGCAACATCATTAATGGCAACGTGCTCATTATCGTGGAGGGGAAGCATAATCAGGCGCAGAGACTATGCATACTTATCTGCCAGAGACATAGAATTAGTTATTCTTAATTATTCATATCTGATATAATTAATTATCACTTACATCCAGGGTAATGAGTGTATGGGTGAGCTTTCCTTCTTGGTTCTACTCTAAAGCCTTGTTTTCTTCTGTTCTGTGTAGGTTCTTGCTGTGCATGGCCGTCAAAAGCAGTGAGAAATATCTAGAAGAGGTTTTGACAAGGTGCTGCTTGATGGGATGAGCACTGCAGACTGTGTGATGCACCGATGCAGAGTCCTCACTCCAAGCTCTGCTCTCAGCCTGCCTTTACTGACTCTGGGAGATGCTCAAATTGAGAGCTCAGTGTTACCAGTCAGTTCTCTCCATCAGTGAGACCCTGGCAGCTGTTGTAAGACGTATTCCCTGGAAGCCTGAGAACAAGTCCATCAAATGGAGGTGTTGTTTAGTTATTAGAAACACAGAACAAGTTAGATAGGAAAGAGCTTCTTCTGGAGGTTCAAAGATACACTCAAATCACTCAACTAGGTCAAGTTGATCTTGTCTGGTCACGTTTTGAATATCTCCAAATATGGATATCCCACAGTACCAGATCATCTTCATAGTGAAAAAGTAATTTCCTTATATCTAAATGGAGTTTTCCTTATTCCAGAAAGTGCCTGCTGTTTCTTGTCATTCCACTTATGATTCCTCTGAAAAGAGTCTGTCTTCTGCACGTCGTCCTATTACGCAGTTGTAGCTAACACCTTCACCTTCTCTTCTCCAGGCTGAATGAACCCCGGTCTCATCTCCCCTTCCTATACCCCTGCTCGTCTCCCAATCATCTCTGTGCCTCCATGGACTAGCTGCAGTAGGTCTATGTCTTTTTGTGCTAGAGATATCCAAATATGACAAAGTACTCCAGATTGGTGGTCTCAGCAATGCTGAACAGAGAAGATAAATCTCTTCATTCCATAGTTACTTCTGGGGTGTCTTCCTGTTATTCACCCACACTTCTCTTCAGTAGTAATCCCACCTTTATAGGCCCTGGAAACCATACCAATGCTTTTCCTTTTGGTCGTATGTACAGTAGATATCCTACCTTTATGGCAAGCATGCACACTATAGCTCTTGAAGTGTCACTGCCATGAGCTGGCACAGCTCTGCACTCTCCACGTGCTGTTCCCTGCCAAATTAGTCCTGGATGTAGGGCAGATTTCCACCTCCCTCCATGCAAAAGTCCATAGAAGATGCATGCCCTGCAGCCTGCCTGATCAGAGCTGTTCAAGGGCATAGCCCTGAATGCACACACCTTTAATACATGGTATGTGGTGGCCATGGGTGCTCTCAACTAAGTGCAGGTTGCCCTGGAGGGGTAGGGCGAAAAGGTAGGGCATAGGTTTTGGATGCTGCATGCAAAGAAGGGGAACTTATGGAACTCAGCTGCAGGTTGAGTGAAGAGCCCTTGTAGAGTTCGTGACTCTTCTTCTCTAGAGCATGTAACTCTGGGACAGTGCCCCAGGGACAGGGGACGAGGGGAAGGGTGAAGACTGAAGTCTCTGTTCTAATTTTAGAGGATTAAGCAAATAAACACAGTGCACGAGAAAATAGTGCAGGGCTTATCGCAAAGACAAGGCCTCAGAAGTATTATTGGAAAGGCTCACTTAATGCCAAAGTGATTTCAAGGGATAACAGCACTGCAGCAATAGTTGGTAGGCCACCTTATACTTGCCTGGTGGAGGTTATATGGGCTTTTGTGTGACAGATTAATCTGCAGGACTGGGGGGAATTGGGTGATCCAGTGGACTAACAATGAGATTTAGGGTCAAATCAATTTTACCTAAGGTAGGTAGAGCTGATGCATTTGTCCCCTGGGTCTGAACATAAGCCAAGATGGTGACAAGCACAAGTTTTTCTTGTTAGAAGATGATTAGCAAACTTCCATGAAATGGTCTTGGCAAGTCAGACGAGCAGGTGGTCTGAATAAAAGAGTTTGCTGATCTAACAGGGAGTGTGAGGGTCAGCTGCTTGGGCAGGAGGCCCTGGTTTACTCCCAGTGCACAACATTTGATGTGTTGATTCAGTCCCTGCGTTCCTGGCTGGTAGAATCTCTGACCCACCCTCCTCCACTCCCCTCCCTGTCCCCTCTCTTTTCTAGGAAATTTACAATATTTCTTGTGCCCAGAATTGCTGGACAAAATCTGAAGTCTGTCTCTGACATATGCTGCAGATTCAGAAATTGGAGCCAACTGTAAACCATCTGTATTTTAAAACAAATCATCTGAGTTTCAGACCAATCTGATAATTTTTCCAGCCCTGATTTGGGGATTTTGAAAGCCCAGGGCAGCAGCCCTGAGTCCTTACTGAGCAGGACATGAGCTGCCTGGCCCCTGCTCCTCATTTAGCTGCTGCCTTCTGCAGGCATGGCCCTGCTGCAAGGAAGTTTATCCCTGAGATCAATTTCTTTTGAGTTTCTCTAGCGAAACGGGGAGCCACCACCACAGCAATGCTCTGGCCAGGGCTTTCTGCCATGGCAGAGCTGTTGTCCCACAGCGCGGGTGCTGCATTGCTGAGCAGTGCTTGTGCATGGGGGGATCCGAGCCCATAGGGAGCTGCAGCGCATGTCTGTGCAGGCCTGAGGTTGATCCTTTAATAGCATTAACTAGGTGGACATGCTTCACATTGCATTTGTGTTTTCATGGTTATTTAAAGCTGGTTTAAATGTTTGCAGAACTTTCATGGCTGTTAATTAAGGATGTAAATATGCAGGAGAGAGGAACACCCATGTTTTTTGTGCATGCACACAAGTTGCTTGGCCCCAAACCATGCTGTCCAGGAACCAAAATAATCCAAACACAGAGTGGTTCACATTGGGATCTCATCTCAACTCTGAGATTATTTTAGAGATGGGGGATCAAAACCCATTCTGCTTTTGGTGACACCATTTGTCTCCCCCTGGTTTGGTTTTCCTAGAGTGCACCATTCTGAAACCTTGCAAGAAATAATATACAGCTGTGAAAATGAGATACATCTGTGACATCTTGGGATGTTCCCTCAAAATTGAAAATGCTGCTTGATTTTACTGAGAGAAGAAAGAATTTTTCCAAATCAGGTGAACCTGCCAGCTGTCATTTAAGAGGTGAATATCAGGTATTGCAAATGCAATTCAGTGTTCCTTTTGCCTTTAAAGTGAATTCTTACATGAAAACTAACACAAAACATATTCTAATTGTTATAGGGCTTCCTAATTATAGGACTTCCACTTAATTAGATTGATGACTAATTTAGTCCTCTTTATTTATTTTAGTTGGATCCTCCTGAACCAGATAATATGTTTTCATAAAAATAGCTTCACTTCTGCTTAGTTTGTTCATTTCTGACTGCATAGGTCTTATTTGGACAGTCTGTCATTTGTCTGCAGAAAGTGGCACTTATTTAGTGATGAAGCAGGAAAATGCACTAGGTAGTTGTACCTATAGCTTTCTGTTGCTACCACAAAGTCACAAACAGCACAAGAAAATCAATGCAGAACTTTTTGATCGTCAAACATTTCCAGCTGTTGTTAACTCTGGCAATGCAAAAGGTCATGCAAAGTGTGTGTTGGACCCCGTGGAGGCTCTTGAAGTTAGTTGCTTTTTGCTCTATAAGAAAATTATTATGTAAGCCTCTTTGGGCAAAGGGCACCTTACAATTGCAAATTCTTACAAATTGCAAATGCTTAAAGCTAGAAAAAAAGGGTTTTTTTCAGTGACTAAAACTCAAAACACCTGCCTTTGACATCTAAAAAGCTTCTAGTCACCTCCATGTAGTCTGAACTATCTAGAAATGAACACTTTAGTCTTGTTTTGGAATATTCTTTTTAGTTAAAAAAAAAAACATAAAAGAAGAAATTTCCAGTAGAAAACGTTGTCCTTAAGTTTTGGTTTCAAACATCTCCTCTCATTTTGCCAAAACAGTGCAGATGCAAGCGACACTCATCCTTCTGCAACTCTTTCAGTGAACTGACTCTAATTGGCCAAAAAATAAAAAAATCTAGGATCCCTGCTCATGCTTGACTATAATGTCTCAGCAGGAGGGGTTGGTTTGTAAGTGTGTTTGGATGTGGTTCTTTCGCCGAGGACCAGAGGCCCTTTGCTGCGTGCTCAGCCAGGCTTGTGTTGCAAGGACAGACAGGGAACCCGTGCGTCCTCATGTTCTGCTCTAGCTCTGCAGGGCTGCTCGCAGGGAAACCCAGAAGCTGATGCACAAACCCAACGCTGGGTCAGGGCACACAGGACGTATCCCATCCTCTCCCAGCTCCTGGGCATTCAGCGCCTTTCTCTGCTCCATGCAATTTCTGAGTGTCTCTCCGCTTTCTCCTGCCCTTCTCCGGGTCTTCCACTTTCCTCAGGCTCCTTCAAGCCAATGCACTATAGATTTGTGTTGTATCTTGTGCTGGTGGCAGCAGCAGAAGTCAGGGAACAGTGAATGTGTTCTTGCTGCCTTCAGTGAGGTCTCTTGACCCATCCTCTTGCCTTCTTTTGCTGCGGCTATGTGGTAGGGAAATCTCACAGAGAAATTACTTTCCTCGTTTATTACTGAGCCAAATTCAGTTTAAACTTCTTTGAAGCACTTTATGCACATAAAATAGTGTTTCCATTCATCTGAACTTGAGAAAGGAAAGGATATATAAAATTATGCTTTTTTGAGAACATGATCATCCTCCTGCGAGTTGTGTCTTCTTCATTCAGATGGGTTATTTTCTGACAGCGGGTGAAAAGAGAAGGTTCCTAAGGAAAAATCAGGGGAAATGTTCCTCCTACGTGGAAGTGGAGCTCACCTATATGTTACTCCTTGCTGTATCTGTGTCCCGATGCCCAACGTCGTGGAGAACAGATCAGACTTACAGCCTTTGCTTTAGAGACGAGCTCGAGAGTGGTCAGAGTTGGTGAAGCAGTTTGGCACCACAGAGAGAGTCACAGCTCCCCTCCGTCCTTCTTGTTGCAGGCACTGGGTTGCACACAGGAACCAAAACAGTCTGCTTATAAAACAACCAAGTTTAATCTTCCCTTTTCATCTTGTTTTGGCTTTCAGTATAAATTGCCTCATCTTCGGTGTCACTAGAAATTGATTTGTTATGCTAAATACTTGCCAAATAAATAATAGGCTCCCAAATTAGTCTATATGCAATAAGGTAAGGAGTGAATTGTTTCTAGTGATGCCTTCCATCAGGCAAGGATTAAATTATTTCAGTGTTCTGATTCCCAGGGCTGGACTGTCTCTGAAAAGTGTGCTAGTGCACTTAAAAACACCAACCCCCCCTGCATGGTCTTTTATGATATTAAATGTCACCACTTCCCTCATTCTATCACATTATTATCTTTTCTTGCCTGGAAGGAAACAAATTAATGAACACTAAAGAATCCAAGGTGTCTGACCATACAGCTCCCATAAAATCAACCCCCACTTTACAGAATAAGTTCTACAAGTTTTCAGGTGCTGCCACAAGGCAAAAGACCAAACCAATTTGAGCAGGGCTGATGAAGTCCTGGATGCTGTTTTAAAAAATCCTGAAGTCTGTTTTAAGGGACTGATAAAGAGACCAGAAAAGGTAGTTGACAGAATTGTTGGGGTTTGTTTGCTCTGTGAAGGTAATGCAGCCCATTGCTAAAAAAATCTTTTCAGCTCTAAAGGTCTATGTTTTCTCATCTTACTCTGTGCCCAGCATCTAGGTGTTATTGTAGCTGTTCTCAAGCTGCCAACATATTCCTACCATGGTACTTGTAAACCCAGGGCAGAGGACATGTAATGGAGTATGAAACTGTGCTCCTGGGTCAACAGAGGCTCAATGTCCCCCCTGCATTGTACAATTGGGGTACAGTGGCCTTAGGGAAGTGAGCTGGTGACATCGAAAGCAGTGTCATGCCTGGCATTGCTGTCAGAAGAGTCAAACAGTGAATAAGCCATGGAGACTGAACGTGATGTGAGTGCTTCGAAGTCACTGCTTCACCTAGTCACCCCTGAACCCAACTACGTGACAGAGTTAAACATGTTTGTCCTCGAAGAGAAGAGGAACTGTCGCCCTGCTCAGGTCTATCATACATTTGGGAAGGAGGGATGAGAACAGATTGGCAGTAGAGACTGAGATTCAGCACTTCACCTTCAGTGATAGGGATTCAAGTCTTCAGTGCTTCCTCCTGATGGTCCTCACTGCTGGACCGCATCTCCTTTCTCCATCGACAGGCTGTCTCTCTTCTGCAAATACAGAGGATTCAACACAGCTGGCACCACTCTATTCTTCAGCACAAGACTTGGGACACTTGTCCTAATGGTTGTGTTTTATACGGGGAGCCTGAGATGTGTGGGTTGCACTGGAAGAGGAGTCAGAACACCCAGTTAATATTGCTGCTTTAAATTACCCACTTCTCTGTATTGATCATAGCAAAAGACCTAGTGAGACTCTCTTCCTGGACTGAAGTTAGCTGTTTCAAATGCCTAATAGAGAAAATATTAAAAATTGAGGACAGTACAAAATTTGGAAGAAACCTTTATTCCAAAGCAAAGAAAGAAATCCTCACCTCAGATGCAGACCAAGCACAAGACTGGCTGCTCCTGTAGCAGAATTTTCTGCTGTATATTGAGATATTTTTAGGATTGCAGGAGGAAGCTAATATCACTTTTCAGTAAAGTAGGATGTGTCCACTAATGCTTGAAGATACTTATTATTATTTATTGATATATATATCCACCAAATGAATTTTATTTAAAGGAATGCCAAGCACCATTACTGTAATTTCTTAATGTAACAGAAGAGATTCCTATTATACTAATATCACCTTGTTGAAGCTAAAGCACTCCCCGCTTTTCCTGTAATATGTTCCTACAGAAGGTAACAGCTCTGTTCGTTACTGTCTCCATCGCACTCATGGAGATTACTTGTCTTTTGGGGGACTTTGATTGTGAGTTAGAATTCAAGCTATCTAAAATAGAGTATTGCTGCACAGAGTGTACCTAAATGGCTCCTTTTTAAGTATTTAAATTCTTTCCTGGTGGAGCTGATGCCCGCACTCCAGTGAAACTCCCTGTGCCGGTGCAGCCAGAGCCTGCTCAGGGGATGTCTGCTCACACATGGCTACTCACCAGGTCTTTCAAGTGTGAGAAGCATTCCCCTGGTGCTCTGCAGAGCAATATATCTGAGAAGGTACTAAATTGGGGCAATTTTGGATGAACGTCTTCCAGAGCCTTGCTAGAGAGTGCTGTGCCACTGAGAGGTGTCTGTGGCTGGGAGAGCTTGAAGCATGACAAGGAGATAACTGAAGAAAAAACTTTCATTTTTTTAGTCCTCATACACAGCCCAAAGCGCCTTTGATAGGAGATTTGACACTGGGTTGTATAGCAGTTTGCTTGCCAGTTCATTCTTCTTTGCTATAAGTCAGTGAGCAGCTCTGTATGTAGTACCTTTGTAAAGTAATTGATACTTAAATCTTTCAGTGGACTTGACAGTCAAGCTGCTCCGAATATACCTCTGATGTTATAAGATTCACCTTTGAAATGAGTCCCAAAGCTAATTCCCTAAAGCTATTAGCCTTTGGTATTTTAACTGCTGGGGATGCTTTAATGCAAGTGTCTGCACCTTTCCAGAAGACATGCAGTGGGTATGGTACCTCCTAGATGGCTTAAAGATACGGGTGCCCAGCGTTTCACCTACTGTGCACATGGAAGTGGAGCCACAGAATACATTATATGCATTTAGGAAATCAAATGCAAGCCCCTGGTATGATATCCATTTGTTCATCTGGACTAGAAATGCTCTCGGAATGAAAGATGCCACCAGGAAGCAGCTCGACTAGCTGGAGTGAGGGCTACTACCTACTACCTACCACTATCCTAGTCAGCTTCATGGCTGGACCTTGTTTTGTCACCTGGTCAGAGAAAGAAAACATGTTCAGGCCCCAGCACTCCCGTAACTTGTCTGGCAGCTGTTGTACAGGCAGCCCTTTATTTGAAAGCGATGAGTCTGACTGCTAAAAAGACTGAAAGCTGTTGCGGAATTTGGGGACCTTTGTGCCAGGACACATTTTGCACGTTATTTAAGTGCTGGCTTTCTGTTCTTTTGTATTCTTCATTTCTGCCTTTTCTCTGCAACCAAAAGCACTCAGATTAAACATTTCTCTTTCTGTCTTCTATAGGAAGAACTTTTCTAAAGTTTGATTTTATTAGTGCAAAGTTAGTGGCTCCTAGTCAGCATCCATGCTCCCCTTACAGAAAACTTCTGACTCCCTTCAACCATCTCAAATACCGAATAGCAAATTAAACCCTCAGGAAAGGAATACGTTTGTTCACATACATCTGACTGTGCTTTTTTCTTCTCAGATTGTCCTTCTCCACTTCATTTCTATGGTAAGGAGAGCAATGGCCATGGACTAGACTGTAGAAAATTCAGTGTATTTTAGAGATTGGATTGGCTAGTGTTGCTCTTCAGGTTCCCATTCCTAAGGGTGCGCTCCCAAAACCCTTTAGGGTATGGCTGGACTTGAGGAGGAATGGTTGTGATGGAGGACAGCACTCTTTAAGGGCAAATGGGAGTAGGAGGGCAGCCAAGCCAGAGCCACCCTTTGCTCTGTGCTGCCTGGCGTGGGGAGCTTCCCTGCAAAGGAGCATGGAGCCCCCAGAGCCCTAGTACGCACTGGCCCGGGTCGTGACTCCAGCAATGATCACTGCAGCTGTTAACGCCTTGGCACTTGCCCTGTGTTGGAAGGTCGTGGCGCTTCCCACCCGCTTTTCCAAAGCCAATTCTATTAACATTCTTGAATTGCTTGGTTACCATGGCGATGAGAGCCCAGGAAAAAGCCCTCCTAGAGCAAATACATCTCTCCTTCTTTGCCTTTGGGGTTTTATTAAAAGTGAGTGACCCAGAGTAGTGGCCTGGGGCTAAACTGACTGGTGTGAGTAAGTCACAGTGCTGGCTTGTGCTAGGTGCTGGAAAGCTCTAGGCAAGAGATGAAGCCAACAAGTGTCTCTCTGAAACAGAAAGCTCAAGATCTATGGGCACGAGGGGCCTTTGCGTACTCAGCTTGGACCTTCCAGCAGAAGCAGCAGTAGCTCCTGGACTACTCGGTGCTTTGCTTTTGGAAAACCAGCAGTAACTCTGAAGATAAGCAGTGAGTGTGTAGAAATGACATGTAGGAGGCATGAGGATTTAATTTCTTGTAAAGTGGATTTTAAAACCACAACTATGAGCTTATTTGTTGAAGTGCTAATAACATATTACGTGGTCTTAACATGGGACCAAAGTCTTGATGTGGGACCAAACTCCTCCCTGCAGTGAGCACAGAGAAATAAATGGAGTCAATCTGGTTTTGAACCATCAATATCTTTTCTTCCTATCACCTTGTGAAGTTGGTAGGATTTGTACAGATAGGAATAACAGACTTTCCCACTCGTATTCACAAAGAGATCAAAATATAGAGAAACGACTTCCTGAAGGCATGGCTGGGATATGGGACAGCAGTAGGAGGCAAACACTGATGGCGCAAGATGTTCCTTCTAGGCATAGCTGCCTTTCCCATTAAATGGATATGTTGGGATGGTCAGTCAGGCCAGGAGCGCTAGAAAAAAACAAGAATTGTTAGTAGGGCAGACAAAGAGTGAAGGACAACAGACCAGGGGAGCAACAGACAGAGAAGGACATGGGAGAAAAAAGCATGGCTTTATTTCAGGTGGGATAAAGCAACCTGTGCTCTCTGCTCTTATCTTCACAGCAAAATTTGCTCGTGCTTCCACTTTTCCAGAATTTCAACAAAGAGCCGGCAGGCACTGAAATGCCTTTGAAACAAGCTTGTATTCCCTGAATATCAAATTCATTCAAAATAGTGATGTTGCAAATTATTTTCATAAAATAAGAAACAAGCTGTGTTTTCATCCAAAGCTTGAACTGTCAGCTCTCTTCATAGGCTTTTTTTTTTTTTTTTTCTTGAGTTCCTCTTCCAAAATTAGTTGCATTTTGTAGTTGGTTTTGAGGTTCTGGGTTCAAGCTGGCATTGCCTGTTGAAATAGCCTGAAGAAGCAGGCGAGAAAGAAAACCGGGCGGTTATATGAGAAACGTAAGAAGGAATATTTTGAATAATGATGCATCTATATTTGTACACTGTGCACATTTATATTCTTGCTGAGTTTTTGTGAAAATGATAAGTTTGCTGCAAATTATGAATAATTGTGAAAATGTCCCTGCTGTCACAAAGGAAGCAACTTGCTCAGAAAGGAAACACATTCTCCTTGGAGAATCTTACTGTAGGGCTGATATTTAAGAAAGTCATACCAATTTATGATGTCCGTGGATATTAGAAAAGGCTAAGACTTTGAGTATGACAAAATGGATTGAGCAAGGATTCAACCCTGGACAGAGATCCTCTCATATAACCTTATGTTGCACCAATTAAAGTAGGTTCTTGGTTAATTAGTCTTGTTAGAACGTTGTAATGAGGCTTGAGTATACAGGGGAGGTGAATGTAGGTAAGAGGGTTTTTTTTTTTTTTTAATATAGGTTTAAAATACCAAGATTTTGAAGCTAGATTATAATGGTCAATATTCCCAGCTGAAGCCAGCTTTGTAAAAGATATTCTGTGTACAGCTAATGTGCAGGGCTCTTTGGAAAACTCAACTCAGTGTCTAATGAAAAATATTTTGGGGCCTTTCTAAGAGATTAATGGGCTGTCAATGCACAGGCCAAGGCACAGACATCTTCAGAGAGGCTTTCCAAAAGCAGAAGCCCAGTTTCAAATTCACCAGGCTATCACGCTGCTCTTCGTTTTTCTCAGACTTCTCAGATTTTTCCTGTATTTCTTACGACTCTCCTTATTCCTTTGAGATGTGCTGAAGTGGGCTGCTCCTGTCCTTCTGTGCGGAGAGAAACCCCTCTCTTCCTGCTGGAGAGATTTTGGTTAAATTTGATAAAAAATGTAGCATGGATGATGGGTGCCATTGTGTTTGTCTCATGCTGAGAAACTTTCTTTTATCTGGCCTAGAAACCTATTTTCAGTTTGGGTTTTTGTTTGTTTGCTTGTTTGTTTGTTCATATTACAGAAAACAGTATTCTTTTGTCTCCTCATGACAGGAGAAATAGTGAAAGTTGAGTCAGATTAATCAGAGTTTTTACCACCTACTGCAGAGAACCAGGATTTCACCTCAGACCTCACCCACAGACAGAAATGCAGCACTGTCTATAGGTGATGACATTTGAGGGCTCAGGAGGAGCTTGAGAGGGGGAGTATTTTAGCATGTCAGTCACTGATGACAGAATTCAGCAGACGGACCAAGGGAGTTGTTTTATCAGGCAAACACTGCAATAGACCAGGACGTGTCTCACCTGAGGAGCTCTTCCTTGATTAGAAGTCTTTTCTGGTCAAGAAATGCAAATCTGGCAATACTGAAATATTCTGCTGTCTCATTTCTGCCTTTATAAGGTGTGCATTAGTAGGGAAACAAAGGAAAGAAACATTGTCATTTCCATGTTTTCAGAATCAAAGATTTGAGGTTTTCCATTTGAAAATAATTTTCATTTTAAAACTTCATCAGCATTAGTATCTCATGTCTTTAAAAAATCAAAATGAACTTCATCAGCATTAGTATCTCATGTCTTTAAAAAATCAAAATTAAATGTTTCACGCCATATCAAATTCAACATGTCATTCAAATTAAGCTAGTTTCCATTTTTAAAAAAGACTTTCTCAAATCGCTGAAAAGGTTTATGTGGCTCTCTAGGAAAAAGAAAATTACTTTGATTCCTCCAGCCCAGCAGTGATGTGAAAAGACAGTTCAGGCACAGAGTGGTGTAAGCAAAGACCTCAGACGACCTTGTCTGCCTTGGATGTTGCTGCCGTGGCACAAGGTGCATCCTGAAGTGCCAGGCCGAGGACGGCGTACGTAACCTGTCCACTCTCAAGCAGCTCTCCCAAACGTGCCATTTCCTCATGGCTTTCTTTTGAGCACCCTCAGTCCAACCTCCAGCGTGCTGCATGCTGAACTGTATCAGTAGTCAGTGAGTTAGGGCTTTCTGAAATGCAGTGTAGACATAACCTATAAGAAGGAAATTCTGGTCCGGAAGTCTAATGCCATTCTCTGAGAAATTTTTTTCTTCTTCTATTTCTGATTCCCACATCACGTCAAGCTCTTATGCCCTCCCCTCTTCTCTCTCTCTGCCTTTGCTATCTGCTCACCAATATTTATCTTTCCTTCCATTTTTCGATGCATGGTAAAACATGAACTTGACTCAGTGGCCTCCTGTCAAGCCTGTCTGGTGAAACATAGTGCAGGCAGAGCGAATAAAGCTAAGAGCAGGACTGAGGTGCACTTGAATGGATTTATCTTTCTCTTCCAACTCTTGCCTTCTGTTTCTTCTGTACCACAACCGCCTGAATCGAGACCATTTTTAATGGTAAAAAGCAGTGAATCAGAGTTGCTGCATGAATCATGAGGGAGATGAAGTTCTGCTCATAGCGAAGCTCCAATTTGTCCATCCACGAACAATTCCTGCAACACTAAATATCATTTTCAACAGCAATCTCAAAGGTCATTTTTTCCCCTCTAATTAAAAGTTTGGTGTAACCACATTTTTGTAGGCAGTGCCTCTAAGGCACATCATCAGCTCCGTGATGTGAAGCCAGGCCAAAGGAACCCTCCAGTCTCAGCTTTGTCCCACACCAAACCGCAAGTAAAAATAAAGGGAAATGTCACTATTTTTTTCAATGCTTCTCCTTTCCTGGAGAGTTTCTAATGTGTTTGTGGGCTAGACTTATCTGAAGAGCCCGTGTTCTTGAATATTAAAATTCTTTACATGATTTTGTCTTCCTACGCAGTGGTTGGGGCAGGAAATAAAAATATTTTATGCTGCCAAGATTAGAGGAAAGCTCAAAAGATTGCCAGCTACATTGAAAACTGTCTGGGCCATTCCTTTACATAGTGGCAAAGTATTCCTGAAGAACCTAATTTTCTAATTTTATATTCCATGAGAGAAAAAGGTGACCCTCCTGCAAACAAACAGAAATGTTGAGCACCATCATGTATGTTTGCCTTTTCAGTGTGGTATCTTAGTGCTGGTTGTGCCTGGGGAACATGGGCAGTCGATAGCAGAGGTAGGCACTGGAGGAGGGCTTCCTGACGCTTTCATCAAATAACATACACAAGTTGTAGTAATTTGAAGAGAGCTGCAAATTTGTCTATTATTAGAGTTACCAGTAGGAAAGACCAAGGCAGCCGCATATGGGCAAAATTTTTAAGTCACTGGTGACTGGAATTCATATAACTCTATTTTTCAACATAAATGCAGCGAAAGGTTTGAGCTGTTTTCATGTGGCAGCAAATTGGGGGCATTTACCGCATGAACCACAATAACTGGATCCCATTACCTGGTTTATGGAGTGAAATTCTGCACACACATTCAAATTCGTCTGCTTGGTAAATTGGGAGCATTCACTGGTTCATGAATCTCCAGATCTGTGAATGCGACGAGCTGCGGATATCTGTAGGTCTGAGTTCACTTTATTTTTCTTCTTTTCTAGCTGCAGACGTTAGTTTAGTAAAGCATGAACAGAGCCACTCTACTAGTCAGTAGTGTGGAGTCATAAATTGTTTCTCAAAGTGTCTCTGGAAATAGGGTGCACCAATTTGCTCTACAGTGAGTTTGGGATAACAGTGCTGTAGAAAATGCTGTTTAAATACAATTCCCTACCAAGATAAGGAAGGCTGGACCGATGGGCTGAGACCACATACATAAAGGTTCAACAAGGCCAAGTGCCAGGTCACAACAACCACATGCAGCGCTACAGGCTTGGGGCAGAGTGACAGAAAAGGATCTGGGGGTGCTGGTCAACACCTGGCTGAACGTGAGTCAGCAGCGTGCCTAGGTAGCCGAGAGGGCCAGCAGCCTTCTGACTGGTATCAGGAATAGCGTAGCGAGCGGGATTAGGGAAGTGATTATTTCCCTGTACTTGGCACTGGTGAAGCCGCAGCTAGCTCGAATATTGTGCCGAATTCTCCTCACCAGCCACTTATATTGGCTGTTAATTTTCTGGAAGAAAAGCTCCCTCCCACCTCACCCAGGCTAGGATCCCTGTGCAGACAAATGGCCTTTTCCAGAGCGTTTTTTATATGCAGCTGTGTGAAACTCTCAGCCTGTTCAATTAAAGAGCCCGTTTTCCCATTAACCGTCTCCGTAGACAAATGTGAAATGTATTTAATGTTCGCTCAGGATGAAGCCAACGTGTTTCTCCTGCTGTTTTACACTTTCTTCTTAGCAGGGTTTTGTCGTTTCTGGCTGTTCGAATGCCTTGAAGTTCCACAGCATTTACCATCAGGAAAAGGTAACAAGTGTGGTGACAAAGAGTGAGTGCCCGATGAGCCTGGGAAAATGGATTGCTTTAATAGATGTAACCGAGGCCCCACTACACCCTGCCTAATGCTGAGCAACCAGCCCATCCATCACCACTCATTTCGGCTGAGGAGCAGCACACCATCCAGCCTTTAACAGGCTTTTCTCTCCTCCTTCTATTAAAAAAAAAAGTGCTGGATTAGATCTCTTGCCCTTCCCAATGGTCTGAGTAGAAACAGTTTAGAAAGGAGAAAATAAACATTGGATCCTTTACATCAGCTCAGTGTTTTTTATTAACACACCCTGAGAATCAGACTCTTCCTGTCAGTGGTAACTTCCTGCACATTAATTTAATAACTAATATCCCCTGAGTCTTTATTTTCCTTCCTTTTTTTTTTTTTTTCTCAGCACTGTTTTTCCATGCATTCAATAGCTAAGAAAATTGATAAGCTACTACCCAGTATGAAAATGCATTGCCCAAAATATGAGTCTCACATTGGGTTGATGTATTAATCCTTCTCTCCTGAATGGCAATAATCACTCTCTGTCATTTTTTCAAGCTGTTGTTCAGCACTTCTTTGCCACTTGCTGCCTTTCAGCATGTTTGATGTGAGCCCCAAAAAGGAGTGAGGAAGGGGATGGAGGAGGAAGATTGAGTCTCTCTGGGCCTGATCCTGGTCTTACCTCCATTGGTAAGATGTACAGTGGGTAACTTGGCTGATAGATCTCTGAAGTAAAACCATTTTCCACAGCAATTCTGGTTACTAATTTTTCCCACTGAGCTCTGATGCAAAGAAGCATCTGTCCTGTTCTGGCCCAGGAAAATTCGTGGATGCTTTGTATTAATAATTTATAAATAATGGTGCAGAAAAGAACAGAGAGCTGCTCTAGTGTAAATTAGGGTGCTCCAGTCCTTGATCTGCTCTGCCTTTGTCTCCCTGCCATGGCCTTGAGAGAGAAGTTCTGCTTCTGAGGGCTCCAGATGTGGGGACATCCCAACTGTGTTGCTGGTTGCCCTTTCCTGGGGACTGATGTAGTTTTGAACTGATGTGAGAGGAACCCTGGGAGCATTAAGTTGCTTTGTGCTCTGAGATCTTAGCCTGGCTCTTCAGTAAAGCACATCCTGATTCATCCCTGTGGATAAATATCTTGAACTTAGCAGGACTCCATCAATATCAAGAGCGAGTTACGTTGCACTACTCCACCAAGTGGCAATAAAAACCTTTATAGCACCTGCTCAGCATGACAAATCTTCTTCATCCTCTGTCAGTGTTGGCTTTATTGCCTCTTCCTCATGAGGGTAATACTAGCCAGTATCATGATAATGTTGGGGTAAAGCTTAGATCTCCCCATTCTTGACTGTGGCCACAAGGCATGTCTCTGGTGCTTTGTAGTTCTAACATAAATGCTAGTATTTCCCAGACCCTGTTGGTTCACAGATCCAGGTATTGTGAAGACTTGGCTGTGAACGGCTCTCGTTGGAGCTACAAATGGAAACGGATCTCATGGCAATCAAGTAGATGCCTTAAAGACCGATCATTTGTATTCTAAGGTTTTGGCTTGAAATGCTAAGTTTGTACTCCTTTCTCCATGTATGTTACTAGCTCTGGTGCCTAGCTGGAATTATGTCCTACTAATCTCAGCAGAAAAGTGAATTAGAGCCACAGCTTATGCCAGGCTGAGGGGATATTAACTCTTAGTTTACCTCCTGGAGTGCAAAGCATTTGCCCGTTTTTAGCTTCTTAGAGAAAATCTGTCTGGTGTTACAAGTGTCAGTAGCAGTAACCTCAGGAAGACATAATTAGTGCTTGTATCACTCCCATCTGTGTCAGCATCTGAAGGCCTCAGCAGGTGACACTGCAGAGGTTGTTTCCTACGATATCTGACCTCAAGTACATAGAGAGCAGGCGGGTCTGGTGGCTCAGAGAGAGGAGGAAGGTGAAGATGTTCCTTCATTTCGGGGACGTGGTATCATAGAATCATAGAATGGCTAGGGTTGGAAGGGACCTGTAGAGGTCATCTAGTCCAACCCCCCTGCACACGCAGGGTCCCCTAGAGCATGTGGCACAGGGTGATGTCCAGGCGGGTTTGGAAGATCTCCAGAGAAGGAGACTCCACCACCTCTCTGGGCAGCCTGTTCCAGTGCTCTGTCACCCTCACCGTTAAGAAATTCTTCCTCAAGTTCCTGTGGAACTTTTGGTGCCTCAATTTGTGGCCATTTCCCCTAGTTCTATCACTGGCCACCACTGAGAAGAGGCCAGCTCCCTCCTCCTCACTCCCTTCCTTGAGATATTTATATACATTGATCAGATCCCCTCTCAGTCTTCTCTTCTCCAGGCTGAAGAGGCCCAGCTCTCTCAGCCTTTCCTCATAGGGCAGATGTTCCAGACCCCTAATCATCTTCGTGGCCCTGCGCTGGACTCTCTCTAGCAGCTCCACATCCCTCCTGCACTGGGGAGCCCAGAACTGCACACAGGACTCGAGGTGCGGCCTCACCAGGGCTGAGTAGAGGGGCAGAATCACCTCCCTCGACCTGCTGGAGACGCTCTGCTTAATGCACCCCAGGATCCCATTGGCCTTCTTGGCCACGAGGGCACACTGCTGCCTCATGGTCAACTTGTCGTCCACCATGACGCCCAGGTCCCTCTCTGCGGGGCTGCTCTCCAGGAGGTCGGTCCCCAGCCTGTAGGCATGTCTAGGGTTATTCCTCCCCAGGTGTAGGACCCTACACTTGCCCTTGTTGAACTTCATGAGGTTACTCGCCGCCCAGCTCTCCAGTCTGTCCAGGTCCCTCTGGATGGCAGCACAGCCCTCAGGGCTGTCAGCTATTCCTCCCAGCTTAGTATCATCAGCAAACTTGCTGAGGGAGCAAGTGAGCGCATTTGATCTTGCAGATGTGTTGGAATAGCCTGGGATCGCCATTGATGAGATGAGAAAGAAGAATTAAAAGTAAGCAACCAAGGGACAGCAAAGTAGAGTGACATCCACAAGAAGAGGCTTTTGAGAAGCTGGAGTTGCCAGTTCTGTGAGCTTAGGGAACGCAGGTGACTGAGAGGTGCCTCTGGAACTCCACCAGCCCCTTCCTGGTTTTTTGTTTCCCCAACCTTCCCTTGCAGATAATGTGCCAAGTTATGAATTCTCTTGTACTGGAGGCTCACTTGGAGTGGGAACCTTGAGAAGTAGCAGAAGTGGCGTGATTCCCAACTCATTTGTCCTCTCTGTGACAAGGAGATGACAAGGAGGTGTCACTCTGTGAGCCATGGTTTAGAAATGTCATCTCTTAAAAGTCATTTGGATTTAATAAAAGTTGATCCCTCTCAGAAGACAAGAACCAAGGATCTAAAGTGGATATTAAGGCAAAATACGAGCAGCCTGCAGCACTGGCAGGTTAGGTGGTCTGTCAACTGCTGCAATGCTGCTGCTCTTCACAGCAGTCCCAGTTTTCCCTCTCCAGCAAGAAGCTGAAGCTTGTCTGACCTCACCTCTTTCCTACTGGCTTCCCTTCATTTGCTTGGATTTGTCTGTTGGCTTATTGGCTTAGTCCCAGTACTTTAACTTTCCTTTTTTTTCCTGAGCTTTAGAAAGACTTCTTCACTGTAAATAAACTTAAATTCTTCTACTTGCAGAGACCTGTTTGGATTATGAAAAGTCCAGTTTGGCTAGATAACCAGGCTGTGAAAAACAGACTCTATGGCTAGAAAAACAGGTATAAAGCACTGCAACATTTCACAAGATTGTAGCATCTTCTGGATGAAAATTGTGGTGTTTTTACCTTCAAGACACAAGGTTTCTCCAACCAACCACTTGGCAGGGGTGGTATTTGAGAACAACAGTAATATCACTGACTATTTTGGATCCTCTCACTCCTGGGCTCAAGGCATTTCCACTTAAACTCTCACTTACTAACGACGGCAAGTTCATCTGCTACAAGTTGCAAAACTTACTATTAACTGTAGTAGTAAACAGAGAGAAAACAGTGTCAGAGCCTGTCAATGTAAGAGAGCCTTATTAGCATTAGTTACTTTTTCTGAGATTGCCATCTTAAAAAATTATTAAGGCAAATTGCAGCTGTTCCTTGAACAGGAATCAAGAGGCAGAACGAACATTCCTTTTATCACCAGCCTCAAAGCAGCGCATTCCCAGCAAGGCATCTGCCTGTTTCCTCGTTTATTCATTTGCCTTTAACGCAGTGTGGGACCACAGAACAGAGAGGGCTCTGTTGTCTACTGAGATTTGATATTTACAAGCACATACTCATTTCTCAAGCGTTGTTCATTATTTTGCAAACATATTAAGGATCCTAATTTTGCTGACTATGAAAATCACTCATTTGCACTTATATTATTTCTATCAGCAATTACCTTCTCATTATTATATTATCATCACAGCTTGACTTTACATTTGTCACTAAACAAAAGCAGTTCCTGCTTAACAACCCTTACTTATCAAAAATTTCCTGTCCTTCTAGAAAAGTCATTCTAGTCTCTCTCTCTTTTTGGCCAATTTATGATGGTGTATTATTTACACATGTATTATCATTTATATTATATACATAATAGTTATTATTAATTATACTGATCAAAATATATCACCACAGTGATATCTATATTTGGTGTATAGCTGAACCACAGTTCACTGTGTCATAGAAATTTCCCTAGCTTAAAGTTTCTCAGCTAAAACACTACCCAAATGACTCTGCGTTGCTTGATCACTGGCCGTGGCAGGCTGCATAAAGGTGTTAAGGAGCCAGGTTGAAGGCTCTGCTTTCCTTCCCTGAATGCTCTGGTCTCACTGCATGCATGAATTCAAATCCAACCAAAACCAGTCGTTTTGTTCTTAGTGCCTGTTGAATCAGCTGGGCAAAGATGCTTCTGCAGGCCACCATAGGCTTGTTCTTCTTCTGTGGAGGGCAGGCAATAAAGGAGCACTATTTGAAGAACCCCTTACAATGTCAAAACACAGTACATGCTATTTTTTCTCCAATTTCTATGCTCGGGACCTAAGAGGAATAATTTACACATCACACCCTACTCTGCTCTCACTGGGGCTATAATTCCCCATGCCTTTCTCTACACTGATTTCTTTAGCTCTCTGACAAACTGGCTCAAGTTTGAAACCCATTCCCCCTCTCTCGGCCAAGCTGTACCCTTGCACTTGCTACCTTGGCCATTAGGGCATGTTTGCTTGGAGAGATTGGGAATGTTAAAATGAGGATCAAAAAGACCCTCTCTGCAAGTATCTACCGCTGTTCTACTGCTCTGCAATCTGCTGTCTGCCAAGGAAAAGAGAAAGTTGCAATCCATACATTGAAAAATCACTGCTAGATGACTGTGGCTCTATAATTTTTTGCTGCAAGCCAGACTAACTAGTTGCTGTCATGTCAGGAAAGATGTTCCTTGAAGGTCTGATTTAACAGAAAACGCAATTTTGTCTCATGAGTCAGCCAAGTATGTTCAGGATGACCTACACTCTTGTGTTCAGAGGAAGCTTTGAAACTTGCCCAGTCTGTGCAGTTTCACGTTTAATGCAGAATATAAATGCATGTCAGCAGCACGTGTGCCACGGGCTGTATGTCCTTTAGAGGGACCTAGTAAGAGGAAAGCATGGGTGCAGCTCCCTGCTCAGTGAGGTTGTGTTGGTGACAGAAGACCCGACAGAAGATCTGTTCCCAGCTCCAGTATGAGCTGCAGTCTATGTCCAAAAGCTTTTTTTTTCTTTTTTTCTAGCAGTATTTGCCAACTACAATGTGTAAAACCCACCGTCTCAGAAAACTTCCTCCTAGCACGTTCACTTTGATTCGGGATACGATTATAAAATAATGGCCCTCATCCATACAATGGCTAATTTTACTTGTGGGAGTGAAAGAGAGCACACAAATATTCATTGATTTTTATAAGATCAGGAATAGAATTCTTCACCAGTAACCATCAGAGCTATCTGGGACATATTTTCCCATAGGATTTTTGCAGTTTCAAAAAAAGCAACAAACAGCCCTCACTAAAGCAGGAAGAACATGCAAAATCAGGACCTTTCCTGCATGTTGAAGCTTCAAAAAACCCTTTCCATTCACATTTGCTGAAATGCTTTGTTGTGATCACTTCAAATAATTTCTCATAATTTCATGTCTTACAATTGATTGCTTTCAATATGTTTTTCAATATTTGACAATTTTGAACTACAGTGTGGCAAGTGTGTTTGGAGAAACAAATTGAAAATGTCCTTCTCCCTTGAGTGATTTTGATTTCAATGAACTGACATTGAGTCAATGGAAGACCTTTTAATGGAAATTCCTCAAACGGACCCAATCAAATTTCTATTAAGAAGTAACAAATAAAATTTGCCTTTCCTTTTACAATGAATCATTCATGATTTGACTTCTAAATACAGCCTGCATACAGTTTATATACTATATACAGATGTGTGAGTATGTATACGTGCATAGATCTTATATGAAAGAATAGTAAGCCAGAATGCTGCCGTTCTGGATTCTTCATCAACAGTATCAAATCAAATTGTTCTGTTGACACAGGAGTGTATGAGACATGGACAGAGAGAGCAGCGTAGTCATAAATTACCATGTATTTGGATTTGGTCTTAAGAGCATTAGCCTGGGATTTAGGCAAAGCAGATTAATGCTTCTGGACTGAATTAAACAAAAGAGTTTCTATCTTTCAAATTTCAGGTGAATGATTTTTTGTCACATTGCTAAACATCGGTTACTGCAGGATGACCTTTTCTTTTGATTTAATTCTCACTGAAAAAGAGTTAGAGGAAGTAACAAAGTTTACTAGAAAACAGAAATTTCTTTTCTGATGAGCCCCCCAATTTGTACTGGGCATTGAAAGCGCAAGTTTTGAGATTTTTATAACAAAATTCATTATTGAGAGCTACAACTCAGCAAGACTGTTATTGTTAACTATTTTTCTTTTTTAGCTGATTTATTTGAAGAAAACCGCCACAATTTTGCAATGTTCCAAAGTAAGCATTAATTTAAATTAATTTCTAACAGTCATAATTTGGACTAGTCTAAAGGTTTTGATTTTTAGATTTTGAATTTTCAGAATTGCCAGAACTCACTGTAAGAAATTCATACAGCCGTTAAGGTGTCTAATAAGCACAGCAGGAACATCCAAAAAAAAGCCCTTGAAGTGAAATCTGAGGCAGGAGAAAGAAAGAAAGTACAAAATTATGCTCTTTTCCCCTACCGATTCATTCAACCCCCTGAGAGCAACAGATCATCCTGCAGTGAAGAGAAAATCCATGGATGATTCTGCTATAGCACAGCAAGGGCTAACAAAAAATAAAATAAAATAAAAACCAGTTTAACACAAAACCCAGAATAATTTCCAGAGTAAGTGAGCAGAGTTATAAAATCAATCCGGCATGTGCAGGAGCAGAAGTAAAGCCAAGGAAAAAGGTTCCCTTTGAAATCTTATAGACCTTACTGTAAAAATCCAGTGAAAAAATTATTTTAAAAATTATTTTAAAAAATCCCATCAGAAAGCTCTTAAGTCAACCAGAATATTTTCCCCCAGATAGGGCAGAGTTATCCATTTTAGCTCTGCCTAACTGTGATCCTGTAAGAAATATCATCAGTTGTTCAATAAATAATAATCTTACAGAATTTAAAATAAGAAAGTAGATTATTAAAGTTACAAATCTTTGTGGTCTTTACATCTTTAATAAAACATTTATCTATTAATAATGCATATTGTTTTTATCAAACTCATGCTTTAAATGAAAAAAATGACCACTGGAAAGGCATCAATATTTTTTTTTTTATCCTCCCCAGTCAAAGCTGGCAAAAATGGAGTTACACTGATAAACTGTTCATCATTTACAAAGATTTAAAAATTTTAACAGCTCTATGTAAATTGAAGACTAGCTGTTTAGCCTTGGAGGCATGCAACAGGAAAAAGTAATCCGGGGCGTCCGTAGAGATAAATGTTATAACTTCATAGCCCTTTGCGCATAGTTAATGGCACAGTTTGGCTCATATGGAACACAACTCACACATCAATACAGCATTAAACTTTAATGTACATCATCACACCAGGAGACCTCAGGGCAGTTGTACCTTTAATGTTTGTTAGCTGAAATGATCCTAATGGAATAATAATGTATTGTAAAGAGGCTGACAGTGTTTTCTAAACAGCAAGATAAATAGATGTATATGTGGTGTATGTGTACACGTATGTGTGTGTAAGTGTACGTCTAAATATGTCTGTATGTATATAAGTGTGTGTATATAACCACAGATCTCAGGAGCGTTGCGTATACAGCCACAGAAGTTTACAGCATACTCCTTTGAGATGTGGAAAGGAGACAGATTTCCATCTCTCCCAAAGCACAACAGCACTGAATTTATCCAGTGGGGACACATTTCTATGAGACCTCTGTTAAGATAATTGCAGACGTTGCAAGCTATAGACTGAACACCATCAATTCTGTATTTATGAGCACAAAGGCACTTCTATATGCTCCCAAGGCACCCATCTTGATTAGTCCTTCCTCTGTTCTGCCCATCTGTCACTTTGGCAGTGCCCCTTTGACTCCAGTGGGGCCCTTTCCTAAGGAAAGACCTTGGCATATGGCTCATGACATTACTTACACCAAAGGACAATTAGGTGAAAAATGTCATCATCCTTTTTGCACATGCAGACTGTAAATATTGAAAACGTCCCGTCCCTATTGAACGGACTGGTAAACTCCAGCATTTGGCTATCAAATGTTTTCACCAAGGCAACCAGAAGTGACCACGAGAGTCAGGAACTGTCCAAGAATTCCTCCCATCTGCTTCTTCAACCAGCCCTCACTGTAGGCATGTGGAAAACATGGGCATAGATTTCAGAGCAAATCAACGCCTGCTTAAATCGTCAAAAATATTAGGTTGAATTCAGGGTGCTTCCTGGCACTTTAATGAAGTCCGTAAGGGAGCCATAGAGATAAAGCACTGAAATGTTTAATGTGAAGATGTATTGCGCCTTCAGGTTCTTGATCCATCATCCCAGAATCCCATTATTTATGGGATGAAGATGTGGTTGTTAATTATACCTCATCTAGGGCTCGTTTTTGACAGAAGTCACCACTTACACAGCCCTGGTGAGGAGGGAAGGCTCAGCATGCCAATCTGGCTGAAGGTACCACTGACATATAGGCATGTTATTCTTTACTTTTAATGACCAAGATATGCTGTGAGTGACCTGCCCTTTTGGGATGCAATGGAACATTCATCCAATTGTCTAGGAATTATAATTGCAGATGGCTATCAGTCCTCTACTCAAAATAACTGTCTGGCACAAATGAGAACATTTTCCCCTGGCTGAAAGTGTCCATTTTCTCCATTGGAAAAACATGAACAGGGAAAAATCCTATAAATATTTTAGCAGAGTGACCGAGTATTGGTTTTGAAATGCTATAAATATTTACAGCAAAATGGACCTCTTTTACCCACAAAATAAAGGTTTAAAAAGTTGGGGAGGAGGCAGAAGAGACAGGCTTCCGATTTTTCACTTTTGTGGGAAAAAAAAACCACACAGAGAAAAGTTCAATTTTAAAAGGAAAATCCAAACAGTTCTATGAAAATGAGGAAACTAATAAGCAACGTGTTTAATACATTGAGCAGCATACCCTGGCTGCTCCTGGACACTTATGTCCTTGCATAACGTGACCTGCCAGCTGGCCATGGATTCAGGGCTTTGTGGCCCAGCGAGTCCCATCCCACGCTATGCTCCATGTGCCTCAGGGATCCTGTTTTGCCCTGTCCTCCGCCAGTCCCCATGCCTCCCAAGAAAGAGCTGATCGGCACCTGGGCCCTTGGATGTTTGTCTCTGTATTGATGCATCTGCTGATCTAGGTCCGTGCGTTCAAACTCCCGGCTGTGTTGAGCTCTCCTGACCTTGCTTTTGCTATGGCCAAGTTCTCCCTCTGCATCCACCCCGGTCATGGCATGGCAGAACCCATCTGTGCAGCTCAGGACAGGTAAATGTTGCAGGTGTTGGAGAGTACAAGTACAATTTGGGGATCTCTCTATCACCTCAACAGAGAAAAATGAATGGCTAAACAGATATACTGAAGGGTAAATGCCAGTCTAATCAGCATCTGGCTGGGAATTGACAGGTTTGCCTCCATATGAAGGGAGAAAAAACCTCAGCAAGCTCTTTCTGATGCTGTATGACAAAGGCAAGCACAGAAAGATTGAGGCCTGAAAGGATGAAAGGAGATTAATCTGAAATGGTGTTGTAAGAGATCTGCATGTGAGCATGTGTTGCTTGATGCTTTCTGCTGTGTATTCCTGGTTTAATGTTTGCAAGGGCTAGTGCTGCTGTGTAAGGACCTGGGACTCGGGTACCTGAATGGATGCAGTGTATCCATGTCCATAGCATACAGCAAGCCCGAGGAAGGACAGCCAGGAACTCAGTGCTGCCAGACACCTCAAATAAACCCATATCCTGCATCTGTGGACCTCATGCAACTCCTTTTACTGAAGCAATACCATTTCTAGGGACACATCAGACTATCACAGTATTTAAGTACTATGTTTGGCTTCACTCAAGTAGTCTTATCAATTATTGATTAACTAAAGTCATAAAAATGCAAATACCCTGAGGAGCATGTCTGGAGGAAGACATTCAGTGGTAATTTCTTATTTTGGCTGACACCTAACCAGTAACTTACCTCATCCTCATTGCTCCCTTTAGACATTCTTGAACTTTCTTTGCAGGACTTTGGTTGCACATATATCCAGAGAAGCATATATTTCATACACATATCTGAGATGGCAAATGCTGCATTACAGTTGTAGACTCCGGACTGGAAGGATTGGACAAGCATGGAGTGTGGGAAGGTTTGGGGATGGACGTGATTGAAAGATTCATGCTTGCAAGGTAGATAATTCTAGTGGCACCAATGTTACAATGTCAGGTAGCTGTTGGCTTTTTCTTTCATAGAGTTTGCTTTCACATTACAAATCACCATCAGTGGTGGCTCGGTGCCTTGCCACAAGACACAAAACCAACTGAGAAGATCCCTAAGAATAATAATGAAAAAATGTTAATATCAAACGTGAGTTTTTACTGCTTTTGCAGATGAGTTTGAGTGCTTTTCCCTGGTCTTGGGCACACTCCAAATAAGACCTGTCTCTGGTCCATCATTAATTCATAGTTACATTAAGAACATGGCCTGTAAAATAAGGGTAAAGCAGGGGACCTTTACGGTGAGAGCAGCAATTTTTTTTCAGATTTGAAGCTGAAGTGTTTCTATACTCAGGAGTACCCACCCGTGTGCTTTAAAATACTTCACACAGGTGTTCAGCACAATAAACCAAAACTACTCAAGCTCTGTTGGAGTTGTATTCAAACCCGTCTGAGGTACAGGTGTGCTTAGAATCATAGAATCATAGAATGCTTAAGGTTGGAAGGGACCTCTAGAGATCATCTAGTCCAACCACCTTGCACACACAAGGTCACCTAGGGTGGCATCTAAGTGGGTTTTGAAGATCTCCAGAGAAGGAGACTCCACAACCTCTCTTGGCAGCCTGTTCCAGTGCTCTGTCACCCTCACTGTTTAAGAAATTTTTCCTCAAGTTCCTGTGGAACTTTTGATGCTTTAGGTTGTGGCCCTTTCTTCTAGCCCTACTGGAGGCCACCACTGAAAAGAGGCCGGTCCCATCCTCCTCATTCCATCCCTTGAGCTACTTATAGCCACTGATCACATCCCCTCTCAGCCTTCTCTTCTTCAGGCTGAACAGGCCCAGCTCTCTCAGTCTTACCTCAGAGGGCAGATGTTCCAGATGTTCCTTGTAGCACTGCGCTTCTGGGCTTCTTTAGTGAGAGCATTCTAGTGACAGCTGGGAAGTGGTAAATTACAATTACGTTTAATATATTGAGGGTAAAATTGCTACTGCAAGTGAAAGGAGAAGAGTTACGGGCCTGTGCAAGCCCATGGGGACATGTGACTGCAAGAACCCACTAGTTCACTCCCTCTTCGATGCCAGTCTAGCCTGTCAACACTGCTGCAGTAGCCGTTCTCCCATTCCTCATTCACCACCCACCCTGTTCCAAGGATCCTGCTGGTTCTTCTCCCTTCCCTTCTCCACATGGGCTGTTGCCCTCCTTGTCTCCATGATGACACATTCCCTTGATGCTTCACCACCAAGAAGTATGCCAAACGGCAGCAGCATACTGCCCCTGGGCAAGCAAGGTAGGTCTTACCCCAGGAAATCTGAACAGAGATCAGCTACAAAACTTTCCATGCTCCTATTGCTCTCTTTTGATTTTTATCTTCTTCCCTTCCTCACTTGGTCCTTCCTCGCTTGACTTTTTCCTCCCCTTAGTGGGTATTTGGTTGTAGTATGTGTGCTTGGTGCACTCAGACAGATCTCTGAATAGTTCATTCAGCTCAGCTGTGCTCTCTAGATGCTTCTCTGCTGGTGTCGTGCAGTTATTTAGTATTTCAGTCGTGGCCCATCACTAACTCAGAATTCTAGGAAGCAAACTTTGCCTGAAAAAGGAAATCAATAAGCTTCCCAGTGCATGTTCTTGTCATTGTTAACAAAACCATCCCGTAAGCAATTCTTCAAATCTTTTCTCACGTATTGCTTTTAAAATATCAGCTGCACAATATTCAGCGAAATTAGAACAAAAGGGCCTTTCCTGCCACAACTAGTTGGCCCCTTTAACCCTTCTAGGTTGGCTAGAGATCCCGTGCAGAACTTTGCTTTTCCCAAAGCTCTGTAGAGACTTCTGAGGAGTAATTGGAGAGCAGTGCACATGGTTTGAAAACTTGTGGGAAAGTACGTTGCTATTACCTGACCAGCTGTGTTAGGAATTCTTAAGTGGAGAGCAAGCAAGGAACTTGGCTGGTGACGTGAAGGGATGAGAGGATTAACTTGCAAGGGGGTAACTTAGCACACAGTAGCAGGGAAATAAGAGACTTTGGAAGGGGGCAAAATGAGGCCTGTCTTGTGGCTCTGTTCTGTTTTTTCTCAGTGTATAACTGGATGACTATGGTCCATTCATCTGTCTCCAGGTCGTTTGATGGATGAACTGGATAGCCTTAGTGGCTCTTTCCAAATGTGTCACTCCCTGTATCCATTGGTCTAGACTTTATAACATTCTCACACATTATTAGACACTTATCAAAAAGTACTCATTCTATTTTATTTTCTGTTATAAAACGGTGGTCATCTATATAATCTTTAAAAGCTAAAGGCAAAGATAAGCAGCGTCTTCTCATGGAGAAACTCAAGTGACTTCAGTCATGAGCAACGGTGCATACTCTGTCCAACAGAAATGAAAACTAGAGAACATTGCTTTTTTTCAGTTGTTACCAGCTTGGACCAAGCCAGAGATTTCCAAAAATCACCTAGTCACTCCTCTTGAAATATCTGTATCAAGCATGCAAGATATTTCTTTTACATTCTTGAATCGGCTTTACACATTGTTGTGATGACTCTGAAGTGTTTGGTGGGTTGAGCAAAATGAGATGGTTTGAAGACTCATTTTATCCACAATGTCAAACTTTGAGACAGGCACGTGAAGAATGGCAGAAATGCTTTATTTCCACCATACCTATTAAAGACTAAAAGTTTCCACTCATATCAGGGCCTATTTGTTTTCCTCCAAGTAAATTTGAAGAACCTTCTAGAGAAAAAAAAAAAAGGATGGGAGAGTCTGAAATAAGGGCATTTAAGTACCTAGGTAGGTATCCTTTTCTAAAGAAGGCTGGAGAATTATATGAGTCCCCAGGCAGGCTCAACCTCAACTTTGAATATTTAAACAAAACCTCAGAGTGTATATCAAGCTACAGGGCAAAGTTCCTGTGCTACAGGGAATTACTGCTTGATTCCATTTTGATAGGGCTCAACAAAATGAGAAGCACTTTGCTTGCAAAAATCTTGGGGAGAGAGTGATTCAAATCCTTTTTCTGGTTTTTTAATCAGAACTTCTTTTAGCTTCTCTAGTGTGCTTAGATCCAATTTCTTATAGAGAAAAGTGTGTGCAGATGCAGAAGTCATCCCAAATGTTGTCTACAGTGTTTGACCTAGATACTTCAAGGAACTTCGCTGTATACCTGTGCACACAGAACCTTAATTCCACTGCATGTCTAGTTTGCATGAATGGCCGCGCTGGTAAATCAGATAACCACTAATGCAAATGGACAAAGAGACTTGTGATTGCATACACATCCTGACCAGTACACAGCAGTGCATAAAGTACATTTGCAAATTAGAAATGCAGTTAAACATGCATTTTCACAACTGAACTCCTCTGAAAATATTAGTCTTACATGCTAATTTGTCAGAGATCAGCATCTAAATCTCAACTAAAAAAAATATGCTCATGGAACCAGAAAATATGGAAAACCTGTTTTTTTCCAGAAAACCAGGAAAATGTTTGTAGATATACCTATGCATATATTCCTATTTTGTGTGTATAGTTGCGTCTAAATGTGCACATGTTTCAGAAGAGCATCTGAGATGCTATCTTTTTAATTAGGCTGGTGACCTTATGGAACACTTCCAGTTGCAATGAAGTGCTAGGTAAGGAAAGAGGCAAAAACACATTCGGGGAATAAAATAGTCTTCTTTTTGCCTTGGCAGCAGTCTGCAGGCACAAGTCTCTGTACCCATGAGAAGTCATCTGCATAAAGAAAGATCCCCTGGTGTGCAAACCTTACAAGAGCTGACATAAATGTGTATCTGAGTTAGAGAGATGTCAGTCTGGCTTTCAACCACTGTCACAGTTGCTAAGTTATGGGCTGGACAGGCTATGGCTTTCTTCCAGATGAACAAACAGGAATGCAAATCCTGGCATGTTAACCATTAGTGGGCTCTGTCTGCAAAACCCAAGAAGATGTCACTGAGAAAGTTGGTGGCAAGTTATTTAATGTGACAGAGAACAAGGAGCCCATCTTTATGGTAGCTACTTATTGAAATGGCTCCAATTCAGAACATTTATAGGCATTTGTTAGCTAAGGCTCTGTCTCAGTTTTACACCCCAGACTCTTATGACCAAAAGGAAAGCTCTTTGGGCATAAACATTTCATTTCATGCTGCTATCAATCAGCACTGTTGGGTTTACTGTACTCTGTACTGTTCCAAAGCTTTGGAGAGTCATCTCTTACTATCAGAGGACTAATAATAACTAATAGTAACTGAGGTCCCTTCCAACCTCAGTTATTATATAAATCTTAGGGCAGCAAAATTCACTGCAGTGGGAGCTTTCTCTAGCATCATTCTTGAGTTCAAGGTGCTGAGACTACATGAGCTCCTTGGCCTCCTGCAGTATGCATGAGCCCTACTGAATATCTCCTATTCTCATCCGGTGGCTTCTGTTAATCACAGAAAATGTACACCTCAGCTCTCCAGATAACACATGGAGTTTGGTCAACTTCCATTCACAACTCTCTTGTGCTTCTTGGGAGACCACTGTTGATAAGTTCTCCTTCTTCAGCAGCAAGGCTGCTGCAAGGCTTGCTTCAGCAGCAAGGCTGCTGAAGACTGTGCAGACTGAGTCTGCACATGTAGGTAGCAGGGTGGTAATCTTCTTCTTGGGGCACCAGGGTGCTTCTTGGTTGGCTGGGAAGGGTCGTGTTTGGAGGAACCAAATCTCCTGCCATATCACCTGGTTTCCTGGCACCTCTACTTAGCGCTCACAGCTCCTAATGACCTGGATGCCTGCATATTCTGCTCAGGACTCAGACATGTCCCCTAGGGCCAGAAATGACTATCCCCATTGTTATAACACAGTAGGAATAAGGAAAATTAAACCCACTAGAAGTACAACTTGACAATTTTCTTAATATTTGTGCTTCTTGCCCTAAGGGGCCTCAGGCTTTGGACTGGTGTGTTTATTTTGCCAGGAATTGTACAAATAAGGGATAAAGTAGTTCCTGCCCCAGTGAGCAAGAAGTTGTTACAGAGACAGATGAATAGAAACACTTATGAGTTAGAACTTTTGACAGCAAAGTGCTGCAGTAGTGGGTTATTTTAGAACTTGCTGCCTCAAGGGAGTTGGGACTTTCTTGCCTTGCAGTCAGCTAAAGATGTTGGTGCCAATTTAGTAAGGATTAAACATTCTTTCAACTTTTGGCATTTCTCTTAAATTCCCATAGGACTTCCTCCCTCCTCCCTGCCCTTCACCTTTCTCTGGGCATGTGGATTTCGGTGCAGTATAAAAAGCAGAAGGTTCAAATCAGACTTACAAACACGACTGTCAGTCATTCCGCTCCTTAGCAAAAGCTGTATTAATGTATACCAAAGTGCCTCAGCTAGAGATCAAAAATTTTCTTGCATTGCCATGGCAATGCAAAGGAAGCTGAATTCCATGAAGACAAAGCATCTCACCCCTTTATCTGGCACACTATGAACATACAACACTGAAAACAGCGAGGTGTCTGACAGTGTTGGAATGGGGCTCTTTAAGGTATCTGCCTCTACTAAGAAGCTGGGGTGATTATTCCCATCCTACATCCTAGGACGAATTTGCTTGTTCTTGTTACAGCTGTTGGATTTCACATTCCTCAGGTCTTGCAGTCATTAGTGTGGAGTTTTTCTTTTCTCTCTCTCTCTCTTTTTGTTTTTCCCTTTTTTTTCTTTTCTTTTTATTTTTTTTTTTTTTTTCCTGTGACAACCTTAATTTTCACCTAGCGTTATCATGTGTGTTGTCATGGCGGTTGTAGAGAAAATGTAGACAGAATTGTCCATGACCTGTCTCTCTTGTATTCCCTTTGCTCCTGATCAGCTCTTCCTGTACCCTCTTTCCTTTCCCTCCTATGTTATCCCACAAAACCCCTTCGTGTATCTTGACTTGTCAGTTGAGAGTCATTGCCTATCCAAAATTGCCTTTTTTCCACCGAGTGGGAGCAGCACAGCCTCTTCTGATCTTCCTTGCCATATAACGTACCTGGCCCTTGTGACTCAAAGAGAAATAGCTTTCCAGGCTGTGCTCTTTGCAGATCTCAATTAAAAATTCAGAATAAAAAGATGAAAAAGAATGTAAGAGTAACTTAAGAAATACTGTGGGGTTTTTTTTCCAGCAGTCACCAAAATTTACATGCAGCTTTTTCCAATGTTTGCACGTTCACATTTAGTGAGGCTACAAACATCAAGCTCTAATGCTCTGTCAGACACAGAAAATTGTTTGCGAAGCTTGAACCCAGCATTTATATTTACCCTTGTGGAGGCATCCAGCTGCCTTGTGCTACTTAGTCCTTAACCTATTGAAAGAGAATCCAAGAAATTGAGACCAAACTGAAGAACAGGACAAGTTCTGCCTTCCTCTGATAGATAAACCCAATTGGAGAATGGGGTGTTACCCTTTATTCAGTTCTTTGTACCTTATTTCACTTACTTAAAAAATAATCAGAAACATCTCACTGGCCCACATATCCTTTTTCTACAAACATAAGACAGCCTCTTGGGCAAGAATGTTTTTGGAGAACTGACCAGAGACGTAAGAAAGTGAAGGTATTTCCAGCTGCAGGGGTCCCTAACGACTTAATGCTTTAATAAACAATCCAGGAGCTTTTTCCTCAGTTTTCCCCTCTCTAAGCTTGTGCATGCCTTTTGTATGCTACTCTCAAAAGCTAAATTTAATATCTGTATTGTTTTATCTTATTTGGAAGAAAAAAAAAGAATAAACATGAAATACAGACAGAACAGAAAGGCCCTGTCTAATTCTATCTTGTAATCAAAGTTGCTTTCAGATCATGCGACAGCGATCAGATGAAGTAGCATGCAAAATAAAAAGCAGTGCCCAGTCTATGTCTGAATCTCGGGCTATGTTCTCCCAGAGACAGAGACTTATTCTTTGAAGCCTGTCTCCACTGAACTCCATTAAACCTACCACATAACCTCGCATTCCCCTTTACAACTTGAATGTTGTCACTGCGCTCTAAACCCATCGCTCCTAAGAATATGCCTCTGGGAAGGACAAACGGCACTAAGAATAGGAGCAGCATGTGGGGAAAAGAAAAGCCATTGTCAGTAAGATGCTCTGGAAAGTGTTGCAGAGGATAGTATTGCAAAAATGTCACAGTATATCCTCCTGATAATACATTTCCTGTGAGCTATACAAAGACAGAGTACAGGAGGAGGTATTCACATGGCAGCAAACACCCTAGAGCTGTGACATGAATTTGCTAGTAGTTTATATACTAGTGTGAAAAACTTTGCTTTCCCCAGTTCTTTTTGCCTTCTCTGAGCGTCCTTGTGCACAGAATAGAGACCATAGCAGGCACAGGGCAGAGACCATTCAAGACCCTTCACAACAGCAGTGCTGACCTTGAGCTAAAGTTGCCAAATTGCTCTCATGCCTCTAGGGGTAACTGAGAGCAGAACTGCACCTTGCTAAGTTGTAGACTTGCCCCATAAAGCAGAACAGGTAGAAACTTGCCCCACCTCTCTGGCTGCTTGTATTGCAGTGGTTTATCCATCCCTTGTGCACAGCTGAGCTTGGATTTTCTCTGAATATGGTACCTTCAGGTTAAGCAACCCCTCACATGAGACTGATTGGAGCTCCACTACTAGTCAGCTTGGTCCTTGCATCCTGGGTGTAGCCTCTGCTCATGGCTGCAGCTGGAGTCAGGATACCAAGCTAGACAGACCTTTGCTTTGCCCACTTTTACCAATACAACCATCCTGTGACATCCACTCGGTGCTGGACTGTTGGCACCCTCTACAATTGATTAGGTATTCCAGAGGCAAAGCAATGCTCTGACTCACCCTGCAATGAATCTGGATAAACTGCCAACACCAATATCGCTTGGAGTCACACACACTCCTTCATGGCTGCATGTCATGCTATCCTCGGCAGCTAATTGGTTCTCATAGCTCCCAGCTAAACTAAATTATCTTCGTGTAACAGGCTGAGGAAACAGAATCGAAGCGCTAAATGAAATGCCAGAGGTCCAGCAGCTAGTTTAGTCTTTAGGACGCTGCCTCCAGTTGTTTCACCTCCAGCTGTGTCTCTCCACTGTACTATGGAGCGTACTATGGAGAATGATCTGCTGAAGGAAGTGCATCCAGGTTAGGAAAGGATTAGAGTTTACCTTGCTTAACAAATTAAAAAAGCATATAGATAACAGTCTGTAATAGAACAGGAAACCAGAAGAGGAGGGCTAGTCCCCAGATCTTACTCCTATAAGTAGGATGTATAGCTGCGAGTTAGGGCTGTTGGTCAATACAAGGATGCACAGCACTGGAGGTAACATCTGCTACAAATTAGTCTTAGCAGTCTTGGGGACAAGAGTTTTCTTTGGGGTTGCTGCAAAACCACTGGATGTCCCACTGCAGAAGAGGTTGAATTAGGGTCTAATATCCTAACATTTCTTATAATTAAAAACACAAGTCAACAAAGAGCATGGATGCATTTTGTTGCCAGCAATCAAAAATATTAGCTATGTATTTATATGCTTTATGATCTAAGCAGCTTGTGCAAATGCAAATCCACATGCCGTGTTTTTTTCTTGCTTTCTACCCAGAAAACAACATGGAAGCTATTAATGGATTAGGCTTAAGTATCTGCGCAACTGATTGCGAGCAAACAAAGCTGTTCGGTCTTGCTGCAGAACATCTTCCTGTCTGATAGAAAAATTGAAGGTTTGTGAGGCTGAATCACATTCTCTGAGTTGGTTTCTAGGACTTTCCCTTAACAGTGAAGGGTGATACCTTCTACCCTACACTCTTCATAGGGTATTCCCTTCTACCCTCTCTCTTCGTAGGCTGAGAGCAGGGCGTTGCAAAGCAACTGGCCACCATCCCCAGCCATTTTTGACTCCTCTGCTTTGAGTGACACCTATGACAAAGCAACTTTTTCTCTCTGTGTGGCAAATCTTGAAGAACTTTCCAGGAACCTTTGTACATTAGCTGCATTATCTAGGTTGGCACCACAGTTAGCTAAGGATCAGAGTAATATTGCTGTGAGTAGTTGCAAGTTTTAAACAGAAATGTGTAGCGTGGAATTCCCAAGGTTCCTCCGACCAAAGGAAATGATATGAATGCAGCCTCCTCAAAGACTGATGCCTGTTCCTGGGCATCAACAAACATCCAGGCAACTCCTAGTGGGCCACAGGGGAGAAGCGTATGGAACACTGTAAAAGCTTTATGAATGACAAACTTGCCAAATTGCTGTTTAAACAAGGAAGCAAATGGGAAGACCATCTGCATCAGAGTGAAACTGCTCATAATGCTGCCGCTAGCACCAGTGTGCCATGTGTAAGTTCTTCTGCTGGCATACACCCAAAAGACACAAATATTTGTAGCTTGTAAAGCAGCGTCTCCCCAGTCAAAGGATCTGAGGCCCTTTCTGCAATTTGTTACGTTTCATGGGGCAGGAAAAGCTCCCTCTTGTTCCAGAGCTGGGTGATTCCCCCTCCATGCCTTTGGCTCAGCTGGTGGAAAACCCGCAGTGTCTCCACTGCTTCTGGGTCTCTCCCATCTGCTTGAGGTACTTCTCCAGGGATGTTTGAGCATCTCACAGCCTTACATGTGTCTACAGTACATGTGTCCTTACATCTGTATCTGCACCACGTCAGCAGTGCTACTGCCCATACTTCATGGATGAGAAACTAAGACATTAAAAGAACTTGTTTAAAGTTACAGGACAGGCAACTGGGGAAAAACAATCCAGCAGCCACCATTCCTAATGTGGATCTTTATCTTGTCTCTTTGCAGGGAGCTTTAAAATAAAAATGAAATGAGTTACTGATAATTAGCTCTAAAGACACACAAGCAATTGTGCTTTATCATGTACAAGCTCCTTGATAACATGCCAGATCTTGTGCCATGAATTGTTAATTATTTCCCAGTAAAATGTTTTGCTTAGTTAAAGGGTGCACTGATTTATAAACACATGTCTCTACATATCATTCATGTGGCATCTGCTAAAAGAAATGCAAGTGCTTCAAGATTTCTTTTCAAATTATTTCACTATACTTAGCTATACTCTTTTCAACGCTGATTGTGACAGATTCAGAAATTATTAAATCATAAATACAAAAGGAGCAGTAGTGATAGCACTTAATGGGAAATATTCTCTCAGCCCTCACAATATTTCAAGTAGTGACAAAAAGAGAGATGGGGAGGCAAAAATGAAAGCGACTCCATTCTCTCTCATACTGGAGTAGATAATGATGGAGTAGATGTTGCTTAGATCCCTCCATGTCTATTGTCTGCTGCTTTTCGAAAATACTGGCAGGGGATGGACATACTGAGGAATTCAGTCATTGGTCTCCTTATTGTCTGGGATTTCAGGTTTTAATCACTTTCTTCTCAGCAGTTGACACTAAGGCGTTTTCTCCTGCAGCTGCATCCTCTTAGTTGGTGCTAGCTTTGCAGTAATGCAGAGGAGGGGCAAAGCAGGCAGAATGCAGGACAGGGGCCTTCACCGTCCCCAGAAGATTTTTATCTGCTGCAGCTTGGCTGTGTGTGTGAGGTTAGGATGGCCACATGCTTGCCCTGCCCCGGCATGGTGCTCTGAACACACATGGCCAGCCATGATCAGACACAGGCACCGGGTTATGGGCTGCGCCCGAGGGCAAACCAGCACCATCCGTGCCTCTGTCCTCTCCATGTGCATGTGCAAGCCATAGTTGGAACAGGTTTCATTTACTCAGGAGGAGCGAGTGATTTACTCCCGGCCCTATTTACCTTCCACTCTGTGCTGTATTACTGCATAAATCCCCACCGGAGCACCTGAGGTGCATTTGATGAAACACTGCCCTGTGAAATGCATAGGTTATCCCTGTCAGCTGCTGTGAGTCTGTCAGCATTCAACTGTAAATTCATTTTCACGCAGCGTTCATAAATCAGCCCAAATACTTCCTCCGCCTTTGTCTCCTTCCTCCTCCTCATTGCTGATGTATCGCGCAGTGAGTTGCCTGATGCAGGTCTGCCATCAGAGCAGTGGGAAGTAGTCAGTGCTGCACGCATGGTCACGAAAAACACTTGGGCTGAAGCTCTGCTGCAGCCTGGGGACTCTAATGAAGTGAATGGGAAAGTCAGTAGTGAACACTTCCAAGCCATTTGACGAGCTTAAGCGGAAAGCAGATGGTACTGGATGGTTGTAACAGTCCCCATGTGACACCAGGTGAAAAGCAGCTCTTTCCATGACGCTCCCTTGTTGTTACTTTGAGATTCATCAGACATGAAAGGGAGCAATCACATGTCATTCAGTGAGTGTGAGTGATGGCAAAGGAGAGGAAGGGTTCACATCTATCCCCCAGGAAGCTTGGCTGCTCCTCTTACCTGCTCAGGAGCAGCAAACAGACCATGCTGCAACGAGGTGGAGGCCTGAGGAGCTAATTACAGCAATCAAATCTAACATTTTCCATATCTCAAAAGGGTGATTGCTACGCTGGAACTCCATTTCTGTTTACACTAGATCATCTCTTTTCAAAGACTTCCTAGCCCTATTTCAGAATTTGATGTCATGGAGAATCTCTTGCCTTCACGGACTAAGTTACTCCAGTGGTTAATTACCCTCACTGTTAGAAATGTGTGCCCTATTTCTAGTCTGTGTGTTGGCTGCCTACAGAGACATTATGTATGCTGTGCACTGGATAACCAGCACTTCTCTGAATACATTTGCAATTTGATAATATTGTTCTGCTTACTTCCCAGCGCCTCTGATCCCCAGCTGGGACAAATCAGAATTGTTCTGTTCAAGTCAGGGCAGTTGATATATCTGGATTTTGTCCATTATTAACTACAAGATACAGTTGCTCATGACTAAGATATCCAGAGTTTTCTCTCTTCTTCTTTTTTTTTTCTTTAGTAAGGAGAATAAGAGGTTAAGCTGCTACAGGTACTCATATTTAATCTGTTCCAATTACAATATGTGTATCACTTTTCAAAAAGGAATTGACATTTCTCCTACACAGACTTAAATGTATCCTCATGAAATATCTATGTTTTAGGGTAGGAATTTGAAAAGCACCTTAAGGGAATGAGGTCTCTGATTCCTATTGATTCTCATTGACTTCTCTGATTGCTTTTGAAATGTCTCATATTTAATCATCATTATTATGTCATAAGGAATGATCTCTCTTATTTTCACTGACATATCCTAGACATGGCCAATACAAACAGCTGCCATATCCAGTCCATAAAACAGCATAAAATAAACTAAAACACAGAGCCTGTGTTTGGACAGTCTCATTTTTGCTAGCCCTGTGCCCCTCAGTGGAGAGAGCTACAGACATGAAGGCTGATTAGAAGCCTAAATGCACTGCAGGGATTGCATGCCACAGAAACCTCTGGACAAGAGGCTCCAGGTGAAATTATCTCCCTGCCTGCACATGCACACACGCACACACCGCCCCCCTGTTTTGCAAGAATCACTCAGTCTTAGCAAACTCCCAAATATGCTCATGTCTCTGTAGAGCATGCCATCAAGAACCTGGAAAGAAGCAGTGCTCCCTGAACTGCCCGACCTGCAAATGTTGTTTAGCAAGACATTGCAGTCACCTCCAGGAGTGTTTGAGAGTAGGAAGCTGGTAGACATGGCGAGACATTCATGATGTAATACAATAAAAAGCTACTATAATCCCTTTTCCCATCTAATCTCTTTCCCCAGTACACTGAGGCTGAAGTTTCTCAGCTACTAGCTTAACTCTGACCTGAGACTACATCCTTGGGATAAGATCCCAGGTCTGACACTATCTTCCCATGCTGCTGCAAGCCACACTAAACCGATGCATGCTTAGAGGGTCCAAACATGGCCAAATCTAATTCCAGAACTACCTTTCCTTTGCACTCAAGTCTGAGTGCAAAGTGTATTGCTTAAAGCTGGAGGCAGTGGAGTAAGCAAGCTGGGAGCTGATCTTGTGAACTGCTGGCTCTGGCAGTGACTCCTGTTTGTGCACAGGCCCCATTTAGCTTCTGTAGCTCTAATTATGTAGTGCAATAGCTACGGAGTTGGGGCCACAGAAACGTGTATGAGCTTCTCTGCATTCTTGCTTGCCCTTTCACAGGTGGCAGAGCCCTGAGTAACGGGGCTGAATGTTTGATTTCCCTTTCAAGTGTCACAAAAACTTTGGCTATTGATTATAAGCAAAGTTTTGTTAGAAAAGGGCAGGAAGAAGCAGACTTGATGAGGAATGCAGAAGTCCCATTTCAACAACTCAGCAACCTCTACAGATTAATAGAGTTAATTTATCATGTGGGGCATTAATTGGAGGATGTGCTGAGGTTAAGGACAAGGTCAGCTCTTCACTATGTAAAGTCTACTACATAATTCACTTCCTAAACCATCAAGGCAATCTGTGCAGAGTAATAACAAAGGATGGAGTCTTTCTGCTCCCAGGATCTCAAGGAACATAACCTTGTATTACAGATAACTAAATAACATTTGTAGAAGGGTACATGGCAGCTGTTCTATTAGATGAGGCTTTTAGAGCTATTTAATTCTTTGGAGATGAAGTTCCAGACCAGGTCTGGATGAAATGCAGAGGGGCATTTCTGATGTATTACAAGGTATTTGGTCCTTCAGCCACACTGTATTGACAGTATTTGGCTTGAGGACACAGCCATCCGGCAGTGACGAGTTAACAGTCTCAGCCTTGAGCCATCTAAAGAACCAATCAATACAAAAAAAAAAAAAAAAAAAAAAAAAAAAAAAAAAAAAAAAAAAAAGCAAAGAAGAAGAAGATTCAGAGTTTGTTATTGCACTGGAGTGAGTCAGAAGGCAGCTGCGAGGTAGCTGCAGCAAGCACCCCACAAATGCACTGGGAGAAGGACTTAGCTCAGGCTTGGTTGTTGGTGGGAGAAGGGTCAGGAGGACAAGCTGCGGCTTGCAGGGGTTGCAACAAAACCAGCATGAAATTTATTCAGGTTTCTTGACGTGAATGAGGTGGGGTTGATGCTGGGGTTATATGCATCAGGCTTCCAAGCTCCTCTCAGTGTCCTAGCTAGGGCCAGGCTAGGGCAGGTGCCTGGGTTCAGAGCAGAGCGGACACAGAGGCCAGCGAGAAGAGAGAGGAGCAGATGAATCATCCCAGGGCATCATTGCCTTGGTGCAGGCAAAGGAGAAATGCAGGGCAGGTAAGGCTGTAAATACATGTCAGTAGGCAGCAGGCCCTTGCGTCTCTGGTGGCAGGTGGAAACCTCAAATCATGGAACTGATCCTCTGCTTAGACCAAGCTCCATTTGAGGGGCTGCACTTAGGCCTTGAGGATTTGGCAGATTCGGCTTGCTTATGGCTGTGGGTTTGGTAGACAGGAGGACTGGGGCTCCTGCTGCTGCCCGCTGCCCTTTCTGCCACACAGTGCAGCAACTGGGGCGAGCGAGATGGGAGATTTGTAAGTACTCCAAACACTGCCTATACACCAGCACAACACATCCAGTAGAAGCCATGTTTGATTTCATACGTCATTTATAACTTGTCCATCTTTGGCAACAAAGTCAACAGGTCCTCTGCTGATGGAGTGAGTGCGAGACAACAGAAAGGAGAGGAGGAAAAGCAAGCAGAGGGAAAGATACTTTCTTCTTGTTCACTAGTGTCTGCAGGGGGAGAGCAGGCAGCACTGGGTCTCCATACACTGCTGTACTGAAAAATCCCTGTGCACAAGGCACAATGTTTCCAAAAGCCTGGACAATACAAGCATAGATCAAAGTACTTATCTGTCTGCTTGCAGTGAATCCAATTAGCTCACCTCTATTAGCGAACTCTAAGAAGATCAAAGATGATGCCACAAGTTGGAGCATCTGTTTTACATCTCTTAAAAGCTTAAGAAAAATGGAAACATATGCAAAGAACCAGTATTAGGCTAATTTTACTGAAGATTGAAAGCCTAACTTAAAGGTGAGGATATGTACTTGGCTTAATGCTTCCTTTGTGACAACATTTCATCTTCTTTCTTAATCTGGATTATGATACAGTCTAATTAGAGCATCACACTGTTCCTTGCAGACGATATGCTTTTGAAGCAGCACAGCAAGTTTCTGCAAGTTGCATAATTAACGCTTTTTGTTGTCACAGGACCCATGGCTTCTACTACAGAGATGCTCGGGGAATAGTCAGGTAGGGGCTGACAACAGCTCTCGAGGAGCACAACTGCTGCTCTGCGAGGTGAGAGGGATGCACAGATAAGCTTCAAGCTGCTCCAAGTTGTTTCCTCAGCTACCTGTGCTGTAGCAGAGACTGAAGTTGCTATAAGGTATCTGCATCAGCTTAGTCCACCTATTAGACACCTAAAACAGCTGCAGAAAACAAGGAAGGGAGCCTGACATACTTAAGAACTGTAGACTGGCCACTCACATCTTTTAAGAAGATAAAATAATACCTATTATTGGTATTATTGGTATTATCTTGGTTTATCATGTTAGTAGCAAACAAAACTTAATGAAGTGTTGCCTCAGCCTCCTCTTCCCATCCTAAAGCCCTTTGTCTGCTCCAGAAAGGGGTTCCCTTCCTTCATCAGGTCCATTTTCCCTGAGCTCCCGCTGCCAAAGCCAGGATTTAGACATGCAATAACAAAACAGCTCTAAGAAAATGCTAACTAACTCAGGAAAGAAAAAGAAAACTCAAATAAACCGATCTCCTTCCCCTTAAAAAACGAAACACACACAAAAACAAACAAACAAACAAACAAAAATCTTCCTCTCAAGCCAACCAACCACTCCAACAGTGGTAAAGGATGTGGATTTTTGTAGACATCTTCCAGTTTAATCTTCCATTTTAAGGAGGACAGCATTCATTTCCACCCTCTGCAGATTTCTCTCTGCTACTCGACTGACATATTAGTTCCCTTTACTCCCCTTTACCACCAGAATGGTAAGGACTCATTTCTAATTGAAGTTTATTAATGGCATGCTTATCTTTATTTCTTTATTCAGAAAGTAGGTCACTTTCTGAATTTATTTTTTCTTTCTCTTCAAGCATGTACAGGTATTAGCAATCTCCCCTCTTAGCCTTAAATTTCCTTTAGTAAATGAATCAAGTCACTTTAATCACTTGCCATAGTGAAGACTCTTCATTCATTCAGACATTTTTATGGTTTTCTCTAATTTAGATTTAGTCCTGCCTAGCCTGGGCGGCAGAGTGGATTTGAGCTGAGATTTTATTGGCACCTTTTGCACTGCCTTAAATACTACTTTGTCCTGGAAAAAATCTCAACAAAATAGTCTTACAGGTGTTTTGTTCTGCTGAAAATTGATTTAGCTTGAAAAACCTGTTGTAGCAAGCCTGCCAGTCTGGTTTATTTCTTCATCTCCGACAGTTGTTTGAGATCTTCCTGAGGGCTTGCTTGTGTCTGTGTTGGCCTTAATGCGCTTACGGATGATAGAGAAGTCATAGTAGCACTACAGGCCTCCACCTGCGGTCACTGTATTTAATGTCCTTTTCCTGAGTGCATTAAAGAGGTGTTCTCCCCCATCAGTTTAAACTCTGTAGCACAGAGAAAAGTCATGGGCAATTCATGATAAATTCTATTTCAGTGCTATAGCTCCACTTTATGAACTTAGTAAGTGGCAATCACTGTCACAGGATAAATAACTTGGGGCATTTCAGCTCTCTCTGTTACAGATTGCACATGATTCCTCTCTCTGGATGTTCTCTCTGTGTTGACTAGTGTTGACTCCTGTGCCCTGCGCTCTCAGGACTTCAAGCCCTGGGAATCTGCACGGAGTCCAGGCACCGTCCTGGCTTGGGGTGTCTCAGGATGCCCATGGGTCCAGCTCTTTTGTCCAACCTCATCGTGCTGAGAGGTGGGATTTGCAGTTCTCTGACAGTAATGTGCCCCCATAGTCTGAGCTCAACCTTTCCCCACATATTAGCTATGTTACAGCCACTCAGCCCTCCAGAGACACCTGCTAGTTGCAGATAACACGCACCAACAGTGGCCATCATATGCACCTGATCTTTATGAAGTCCATCACATGTTTTTCTAGTACTCTGGAATTTTCTTGGGCTGACATCAGGTTCTTTGGAGTCACTCAAGATCTGCCTGTGCTTTTCACATTTTGTCTGCTCAGTTTGGAGTAATTTCAGCTCACCTTATCTTTTCTGCTCTGAGGTGGCTCCACAGACAGAAGGTTTATTCCTGCTCTGAAATAATTCTTCTCTCCTGTCTGAAACTTTTCTGCACCATGATGTGGTACAGAATAATCTCCTGGGCCTTTCTAGGAGATCCAGCAATGCAAGCATGAGAGATAGTAATAGAAGACACACATACAGATGGACGTATGCATCTTTGGTCTTTATCTGACCAGGCATGGTAGTGACCAAGAGCATTACTTAGTCATTCTGAGGCTGCACAAAGTGAGCTGGAGTGACACAGGATTCTGATGTATATGTCCCCCAGGCACTGTAGAAGGAGATTAAATGCCTATTAGAACTGCTGAATCCACTATGCAGCAAGGCATCAGAAGGTCAGGCCTCTAAGTGATAAATGCCCATATCCTCATGCAGTCCTTGGTGGTCAGACATTATGGAAGTAGGCACGGAATCAACAAGCTGCATGTGTCTTTACTCTCACTACTTTGAAATGACTGAATTGTGCCTAAAATCAAGTGTCCCTCACGACTTCCTATGGCTTGGCTTGGATGTATAGGAAGGATGGTAAGGGCAACAGTCCTGCAAGATTGGCTAACTGGCAAGGTGGCTGATTGGCCATCAGCTTCATGGCACCATGAGCTACCTACAAAATCCATTATATGAAAGTGAACCCCAAGATGCATATCACATATCTCAGAAGGCCAAACGGAAGGGAAAGTCAGCAACAGTTTCACTGCCGTGGGTGACAATATATCACAGAGAATTGGGTAATTCCCCGAGTGGAATCACCAGGTCAAATGAGTCATTTCCATTCCACTGGATGGAATGGGTCAAACCAGATGTTGACCGGGATATTGAGTGGGGCTGGCATCTTAGCCACTGCTATGGACGTTTTAGCCACCACTGAGGGCATGTTAGCCTCTTCTGCTGTCTCACTCCATTGCTGGTTAGTCAATATACTGTAGTAGCACCCACATTGCTTATGAGCCATATGGAAGTGAGGAGCCCCAGCTGGCCCATGTCTCATATATGGGTGCTAGTGCATTCTGTAATCCAGAGCTTCATGGTCTTTGACAGCCTCTGGCAGGAATCATGCATTTCTCAGGAGAGGAAGCCACTAACCAGTAACATTATAGAAATAAAAAAAGTGCTCTGTGCCTCCTAATGCAAGTAAGTGGACATTAGTCACCTTAATTCCACAGGGCCTCAGACAGCAAAACCAAGAACTTCCCATTTGTGCTATTTCTGGAAGCATCATGATTTTCAAACCACTCTCTTCATGCTTTTTAGACCTGAACCATGATTTTCAAGGGCTTGAAGTTGTCAGTACAGCTCTTAGTCAGGCAGGAGAGGGGTGCATGGGAGAGCAGAGACAGGAACAAAATTCAGCATGGGCATTTCTGATGCAAAATGACCTCCTGCAAGTTGATCCAAGTCTCAGCATGTCTCAGGAAACTAGAACGTGTTTCATAATGTGTCAGGAACATTTCAGACACCCTTTTGCCACTGGCAGATCTTATAATTAGGGGGCTAGTGAGTGTCTACAATCACTGCTCCGTTCTGCCTGACATCACGCCCACCAGGCAGTTTTATCAGCACTTCAAAGGAAAAAGACTTACCTGTTATTTCAATATGAATGAGACATTAACTGATGCCAACAGAAGGTTAATTCCAGCATGTAAGTAGAATTCTGTTATTAATGTTTTCATTAGGTTTAGTTATTTTAAATCTTATCTAAAATTATTTAGAAGGTAATTAAGTTCCATTGGCACCTAAAGTGAGAGAAACAGAAGAAAGGCTCAGATGCTTGTAAATCTGTCTTCCTCTCTGTCTTACAAATGCAGAGAGAAATAATTTTAATGAAAGGTCATGGGCTGTCTTCTACAGCCTTCTCGCAAACCTCTTCCCCTCCCTCCAAAGCAGAAATTTTTAGAAATCTTCACAGCTGCATTTACAGTTGAATACTGACTTCTTTCAGATCCTGACTGTAAGAGATTCCAGAGCCTACAAAGCCCTCTGGGAATCTAACTTGTGTTTTAGGCTTCAAGTGAGCCTACCTTTTTGGGAAGAGAAGGCACAATACCATACAAATCAATTAATAGTTTCTAATAACTATAGAGACAAGATAAAAGTGCCACTAACCTCTAACATGGAAAATATTGCAAGACATTTTTCAAAGCTGTCCAGTGCGGCTCAGTGTTAGCAGTTAGTGTTAGCAAATGCGTGTAATGTACACCAGATAATTCATCTTAGCAGCGTGATGGCTATTACCCAAATGTTTACTCTCTAATTATCTTGTTACCCTGTGTTTGCAATAAATAGAAAATTGTTCAGTTCAGTATTTTTCTTCCTCAACACCAGTAGTCGGCCAATCTTTTCTGTCTCTCTTTCCTCCCAGATTGCTGGATCTGATAATTAATTTGATAAAATACTGTCTGTTTCATTAATCCAGCAGACAGAGGAGAGTAAAGTGGTGAATTGAAAAAGAGACGATAGGGTTTCACTAATCTGAAAGATGTGTGATAGCAAATTCATGAGCCTGATCACAAATTTAGGTGAGTGTCTGAGAAGAATATTAATGATGTCAGAGAGCATATGGCTACTTCTGTTGATTCAAAAAGAGAGCTTGAGACCATGAGCTTCACTCCCCTGTGGGTGTCTTTGCAATATATTTGTACACTGGAAAACTGGGGAGAGCAGAACTGGAGACAGGTAAAAGACTGGAGCACAAGTGATGGTTTGCCTCCCTGTTGGAGAGAATCAGTAGGTAGGGAGTGGCTCAAAAAAAATGGCCTGATTTCCTAAGTATTGGCAGGTTTTTTGCCTGAAACCTCCTCTCATGCCACCCTCATTGTAAGTGTCCCACTTCAATCCATATAAACCCCGAAAGAAAAAGGTAGCGTGGCCATGTGTGCATGGAGCAGCCAGGTGTGAGCAAGCCAGGAGACCCCTCTCATCTGGGGTTCCCCAAGTCTTTTTCTTCCTCCTGGAGAGACACAGATACACACCAAATATACAGAGCTATACAGAGAGAAGGATCTCAGAGTTTGAACAACCACCACCGTATTTGGCTCCAAACAGACAATGAATTCCGAAGACGCTAGAAGGCTTTTGAATTGATAGAGGCACACAATAGAGGGAGGCAGAGACAGCACAATCCTGGACACTTTTCTTAGAAAAGTGGGGAAAAAATGGGGAGAGGGTGAAAAAAATCTGCTTATTAACTCAGTAAAACTCTGGTCCACTAGCACAGACAAACTGGAACAACATGTTCAAGTGATACACTTTATGAAAAAAACATGGCATTTTTATTGAATTTAATGAAGACTGGAACATGTAACCCACCGTGCAGTTTAATAGCACTCTTAAACCAGCAAGGCTAAATGTTTACAGGGAATCAGAAAGTGCTGCAAAATGACCAATATCCAAAGCCATAGTGTCTGCAGAGAGTTCATTTCATCAGTAAAATTAAAAAGAATAAAAAAAAGAAACAATTTCCCTCTGTGTCGCTGAAGTAGTAGAATATTGCCAATTCAAAAAGAGATTTGAGGCACAAGGGAGTTGTACGATATAGGTATTCACTCTGCAGAATTAAACAATCTAAAAATGGGTATTTACAAAGGTTGACTTGACCCTAAAATATACACTCGAAATTGCTGTATCAACGGAGATTCCTACTAAAACATGCCAGGGTGCTGCAGCACTCTAAGATCTAAGATAAACTAAGAGCCAAGCATAAAATACAGCTTAGGCAATACCCACGACGTACTTCTGCTCTGAGAAAGGTTTCCAATGCAAATGATTATCGATTTCTTGACAGTCTTGTGGAAACTGCAATGAATTAGGGTATATGCAGTAATTGTGGAGGTCGGCGCATAAGCACCACTTTCAAAACACACTTTCAGAGGATTTCAGAGTCCTTTTTTGCAGGTGAGAGGCTAAAGTCCACTGGTAATGTTTTCTATAATGTTTCATGTATAAAGAGCAATATGAGGTGTGGTTGGCAAATGGAAAGAATAAAAGTTTGCCCAGAGTCTGCTCCCTTTGTAAAATCTTGAGTAGATTATCCCACTGTATTAAAAAAGAGAAAGAGAGAGAGAAAGAGAGAGAGACAGAAAGGGAAGGAAGGAAGGAAGGAAGGAAGGAAGGAAGGAAGGAAGGAAGGAAGGAAGGAAGGAAGGAAGGAAGGAAGGAAGGAAGGAAGGAAG